>JAJQJQ010000080.1:0-522081 GCA_028622995.1 Panagrolaimus kolymaensis
CTTGCTTCAAGCTTTGATGCAAGGAATTAATGAATCTCATTTTGAATTAGGGATTGAATTGGAGATATGGATTTTTTGCTCCAAATATTTTTCTTATATTTTATAAGAAATAATGCCAAGAGGATTTTGGATTCCCCCCGCTGGATGAACCTCAACTGTAATCCATAAATTTTATAAACACTTGCTTCAAGCTTTGATGCAAGAAATTAATGAATCTCGTTTTGAATTAGGGATTGAATTGGAGATATGGATTTTTTGTTCCAAATATTTTTCTTATATTTTATAAGAAATAATGCCAAGAGGATTTTGGATTCCCCCCGCTGGATGAACCTCAACTGTAATCCATAAATTTTATAAACACTTGCTTCAAGCTTTGATGCAAGGAATTAATGAATCTCATTTTGAATTAGGGATTGAATTGGAGATATGGATTTTTTGCTCCAAATATTTTTCTTATATTTTATAAGAAATAATGCCAAGAGGATTTTGGATTCCCCCCGCTGGATGAACCTCAACTGTAATCCATAAATTTTATAAACACTTGCTTCAAGCTTTGATGCAAGAAATTAATGAATCTCGTTTTGAATTAGGGATTGAATTGGAGATATGGATTTTTTGTTCCAAATATTTTTCTTATATTTTATAAGAAATAATGCCAAGAGGATTTTGGATTCCCCCCGCTGGATGAAACTCAACTGTAATCCATAAATTTTATAAACACTTGCTTCAAGCTTTGATGCAAGGAATTAATGAATCTCATTTTGAATTAGGGATTGAATTGGAGATATGGATTTTTTGCTCCAAATATTTTTCTTATATTTTATAAGAAATAATGCCAAGAGGATTTTGGATTCCCCCCGCTGGATGAACCTCAACTGTAATCCATAAATTTTATAAACACTTGCTTCAAGCTTTGATGCAAGAAATTAATGAATCTCGTTTTGAATTAGGGATTGAATTGGAGATATGGATTTTTTGTTCCAAATATTTTTCTTATATTTTATAAGAAATAATGCCAAGAGGATTTTGGATTCCCCCCGCTGGATGAACTTCAACTGTAATCCATAAATTTTATAAACACTTGCTTCAAGCTTTGATGCAAGGAATTAATGAATCTCATTTTGAATTAGGGATTGAATTGGAGATATGGATTTTTTGCTCCAAATATTTTTCTTATATTTTATAAGAAATAATGCCAAGAGGATTTTGGATTCCCCCCGCTGGATGAACCTCAACTGTAATCCATAAATTTTATAAACACTTGCTTCAAGCTTTGATGCAAGAAATTAATGAATCTCGTTTTGAATTAGGGATTGAATTGGAGATATGGATTTTTTGTTCCAAATATTTTTCTTATATTTTATAAGAAATAATGCCAAGAGGATTTTGGATTCCCCCCGCTGGATGAACCTCAACTGTAATCCATAAATTTTATAAACACTTGCTTCAAGCTTTGATGCAAGAAATTAATGAATCTCGTTTTGAATTAGGGATTGAATTGGAGATATGGATTTTTTGTTCCAAATATTTTTCTTATATTTTATAAGAAATAATGCCAAGAGGATTTTGGATTCCCCCCGCTGGATGAACCTCAACTGTGATCGATTAATTATTTATGAAGCATTGAGACAATTTAATCGAATTTAAAACTTATTGAATTAGAAAAAAAATTGCAAAAGAAAAGTGCTTTATTTTTATGATTTTTTATGTATTTTTACATCCATTTTCAATGATATTTTTCCAAACGCATCCTTTGGTGACGATTTGGAAGCAACCAAAAATTAAACTTAAAGCAAAAAATGTTTTGATAAAGGAAAAAAAATTCCAAAATCATAAGTAATGAAACTTATAAAAAACTTTGTTTATCACAAGTGATAAATCACATAAAAAGCTACAAAATCGGTAACATATTTCTTTAGTAAAAGATAAGGCTCAAATCGAGTTATGTGGCTTTGAAATTTAAAAACCAACATTAAATATTCAAATTTTTAAGTTTTGAATTAGAATTTTTTTTTTCAGAAGTTTTTTTCTTTTCATTATTTATTATTAAATATATTAAAATTATTCCCAAGAGGATTTTGAGCTCCGTCCATTGGAAGTATCTCAATCGATGAACTTTTTTTGATTAACACATGTATCAAGCTTAAAAATTAGTGAATCTCGTTTTGAATTAGGGATTGGATTGGAGATATGGATTTTTTGTTCCAAATATTTTTCTTATATTTTATAAGAAATAATGCCAAGAGGATTTTGGATTCCCCCCGCTGGATGAACCTCAACTGTAATCCATAAATTTTATAAACACTTGCTTCAAGCTTTGATGCAAGAAATTAATGAATCTCGTTTTGAATTAGGGATTGAATTGGAGATATGGATTTTTTGTTCCAAATATTTTTCTTATATTTTATAAGAAATAATGCCAAGAGGATTTTGGATTCCCCCCGCTGGATGAACCTCAACTGTAATCCATAAATTTTATAAACACTTGCTTCAAGCTTTGATGCAAGAAATTAATGAATCTCGTTTTGAATTAGGGATTGAATTGGAGATATGGATTTTTTGTTCCAAATATTTTTCTTATATTTTATAAGAAATAATGCCAAGAGGATTTTGGATTCCCCCCGCTGGATGAACCTCAACTGTGATCGATTAATTATTTATGAAGCATTGAGACAATTTAATCGAATTTAAAACTTATTGAATTAGAAAAAAAATTGCAAAAGAAAAGTGCTTTATTTTTATGATTTTTTATGTATTTTTACATCCATTTTCAATGATATTTTTCCAAACGCATCCTTTGGTGACGATTTGGAAGCAACCAAAAATTAAACTTAAAGCAAAAAATGTTTTGATAAAGGAAAAAAAATTCCAAAATCATAAGTAATGAAACTTATAAAAAACTTTGTTTATCACAAGTGATAAATCACATAAAAAGCTACAAAATCGGTAACATATTTCTTTAGTAAAAGATAAGGCTCAAATCGAGTTATGTGGCTTTGAAATTTAAAAACCAACATTAAATATTCAAATTTTTAAGTTTTGAATTAGAATTTTTTTTTTCAAAGTTTTTTTCTTTTAATTATTTATTATTAAATATATTAAAATTATTCCCAAGAGGATTTTGAGCTCCGTCCATTGGAAGTATCTCAATCGATGAACTTTTTTTGATTAACACATGTATCAAGCTTAAAAATTAGTGAATCTCGTTTTGAATTAGGGATTGAATTGGAGATATGGATTTTTTGTTCCAAATATTTTTCTTATATTTTATAAGAAATAATGCCAAGAGGATTTTGGATTCCCCCCGCTGGATGAAACTCAACTGTAATCCATAAATTTTATAAACACTTGCTTCAAGCTTTGATGCAAGGAATTAATGAATCTCATTTTGAATTAGGGATTGAATTGGAGATATGGATTTTTTGCTCCAAATATTTTTCTTATATTTTATAAGAAATAATGCCAAGAGGATTTTGGATTCCCCCCGCTGGATGAACCTCAACTGTAATCCATAAATTTTATAAACACTTGCTTCAAGCTTTGATGCAAGAAATTAATGAATCTCGTTTTGAATTAGGGATTGAATTGGAGATATGGATTTTTTGTTCCAAATATTTTTCTTATATTTTATAAGAAATAATGCCAAGAGGATTTTGGATTCCCCCCGCTGGATGAACCTCAACTGTAATCCATAAATTTTATAAACACTTGCTTCAAGCTTTGATGCAAGGAATTAATGAATCTCATTTTGAATTAGGGATTGAATTGGAGATATGGATTTTTTGCTCCAAATATTTTTCTTATATTTTATAAGAAATAATGCCAAGAGGATTTTGGATTCCCCCCGCTGGATGAACCTCAACTGTAATCCATAAATTTTATAAACACTTGCTTCAAGCTTTGATGCAAGAAATTAATGAATCTCGTTTTGAATTAGGGATTGAATTGGAGATATGGATTTTTTGTTCCAAATATTTTTCTTATATTTTATAAGAAATAATGCCAAGAGGATTTTGGATTCCCCCCGCTGGATGAACCTCAACTGTAATCCATAAATTTTATAAACACTTGCTTCAAGCTTTGATGCAAGGAATTAATGAATCTCATTTTGAATTAGGGATTGAATTGGAGATATGGATTTTTTGCTCCAAATATTTTTCTTATATTTTATAAGAAATAATGCCAAGAGGATTTTGGATTCCCCCCGCTGGATGAACCTCAACTGTAATCCATAAATTTTATAAACACTTGCTTCAAGCTTTGATGCAAGAAATTAATGAATCTCGTTTTGAATTAGGGATTGAATTGGAGATATGGATTTTTTGTTCCAAATATTTTTCTTATTATTTATAAGAAATAATGCCAAGAGGATTTTGGATTCCCCCCGCTGGATGAACCTCAACTGTGATCGATTAATTATTTATGAAGCATTGAGACAATTTAATCGAATTTAAAACTTATTGAATTAGAAAAAAAATTGCAAAAGAAAAGTGCTTTATTTTTATGATTTTTTATGTATTTTTACATCCATTTTCAATGATATTTTTCCAAACGCATCCTTTGGTGACGATTTGGAAGCAACCAAAAATTAAACTTAAAGCAAAAAATGTTTTGATAAAGGAAAAAAAATTCCAAAATCATAAGTAATGAAACTTATAAAAAACTTTGTTTATCACAAGTGATAAATCACATAAAAAGCTACAAAATCGGTAACATATTTCTTTAGTAAAAGATAAGGCTCAAATCGAGTTATGTGGCTTTGAAATTTAAAAACCAACATTAAATATTCAAATTTTTAAGTTTTGAATTAGAATTTTTTTTTTCAAAGTTTTTTTCTTTTAATTATTTATTATTAAATATATTAAAATTATTCCCAAGAGGATTTTGAGCTCCGTCCATTGGAAGTATCTCAATCGATGAACTTTTTTTGATTAACACATGTATCAAGCTTAAAAATTAGTGAATCTCGTTTTGAATTAGGGATTGAATTGGAGATATGGATTTTTTGTTCCAAATATTTTTCTTATATTTTATAAGAAATAATGCCAAGAGGATTTTGGATTCCCCCCGCTGGATGAAACTCAACTGTAATCCATAAATTTTATAAACACTTGCTTCAAGCTTTGATGCAAGGAATTAATGAATCTCATTTTGAATTAGGGATTGAATTGGAGATATGGATTTTTTGCTCCAAATATTTTTCTTATATTTTATAAGAAATAATGCCAAGAGGATTTTGGATTCCCCCCGCTGGATGAACCTCAACTGTAATCCATAAATTTTATAAACACTTGCTTCAAGCTTTGATGCAAGAAATTAATGAATCTCGTTTTGAATTAGGGATTGAATTGGAGATATGGATTTTTTGTTCCAAATATTTTTCTTATATTTTATAAGAAATAATGCCAAGAGGATTTTGGATTCCCCCCGCTGGATGAACCTCAACTGTAATCCATAAATTTTATAAACACTTGCTTCAAGCTTTGATGCAAGGAATTAATGAATCTCATTTTGAATTAGGGATTGAATTGGAGATATGGATTTTTTGCTCCAAATATTTTTCTTATATTTTATAAGAAATAATGCCAAGAGGATTTTGGATTCCCCCCGCTGGATGAACCTCAACTGTAATCCATAAATTTTATAAACACTTGCTTCAAGCTTTGATGCAAGAAATTAATGAATCTCGTTTTGAATTAGGGATTGAATTGGAGATATGGATTTTTTGTTCCAAATATTTTTCTTATATTTTATAAGAAATAATGCCAAGAGGATTTTGGATTCCCCCCGCTGGATGAACCTCAACTGTGATCGATTAATTATTTATGAAGCATTGAGACAATTTAATCGAATTTAAAACTTATTGAATTAGAAAAAAAATTGCAAAAGAAAAGTGCTTTATTTTTATGATTTTTTATGTATTTTTACATCCATTTTCAATGATATTTTTCCAAACGCATCCTTTGGTGACGATTTGGAAGCAACCAAAAATTAAACTTAAAGCAAAAAATGTTTTGATAAAGGAAAAAAAATTCCAAAATCATAAGTAATGAAACTTATAAAAAACTTTGTTTATCACAAGTGATAAATCACATAAAAAGCTACAAAATCGGTAACATATTTCTTTAGTAAAAGATAAGGCTCAAATCGAGTTATGTGGCTTTGAAATTTAAAAACCAACATTAAATATTCAAATTTTTAAGTTTTGAATTAGAATTTTTTTTTTCAGAAGTTTTTTTCTTTTCATTATTTATTATTAAATATATTAAAATTATTCCCAAGAGGATTTTGAGCTCCGTCCATTGGAAGTATCTCAATCGATGAACTTTTTTTGATTAACACATGTATCAAGCTTAAAAATTAGTGAATCTCGTTTTGAATTAGGGATTGGATTGGAGATATGGATTTTTTGTTCCAAATATTTTTCTTATATTTTATAAGAAATAATGCCAAGAGGATTTTGGATTCCCCCCGCTGGATGAACCTCAACTGTAATCCATAAATTTTATAAACACTTGCTTCAAGCTTTGATGCAAGAAATTAATGAATCTCGTTTTGAATTAGGGATTGAATTGGAGATATGGATTTTTTGTTCCAAATATTTTTCTTATATTTTATAAGAAATAATGCCAAGAGGATTTTGGATTCCCCCCGCTGGATGAACCTCAACTGTGATCGATTAATTATTTATGAAGCATTGAGACAATTTAATCGAATTTAAAACTTATTGAATTAGAAAAAAAATTGCAAAAGAAAAGTGCTTTATTTTTATGATTTTTTATGTATTTTTACATCCATTTTCAATGATATTTTTCCAAACGCATCCTTTGGTGACGATTTGGAAGCAACCAAAAATTAAACTTAAAGCAAAAAATGTTTTGATAAAGGAAAAAAAATTCCAAAATCATAAGTAATGAAACTTATAAAAAACTTTGTTTATCACAAGTGATAAATCACATAAAAAGCTACAAAATCGGTAACATATTTCTTTAGTAAAAGATAAGGCTCAAATCGAGTTATGTGGCTTTGAAATTTAAAAACCAACATTAAATATTCAAATTTTTAAGTTTTGAATTAGAATTTTTTTTTTCAGAAGTTTTTTTCTTTTCATTATTTATTATTAAATATATTAAAATTATTCCCAAGAGGATTTTGAGCTCCGTCCATTGGAAGTATCTCAATCGATGAACTTTTTTTGATTAACACATGTATCAAGCTTAAAAATTAGTGAATCTCGTTTTGAATTAGGGATTGGATTGGAGATATGGATTTTTTGTTCCAAATATTTTTCTTATATTTTATAAGAAATAATGCCAAGAGGATTTTGGATTCCCCCCGCTGGATGAACCTCAACTGTAATCCATAAATTTTATAAACACTTGCTTCAAGCTTTGATGCAAGAAATTAATGAATCTCGTTTTGAATTAGGGATTGAATTGGAGATATGGATTTTTTGTTCCAAATATTTTTCTTATATTTTATAAGAAATAATGCCAAGAGGATTTTGGATTCCCCCCGCTGGATGAACCTCAACTGTGATCGATTAATTATTTATGAAGCATTGAGACAATTTAATCGAATTTAAAACTTATTGAATTAGAAAAAAAATTGCAAAAGAAAAGTGCTTTATTTTTATGATTTTTTATGTATTTTTACATCCATTTTCAATGATATTTTTCCAAACGCATCCTTTGGTGACGATTTGGAAGCAACCAAAAATTAAACTTAAAGCAAAAAATGTTTTGATAAAGGAAAAAAAATTCCAAAATCATAAGTAATGAAACTTATAAAAAACTTTGTTTATCACAAGTGATAAATCACATAAAAAGCTACAAAATCGGTAACATATTTCTTTAGTAAAAGATAAGGCTCAAATCGAGTTATGTGGCTTTGAAATTTAAAAACCAACATTAAATATTCAAATTTTTAAGTTTTGAATTAGAATTTTTTTTTTCAGAAGTTTTTTTCTTTTCATTATTTATTATTAAATATATTAAAATTATTCCCAAGAGGATTTTGAGCTCCGTCCATTGGAAGTATCTCAATCGATGAACTTTTTTTGATTAACACATGTATCAAGCTTAAAAATTAGTGAATCTCGTTTTGAATTAGGGATTGGATTGGAGATATGGATTTTTTGTTCCAAATATTTTTCTTATATTTTATAAGAAATAATGCCAAGAGGATTTTGGATTCCCCCCGCTGGATGAACCTCAACTGTAATCCATAAATTTTATAAACACTTGCTTCAAGCTTTGATGCAAGAAATTAATGAATCTCGTTTTGAATTAGGGATTGAATTGGAGATATGGATTTTTTGTTCCAAATATTTTTCTTATATTTTATAAGAAATAATGCCAAGAGGATTTTGGATTCCCCCCGCTGGATGAACCTCAACTGTGATCGATTAATTATTTATGAAGCATTGAGACAATTTAATCGAATTTAAAACTTATTGAATTAGAAAAAAAATTGCAAAAGAAAAGTGCTTTATTTTTATGATTTTTTATGTATTTTTACATCCATTTTCAATGATATTTTTCCAAACGCATCCTTTGGTGACGATTTGGAAGCAACCAAAAATTAAACTTAAAGCAAAAAATGTTTTGATAAAGGAAAAAAAATTCCAAAATCATAAGTAATGAAACTTATAAAAAACTTTGTTTATCACAAGTGATAAATCACATAAAAAGCTACAAAATCGGTAACATATTTCTTTAGTAAAAGATAAGGCTCAAATCGAGTTATGTGGCTTTGAAATTTAAAAACCAACATTAAATATTCAAATTTTTAAGTTTTGAATTAGAATTTTTTTTTTCAGAAGTTTTTTTCTTTTCATTATTTATTATTAAATATATTAAAATTATTCCCAAGAGGATTTTGAGCTCCGTCCATTGGAAGTATCTCAATCGATGAACTTTTTTTGATTAACACATGTATCAAGCTTAAAAATTAGTGAATCTCGTTTTGAATTAGGGATTGGATTGGAGATATGGATTTTTTGTTCCAAATATTTTTCTTATATTTTATAAGAAATAATGCCAAGAGGATTTTGGATTCCCCCCGCTGGATGAACCTCAACTGTAATCCATAAATTTTATAAACACTTGCTTCAAGCTTTGATGCAAGAAATTAATGAATCTCGTTTTGAATTAGGGATTGAATTGGAGATATGGATTTTTTGTTCCAAATATTTTTCTTATATTTTATAAGAAATAATGCCAAGAGGATTTTGGATTCCCCCCGCTGGATGAACCTCAACTGTGATCGATTAATTATTTATGAAGCATTGAGACAATTTAATCGAATTTAAAACTTATTGAATTAGAAAAAAAATTGCAAAAGAAAAGTGCTTTATTTTTATGATTTTTTATGTATTTTTACATCCATTTTCAATGATATTTTTCCAAACGCATCCTTTGGTGACGATTTGGAAGCAACCAAAAATTAAACTTAAAGCAAAAAATGTTTTGATAAAGGAAAAAAAATTCCAAAATCATAAGTAATGAAACTTATAAAAAACTTTGTTTATCACAAGTGATAAATCACATAAAAAGCTACAAAATCGGTAACATATTTCTTTAGTAAAAGATAAGGCTCAAATCGAGTTATGTGGCTTTGAAATTTAAAAACCAACATTAAATATTCAAATTTTTAAGTTTTGAATTAGAATTTTTTTTTTCAGAAGTTTTTTTCTTTTCATTATTTATTATTAAATATATTAAAATTATTCCCAAGAGGATTTTGAGCTCCGTCCATTGGAAGTATCTCAATCGATGAACTTTTTTTGATTAACACATGTATCAAGCTTAAAAATTAGTGAATCTCGTTTTGAATTAGGGATTGGATTGGAGATATGGATTTTTTGTTCCAAATATTTTTCTTATATTTTATAAGAAATAATGCCAAGAGGATTTTGGATTCCCCCCGCTGGATGAACCTCAACTGTAATCCATAAATTTTATAAACACTTGCTTCAAGCTTTGATGCAAGAAATTAATGAATCTCGTTTTGAATTAGGGATTGAATTGGAGATATGGATTTTTTGTTCCAAATATTTTTCTTATATTTTATAAGAAATAATGCCAAGAGGATTTTGGATTCCCCCCGCTGGATGAACCTCAACTGTAATCCATAAATTTTATAAACACTTGCTTCAAGCTTTGATGCAAGAAATTAATGAATCTCGTTTTGAATTAGGGATTGAATTGGAGATATGGATTTTTTGTTCCAAATATTTTTCTTATATTTTATAAGAAATAATGCCAAGAGGATTTTGGATTCCCCCCGCTGGATGAACCTCAACTGTGATCGATTAATTATTTATGAAGCATTGAGACAATTTAATCGAATTTAAAACTTATTGAATTAGAAAAAAAATTGCAAAAGAAAAGTGCTTTATTTTTATGATTTTTTATGTATTTTTACATCCATTTTCAATGATATTTTTCCAAACGCATCCTTTGGTGACGATTTGGAAGCAACCAAAAATTAAACTTAAAGCAAAAAATGTTTTGATAAAGGAAAAAAAATTCCAAAATCATAAGTAATGAAACTTATAAAAAACTTTGTTTATCACAAGTGATAAATCACATAAAAAGCTACAAAATCGGTAACATATTTCTTTAGTAAAAGATAAGGCTCAAATCGAGTTATGTGGCTTTGAAATTTAAAAACCAACATTAAATATTCAAATTTTTAAGTTTTGAATTAGAATTTTTTTTTTCAGAAGTTTTTTTCTTTTCATTATTTATTATTAAATATATTAAAATTATTCCCAAGAGGATTTTGAGCTCCGTCCATTGGAAGTATCTCAATCGATGAACTTTTTTTGATTAACACATGTATCAAGCTTAAAAATTAGTGAATCTCGTTTTGAATTAGGGATTGGATTGGAGATATGGATTTTTTGTTCCAAATATTTTTCTTATATTTTATAAGAAATAATGCCAAGAGGATTTTGGATTCCCCCCGCTGGATGAACCTCAACTGTAATCCATAAATTTTATAAACACTTGCTTCAAGCTTTGATGCAAGAAATTAATGAATCTCGTTTTGAATTAGGGATTGAATTGGAGATATGGATTTTTTGTTCCAAATATTTTTCTTATATTTTATAAGAAATAATGCCAAGAGGATTTTGGATTCCCCCCGCTGGATGAACCTCAACTGTGATCGATTAATTATTTATGAAGCATTGAGACAATTTAATCGAATTTAAAACTTATTGAATTAGAAAAAAAATTGCAAAAGAAAAGTGCTTTATTTTTATGATTTTTTATGTATTTTTACATCCATTTTCAATGATATTTTTCCAAACGCATCCTTTGGTGACGATTTGGAAGCAACCAAAAATTAAACTTAAAGCAAAAAATGTTTTGATAAAGGAAAAAAAATTCCAAAATCATAAGTAATGAAACTTATAAAAAACTTTGTTTATCACAAGTGATAAATCACATAAAAAGCTACAAAATCGGTAACATATTTCTTTAGTAAAAGATAAGGCTCAAATCGAGTTATGTGGCTTTGAAATTTAAAAACCAACATTAAATATTCAAATTTTTAAGTTTTGAATTAGAATTTTTTTTTTCAGAAGTTTTTTTCTTTTCATTATTTATTATTAAATATATTAAAATTATTCCCAAGAGGATTTTGAGCTCCGTCCATTGGAAGTATCTCAATCGATGAACTTTTTTTGATTAACACATGTATCAAGCTTAAAAATTAGTGAATCTCGTTTTGAATTAGGGATTGGATTGGAGATATGGATTTTTTGTTCCAAATATTTTTCTTATATTTTATAAGAAATAATGCCAAGAGGATTTTGGATTCCCCCCGCTGGATGAACCTCAACTGTAATCCATAAATTTTATAAACACTTGCTTCAAGCTTTGATGCAAGAAATTAATGAATCTCGTTTTGAATTAGGGATTGAATTGGAGATATGGATTTTTTGTTCCAAATATTTTTCTTATATTTTATAAGAAATAATGCCAAGAGGATTTTGGATTCCCCCCGCTGGATGAACCTCAACTGTAATCCATAAATTTTATAAACACTTGCTTCAAGCTTTGATGCAAGAAATTAATGAATCTCGTTTTGAATTAGGGATTGAATTGGAGATATGGATTTTTTGTTCCAAATATTTTTCTTATATTTTATAAGAAATAATGCCAAGAGGATTTTGGATTCCCCCCGCTGGATGAACCTCAACTGTGATCGATTAATTATTTATGAAGCATTGAGACAATTTAATCGAATTTAAAACTTATTGAATTAGAAAAAAAATTGCAAAAGAAAAGTGCTTTATTTTTATGATTTTTTATGTATTTTTACATCCATTTTCAATGATATTTTTCCAAACGCATCCTTTGGTGACGATTTGGAAGCAACCAAAAATTAAACTTAAAGCAAAAAATGTTTTGATAAAGGAAAAAAAATTCCAAAATCATAAGTAATGAAACTTATAAAAAACTTTGTTTATCACAAGTGATAAATCACATAAAAAGCTACAAAATCGGTAACATATTTCTTTAGTAAAAGATAAGGCTCAAATCGAGTTATGTGGCTTTGAAATTTAAAAACCAACATTAAATATTCAAATTTTTAAGTTTTGAATTAGAATTTTTTTTTTCAGAAGTTTTTTTCTTTTCATTATTTATTATTAAATATATTAAAATTATTCCCAAGAGGATTTTGAGCTCCGTCCATTGGAAGTATCTCAATCGATGAACTTTTTTTGATTAACACATGTATCAAGCTTAAAAATTAGTGAATCTCGTTTTGAATTAGGGATTGGATTGGAGATATGGATTTTTTGTTCCAAATATTTTTCTTATATTTTATAAGAAATAATGCCAAGAGGATTTTGGATTCCCCCCGCTGGATGAAACTCAACTGTAATCCATAAATTTTATAAACACTTGCTTCAAGCTTTGATGCAAGGAATTAATGAATCTCATTTTGAATTAGGGATTGAATTGGAGATATGGATTTTTTGCTCCAAATATTTTTCTTATATTTTATAAGAAATAATGCCAAGAGGATTTTGGATTCCCCCCGCTGGATGAACCTCAACTGTAATCCATAAATTTTATAAACACTTGCTTCAAGCTTTGATGCAAGAAATTAATGAATCTCGTTTTGAATTAGGGATTGAATTGGAGATATGGATTTTTTGTTCCAAATATTTTTCTTATATTTTATAAGAAATAATGCCAAGAGGATTTTGGATTCCCCCCGTTGGATGAACCTCAACTGTAATCCATAAATTTTATAAACACTTGCTTCAAGCTTTGATGCAAGGAATTAATGAATCTCATTTTGAATTAGGGATTGAATTGGAGATATGGATTTTTTGCTCCAAATATTTTTCTTATATTTTATAAGAAATAATGCCAAGAGGATTTTGGATTCCCCCCGCTGGATGAACCTCAACTGTAATCCATAAATTTTATAAACACTTGCTTCAAGCTTTGATGCAAGAAATTAATGAATCTCGTTTTGAATTAGGGATTGAATTGGAGATATGGATTTTTTGTTCCAAATATTTTTCTTATATTTTATAAGAAATAATGCCAAGAGGATTTTGGATTCCCCCCGCTGGATGAACCTCAACTGTAATCCATAAATTTTATAAACACTTGCTTCAAGCTTTGATGCAAGAAATTAATGAATCTCGTTTTGAATTAGGGATTGAATTGGAGATATGGATTTTTTGTTCCAAATATTTTTCTTATATTTTATAAGAAATAATGCCAAGAGGATTTTGGATTCCCCCCGCTGGATGAACCTCAACTGTGATCGATTAATTATTTATGAAGCATTGAGACAATTTAATCGAATTTAAAACTTATTGAATTAGAAAAAAAATTGCAAAAGAAAAGTGCTTTATTTTTATGATTTTTTATGTATTTTTACATCCATTTTCAATGATATTTTTCCAAACGCATCCTTTGGTGACGATTTGGAAGCAACCAAAAATTAAACTTAAAGCAAAAAATGTTTTGATAAAGGAAAAAAAATTCCAAAATCATAAGTAATGAAACTTATAAAAAACTTTGTTTATCACAAGTGATAAATCACATAAAAAGCTACAAAATCGGTAACATATTTCTTTAGTAAAAGATAAGGCTCAAATCGAGTTATGTGGCTTTGAAATTTAAAAACCAACATTAAATATTCAAATTTTTAAGTTTTGAATTAGAATTTTTTTTTTCAGAAGTTTTTTTCTTTTCATTATTTATTATTAAATATATTAAAATTATTCCCAAGAGGATTTTGAGCTCCGTCCATTGGAAGTATCTCAATCGATGAACTTTTTTTGATTAACACATGTATCAAGCTTAAAAATTAGTGAATCTCGTTTTGAATTAGGGATTGGATTGGAGATATGGATTTTTTGTTCCAAATATTTTTCTTATATTTTATAAGAAATAATGCCAAGAGGATTTTGGATTCCCCCCGCTGGATGAACCTCAACTGTAATCCATAAATTTTATAAACACTTGCTTCAAGCTTTGATGCAAGAAATTAATGAATCTCGTTTTGAATTAGGGATTGAATTGGAGATATGGATTTTTTGTTCCAAATATTTTTCTTATATTTTATAAGAAATAATGCCAAGAGGATTTTGGATTCCCCCCGCTGGATGAACCTCAACTGTAATCCATAAATTTTATAAACACTTGCTTCAAGCTTTGATGCAAGAAATTAATGAATCTCGTTTTGAATTAGGGATTGAATTGGAGATATGGATTTTTTGTTCCAAATATTTTTCTTATATTTTATAAGAAATAATGCCAAGAGGATTTTGGATTCCCCCCGCTGGATGAACCTCAACTGTGATCGATTAATTATTTATGAAGCATTGAGACAATTTAATCGAATTTAAAACTTATTGAATTAGAAAAAAAATTGCAAAAGAAAAGTGCTTTATTTTTATGATTTTTTATGTATTTTTACATCCATTTTCAATGATATTTTTCCAAACGCATCCTTTGGTGACGATTTGGAAGCAACCAAAAATTAAACTTAAAGCAAAAAATGTTTTGATAAAGGAAAAAAAATTCCAAAATCATAAGTAATGAAACTTATAAAAAACTTTGTTTATCACAAGTGATAAATCACATAAAAAGCTACAAAATCGGTAACATATTTCTTTAGTAAAAGATAAGGCTCAAATCGAGTTATGTGGCTTTGAAATTTAAAAACCAACATTAAATATTCAAATTTTTAAGTTTTGAATTAGAATTTTTTTTTTCAGAAGTTTTTTTCTTTTCATTATTTATTATTAAATATATTAAAATTATTCCCAAGAGGATTTTGAGCTCCGTCCATTGGAAGTATCTCAATCGATGAACTTTTTTTGATTAACACATGTATCAAGCTTAAAAATTAGTGAATCTCGTTTTGAATTAGGGATTGGATTGGAGATATGGATTTTTTGTTCCAAATATTTTTCTTATATTTTATAAGAAATAATGCCAAGAGGATTTTGGATTCCCCCCGCTGGATGAACCTCAACTGTAATCCATAAATTTTATAAACACTTGCTTCAAGCTTTGATGCAAGAAATTAATGAATCTCGTTTTGAATTAGGGATTGAATTGGAGATATGGATTTTTTGTTCCAAATATTTTTCTTATATTTTATAAGAAATAATGCCAAGAGGATTTTGGATTCCCCCCGCTGGATGAACCTCAACTGTAATCCATAAATTTTATAAACACTTGCTTCAAGCTTTGATGCAAGAAATTAATGAATCTCGTTTTGAATTAGGGATTGAATTGGAGATATGGATTTTTTGTTCCAAATATTTTTCTTATATTTTATAAGAAATAATGCCAAGAGGATTTTGGATTCCCCCCGCTGGATGAACCTCAACTGTGATCGATTAATTATTTATGAAGCATTGAGACAATTTAATCGAATTTAAAACTTATTGAATTAGAAAAAAAATTGCAAAAGAAAAGTGCTTTATTTTTATGATTTTTTATGTATTTTTACATCCATTTTCAATGATATTTTTCCAAACGCATCCTTTGGTGACGATTTGGAAGCAACCAAAAATTAAACTTAAAGCAAAAAATGTTTTGATAAAGGAAAAAAAATTCCAAAATCATAAGTAATGAAACTTATAAAAAACTTTGTTTATCACAAGTGATAAATCACATAAAAAGCTACAAAATCGGTAACATATTTCTTTAGTAAAAGATAAGGCTCAAATCGAGTTATGTGGCTTTGAAATTTAAAAACCAACATTAAATATTCAAATTTTTAAGTTTTGAATTAGAATTTTTTTTTTCAGAAGTTTTTTTCTTTTCATTATTTATTATTAAATATATTAAAATTATTCCCAAGAGGATTTTGAGCTCCGTCCATTGGAAGTATCTCAATCGATGAACTTTTTTTGATTAACACATGTATCAAGCTTAAAAATTAGTGAATCTCGTTTTGAATTAGGGATTGGATTGGAGATATGGATTTTTTGTTCCAAATATTTTTCTTATATTTTATAAGAAATAATGCCAAGAGGATTTTGGATTCCCCCCGCTGGATGAACCTCAACTGTAATCCATAAATTTTATAAACACTTGCTTCAAGCTTTGATGCAAGAAATTAATGAATCTCGTTTTGAATTAGGGATTGAATTGGAGATATGGATTTTTTGTTCCAAATATTTTTCTTATATTTTATAAGAAATAATGCCAAGAGGATTTTGGATTCCCCCCGCTGGATGAACCTCAACTGTAATCCATAAATTTTATAAACACTTGCTTCAAGCTTTGATGCAAGAAATTAATGAATCTCGTTTTGAATTAGGGATTGAATTGGAGATATGGATTTTTTGTTCCAAATATTTTTCTTATATTTTATAAGAAATAATGCCAAGAGGATTTTGGATTCCCCCCGCTGGATGAACCTCAACTGTGATCGATTAATTATTTATGAAGCATTGAGACAATTTAATCGAATTTAAAACTTATTGAATTAGAAAAAAAATTGCAAAAGAAAAGTGCTTTATTTTTATGATTTTTTATGTATTTTTACATCCATTTTCAATGATATTTTTCCAAACGCATCCTTTGGTGACGATTTGGAAGCAACCAAAAATTAAACTTAAAGCAAAAAATGTTTTGATAAAGGAAAAAAAATTCCAAAATCATAAGTAATGAAACTTATAAAAAACTTTGTTTATCACAAGTGATAAATCACATAAAAAGCTACAAAATCGGTAACATATTTCTTTAGTAAAAGATAAGGCTCAAATCGAGTTATGTGGCTTTGAAATTTAAAAACCAACATTAAATATTCAAATTTTTAAGTTTTGAATTAGAATTTTTTTTTTCAGAAGTTTTTTTCTTTTCATTATTTATTATTAAATATATTAAAATTATTCCCAAGAGGATTTTGAGCTCCGTCCATTGGAAGTATCTCAATCGATGAACTTTTTTTGATTAACACATGTATCAAGCTTAAAAATTAGTGAATCTCGTTTTGAATTAGGGATTGGATTGGAGATATGGATTTTTTGTTCCAAATATTTTTCTTATATTTTATAAGAAATAATGCCAAGAGGATTTTGGATTCCCCCCGCTGGATGAACCTCAACTGTAATCCATAAATTTTATAAACACTTGCTTCAAGCTTTGATGCAAGAAATTAATGAATCTCGTTTTGAATTAGGGATTGAATTGGAGATATGGATTTTTTGTTCCAAATATTTTTCTTATATTTTATAAGAAATAATGCCAAGAGGATTTTGGATTCCCCCCGCTGGATGAACCTCAACTGTAATCCATAAATTTTATAAACACTTGCTTCAAGCTTTGATGCAAGAAATTAATGAATCTCGTTTTGAATTAGGGATTGAATTGGAGATATGGATTTTTTGTTCCAAATATTTTTCTTATATTTTATAAGAAATAATGCCAAGAGGATTTTGGATTCCCCCCGCTGGATGAACCTCAACTGTGATCGATTAATTATTTATGAAGCATTGAGACAATTTAATCGAATTTAAAACTTATTGAATTAGAAAAAAAATTGCAAAAGAAAAGTGCTTTATTTTTATGATTTTTTATGTATTTTTACATCCATTTTCAATGATATTTTTCCAAACGCATCCTTTGGTGACGATTTGGAAGCAACCAAAAATTAAACTTAAAGCAAAAAATGTTTTGATAAAGGAAAAAAAATTCCAAAATCATAAGTAATGAAACTTATAAAAAACTTTGTTTATCACAAGTGATAAATCACATAAAAAGCTACAAAATCGGTAACATATTTCTTTAGTAAAAGATAAGGCTCAAATCGAGTTATGTGGCTTTGAAATTTAAAAACCAACATTAAATATTCAAATTTTTAAGTTTTGAATTAGAATTTTTTTTTTCAAAGTTTTTTTCTTTTAATTATTTATTATTAAATATATTAAAATTATTCCCAAGAGGATTTTGAGCTCCGTCCATTGGAAGTATCTCAATCGATGAACTTTTTTTGATTAACACATGTATCAAGCTTAAAAATTAGTGAATCTCGTTTTGAATTAGGGATTGAATTGGAGATATGGATTTTTTGTTCCAAATATTTTTCTTATATTTTATAAGAAATAATGCCAAGAGGATTTTGGATTCCCCCCGCTGGATGAAACTCAACTGTAATCCATAAATTTTATAAACACTTGCTTCAAGCTTTGATGCAAGGAATTAATGAATCTCATTTTGAATTAGGGATTGAATTGGAGATATGGATTTTTTGCTCCAAATATTTTTCTTATATTTTATAAGAAATAATGCCAAGAGGATTTTGGATTCCCCCCGCTGGATGAACCTCAACTGTAATCCATAAATTTTATAAACACTTGCTTCAAGCTTTGATGCAAGAAATTAATGAATCTCGTTTTGAATTAGGGATTGAATTGGAGATATGGATTTTTTGTTCCAAATATTTTTCTTATATTTTATAAGAAATAATGCCAAGAGGATTTTGGATTCCCCCCGCTGGATGAACCTCAACTGTAATCCATAAATTTTATAAACACTTGCTTCAAGCTTTGATGCAAGGAATTAATGAATCTCATTTTGAATTAGGGATTGAATTGGAGATATGGATTTTTTGCTCCAAATATTTTTCTTATATTTTATAAGAAATAATGCCAAGAGGATTTTGGATTCCCCCCGCTGGATGAACCTCAACTGTAATCCATAAATTTTATAAACACTTGCTTCAAGCTTTGATGCAAGAAATTAATGAATCTCGTTTTGAATTAGGGATTGAATTGGAGATATGGATTTTTTGTTCCAAATATTTTTCTTATATTTTATAAGAAATAATGCCAAGAGGATTTTGGATTCCCCCCGCTGGATGAACCTCAACTGTAATCCATAAATTTTATAAACACTTGCTTCAAGCTTTGATGCAAGGAATTAATGAATCTCATTTTGAATTAGGGATTGAATTGGAGATATGGATTTTTTGCTCCAAATATTTTTCTTATATTTTATAAGAAATAATGCCAAGAGGATTTTGGATTCCCCCCGCTGGATGAACCTCAACTGTAATCCATAAATTTTATAAACACTTGCTTCAAGCTTTGATGCAAGAAATTAATGAATCTCGTTTTGAATTAGGGATTGAATTGGAGATATGGATTTTTTGTTCCAAATATTTTTCTTATTATTTATAAGAAATAATGCCAAGAGGATTTTGGATTCCCCCCGCTGGATGAACCTCAACTGTGATCGATTAATTATTTATGAAGCATTGAGACAATTTAATCGAATTTAAAACTTATTGAATTAGAAAAAAAATTGCAAAAGAAAAGTGCTTTATTTTTATGATTTTTTATGTATTTTTACATCCATTTTCAATGATATTTTTCCAAACGCATCCTTTGGTGACGATTTGGAAGCAACCAAAAATTAAACTTAAAGCAAAAAATGTTTTGATAAAGGAAAAAAAATTCCAAAATCATAAGTAATGAAACTTATAAAAAACTTTGTTTATCACAAGTGATAAATCACATAAAAAGCTACAAAATCGGTAACATATTTCTTTAGTAAAAGATAAGGCTCAAATCGAGTTATGTGGCTTTGAAATTTAAAAACCAACATTAAATATTCAAATTTTTAAGTTTTGAATTAGAATTTTTTTTTTCAGAAGTTTTTTTCTTTTCATTATTTATTATTAAATATATTAAAATTATTCCCAAGAGGATTTTGAGCTCCGTCCATTGGAAGTATCTCAATCGATGAACTTTTTTTGATTAACACATGTATCAAGCTTAAAAATTAGTGAATCTCGTTTTGAATTAGGGATTGGATTGGAGATATGGATTTTTTGTTCCAAATATTTTTCTTATATTTTATAAGAAATAATGCCAAGAGGATTTTGGATTCCCCCCGCTGGATGAACCTCAACTGTAATCCATAAATTTTATAAACACTTGCTTCAAGCTTTGATGCAAGAAATTAATGAATCTCGTTTTGAATTAGGGATTGAATTGGAGATATGGATTTTTTGTTCCAAATATTTTTCTTATATTTTATAAGAAATAATGCCAAGAGGATTTTGGATTCCCCCCGCTGGATGAACCTCAACTGTGATCGATTAATTATTTATGAAGCATTGAGACAATTTAATCGAATTTAAAACTTATTGAATTAGAAAAAAAATTGCAAAAGAAAAGTGCTTTATTTTTATGATTTTTTATGTATTTTTACATCCATTTTCAATGATATTTTTCCAAACGCATCCTTTGGTGACGATTTGGAAGCAACCAAAAATTAAACTTAAAGCAAAAAATGTTTTGATAAAGGAAAAAAAATTCCAAAATCATAAGTAATGAAACTTATAAAAAACTTTGTTTATCACAAGTGATAAATCACATAAAAAGCTACAAAATCGGTAACATATTTCTTTAGTAAAAGATAAGGCTCAAATCGAGTTATGTGGCTTTGAAATTTAAAAACCAACATTAAATATTCAAATTTTTAAGTTTTGAATTAGAATTTTTTTTTTCAGAAGTTTTTTTCTTTTCATTATTTATTATTAAATATATTAAAATTATTCCCAAGAGGATTTTGAGCTCCGTCCATTGGAAGTATCTCAATCGATGAACTTTTTTTGATTAACACATGTATCAAGCTTAAAAATTAGTGAATCTCGTTTTGAATTAGGGATTGAATTGGAGATATGGATTTTTTGTTCCAAATATTTTTCTTATATTTTATAAGAAATAATGCCAAGAGGATTTTGGATTCCCCCCGCTGGATGAACCTCAACTGTAATCCATAAATTTTATAAACACTTGCTTCAAGCTTTGATGCAAGAAATTAATGAATCTCGTTTTGAATTAGGGATTGAATTGGAGATATGGATTTTTTGTTCCAAATATTTTTCTTATATTTTATAAGAAATAATGCCAAGAGGATTTTGGATTCCCCCCGCTGGATGAACCTCAACTGTGATCGATTAATTATTTATGAAGCATTGAGACAATTTAATCGAATTTAAAACTTATTGAATTAGAAAAAAAATTGCAAAAGAAAAGTGCTTTATTTTTATGATTTTTTATGTATTTTTACATCCATTTTCAATGATATTTTTCCAAACGCATCCTTTGGTGACGATTTGGAAGCAACCAAAAATTAAACTTAAAGCAAAAAATGTTTTGATAAAGGAAAAAAAATTCCAAAATCATAAGTAATGAAACTTATAAAAAACTTTGTTTATCACAAGTGATAAATCACATAAAAAGCTACAAAATCGGTAACATATTTCTTTAGTAAAAGATAAGGCTCAAATCGAGTTATGTGGCTTTGAAATTTAAAAACCAACATTAAATATTCAAATTTTTAAGTTTTGAATTAGAATTTTTTTTTTCAGAAGTTTTTTTCTTTTCATTATTTATTATTAAATATATTAAAATTATTCCCAAGAGGATTTTGAGCTCCGTCCATTGGAAGTATCTCAATCGATGAACTTTTTTTGATTAACACATGTATCAAGCTTAAAAATTAGTGAATCTCGTTTTGAATTAGGGATTGAATTGGAGATATGGATTTTTTGTTCCAAATATTTTTCTTATATTTTATAAGAAATAATGCCAAGAGGATTTTGGATTCCCCCCGCTGGATGAACCTCAACTGTAATCCATAAATTTTATAAACACTTGCTTCAAGCTTTGATGCAAGAAATTAATGAATCTCGTTTTGAATTAGGGATTGAATTGGAGATATGGATTTTTTGTTCCAAATATTTTTCTTATATTTTATAAGAAATAATGCCAAGAGGATTTTGGATTCCCCCCGCTGGATGAACCTCAACTGTGATCGATTAATTATTTATGAAGCATTGAGACAATTTAATCGAATTTAAAACTTATTGAATTAGAAAAAAAATTGCAAAAGAAAAGTGCTTTATTTTTATGATTTTTTATGTATTTTTACATCCATTTTCAATGATATTTTTCCAAACGCATCCTTTGGTGACGATTTGGAAGCAACCAAAAATTAAACTTAAAGCAAAAAATGTTTTGATAAAGGAAAAAAAATTCCAAAATCATAAGTAATGAAACTTATAAAAAACTTTGTTTATCACAAGTGATAAATCACATAAAAAGCTACAAAATCGGTAACATATTTCTTTAGTAAAAGATAAGGCTCAAATCGAGTTATGTGGCTTTGAAATTTAAAAACCAACATTAAATATTCAAATTTTTAAGTTTTGAATTAGAATTTTTTTTTTCAGAAGTTTTTTTCTTTTCATTATTTATTATTAAATATATTAAAATTATTCCCAAGAGGATTTTGAGCTCCGTCCATTGGAAGTATCTCAATCGATGAACTTTTTTTGATTAACACATGTATCAAGCTTAAAAATTAGTGAATCTCGTTTTGAATTAGGGATTGGATTGGAGATATGGATTTTTTGTTCCAAATATTTTTCTTATATTTTATAAGAAATAATGCCAAGAGGATTTTGGATTCCCCCCGCTGGATGAACCTCAACTGTAATCCATAAATTTTATAAACACTTGCTTCAAGCTTTGATGCAAGAAATTAATGAATCTCGTTTTGAATTAGGGATTGAATTGGAGATATGGATTTTTTGTTCCAAATATTTTTCTTATATTTTATAAGAAATAATGCCAAGAGGATTTTGGATTCCCCCCGCTGGATGAACCTCAACTGTGATCGATTAATTATTTATGAAGCATTGAGACAATTTAATCGAATTTAAAACTTATTGAATTAGAAAAAAAATTGCAAAAGAAAAGTGCTTTATTTTTATGATTTTTTATGTATTTTTACATCCATTTTCAATGATATTTTTCCAAACGCATCCTTTGGTGACGATTTGGAAGCAACCAAAAATTAAACTTAAAGCAAAAAATGTTTTGATAAAGGAAAAAAAATTCCAAAATCATAAGTAATGAAACTTATAAAAAACTTTGTTTATCACAAGTGATAAATCACATAAAAAGCTACAAAATCGGTAACATATTTCTTTAGTAAAAGATAAGGCTCAAATCGAGTTATGTGGCTTTGAAATTTAAAAACCAACATTAAATATTCAAATTTTTAAGTTTTGAATTAGAATTTTTTTTTTCAGAAGTTTTTTTCTTTTCATTATTTATTATTAAATATATTAAAATTATTCCCAAGAGGATTTTGAGCTCCGTCCATTGGAAGTATCTCAATCGATGAACTTTTTTTGATTAACACATGTATCAAGCTTAAAAATTAGTGAATCTCGTTTTGAATTAGGGATTGGATTGGAGATATGGATTTTTTGTTCCAAATATTTTTCTTATATTTTATAAGAAATAATGCCAAGAGGATTTTGGATTCCCCCCGCTGGATGAACCTCAACTGTAATCCATAAATTTTATAAACACTTGCTTCAAGCTTTGATGCAAGAAATTAATGAATCTCGTTTTGAATTAGGGATTGAATTGGAGATATGGATTTTTTGTTCCAAATATTTTTCTTATATTTTATAAGAAATAATGCCAAGAGGATTTTGGATTCCCCCCGCTGGATGAACCTCAACTGTAATCCATAAATTTTATAAACACTTGCTTCAAGCTTTGATGCAAGAAATTAATGAATCTCGTTTTGAATTAGGGATTGAATTGGAGATATGGATTTTTTGTTCCAAATATTTTTCTTATATTTTATAAGAAATAATGCCAAGAGGATTTTGGATTCCCCCCGCTGGATGAACCTCAACTGTGATCGATTAATTATTTATGAAGCATTGAGACAATTTAATCGAATTTAAAACTTATTGAATTAGAAAAAAAATTGCAAAAGAAAAGTGCTTTATTTTTATGATTTTTTATGTATTTTTACATCCATTTTCAATGATATTTTTCCAAACGCATCCTTTGGTGACGATTTGGAAGCAACCAAAAATTAAACTTAAAGCAAAAAATGTTTTGATAAAGGAAAAAAAATTCCAAAATCATAAGTAATGAAACTTATAAAAAACTTTGTTTATCACAAGTGATAAATCACATAAAAAGCTACAAAATCGGTAACATATTTCTTTAGTAAAAGATAAGGCTCAAATCGAGTTATGTGGCTTTGAAATTTAAAAACCAACATTAAATATTCAAATTTTTAAGTTTTGAATTAGAATTTTTTTTTTCAGAAGTTTTTTTCTTTTCATTATTTATTATTAAATATATTAAAATTATTCCCAAGAGGATTTTGAGCTCCGTCCATTGGAAGTATCTCAATCGATGAACTTTTTTTGATTAACACATGTATCAAGCTTAAAAATTAGTGAATCTCGTTTTGAATTAGGGATTGGATTGGAGATATGGATTTTTTGTTCCAAATATTTTTCTTATATTTTATAAGAAATAATGCCAAGAGGATTTTGGATTCCCCCCGCTGGATGAAACTCAACTGTAATCCATAAATTTTATAAACACTTGCTTCAAGCTTTGATGCAAGAAATTAATGAATCTCATTTTGAATTAGGGATTGAATTGGAGATATGGATTTTTTGTTCCAAATATTTTTCTTATATTTTATAAGAAATAATGCCAAGAGGATTTTGGATTCCCCCCGCTGGATGAACCTCAACTGTAATCCATAAATTTTATAAACACTTGCTTCAAGCTTTGATGCAAGAAATTAATGAATCTCATTTTGAATTAGGGATTGAATTGGAGATATGGATTTTTTGTTCCAAATATTTTTCTTATATTTTATAAGAAATAATGCCAAGAGGATTTTGGATTCCCCCCGCTGGATGAACCTCAACTGTAGTCCATAAATTTTATAAACACTTGCTTCAAGCTTTGATGCAAGGAATTAATGAATCTCATTTTGAATTAGGGATTGAATTGGAGATATGGATTTTTTGTTCCAAATATTTTTCTTATATTTTATAAGAAATAATGCCAAGAGGATTTTGGATTCCCCCCGCTGGATGAACCTCAACTGTAATCCATAAATTTTATAAACACTTGCTTCAAGCTTTGATGCAAGAAATTAATGAATCTCGTTTTGAATTAGGGATTGAATTGGAGATATGGATTTTTTGTTCCACATATTTTTCTTATATTTTATAAGAAATAATGCCAAGAGGATTTTGGATTCCCCCCGCTGGATGAACCTCAACTGTAATCCATAAATTTTATAAACACTTGCTTCAAGCTTTGATGCAAGAAATTAATGAATCTCGTTTTGAATTAGGGATTGAATTGGAGATATGGATTTTTTGTTCCAAATATTTTTCTTATATTTTATAAGAAATAATGCCAAGAGGATTTTGGATTCCCCCCGCTGGATGAACCTCAACTGTAATCCATAAATTTTATAAACACTTGCTTCAAGCTTTGATGCAAGGAATTAATGAATCTCATTTTGAATTAGGGATTGAATTGGAGATATGGATTTTTTGTTCCAAATATTTTTCTTATATTTTATAAGAAATAATGCCAAGAGGATTTTGGATTCCCCCCGCTGGATGAACCTCAACTGTAATCCATAAATTTTATAAACACTTGCTTCAAGCTTTGATGCAAGGAATTAATGAATCTCATTTTGAATTAGGGATTGAATTGGAGATATGGATTTTTTGCTCCAAATATTTTTCTTATATTTTATAAGAAATAATGCCAAGAGGATTTTGGATTCCCCCCGCTGGATGAACCTCAACTGTAGTCCATAAATTTTATAAACACTTGCTTCAAGCTTTGATGCAAGGAATTAATGAATCTCATTTTGAATTAGGGATTGAATTGGAGATATGGATTTTTTGTTCCAAATATTTTTCTTATATTTTATAAGAAATAATGCCAAGAGGATTTTGGATTCCCCCCGCTGGATGAACCTCAACTGTAATCCATAAATTTTATAAACACTTGCTTCAAGCTTTGATGCAAGAAATTAATGAATCTCGTTTTGAATTAGGGATTGAATTGGAGATATGGATTTTTTGTTCCAAATATTTTTCTTATATTTTATAAGAAATAATGCCAAGAGGATTTTGGATTCCCCCCGCTGGATGAACCTCAACTGTGATCGATTAATTTTATAAACACTTGCTTCAAGCTTTGATGCAAGAAATTAATGAATCTCGTTTTGAATTAGGGATTGAATTGGAGATATGGATTTTTTGTTCCACATATTTTTCTTATATTTTATAATAAATAATGCCAAGAGGATTTTGGATTCCCCCCGCTGGATGAACCTCAACTGTAATCCATAAATTTTATAAACACTTGCTTCAAGCTTTGATGCAAGAAATTAATGAATCTCGTTTTGAATTAGGGATTGAATTGGAGATATGGATTTTTTGTTCCAAATATTTTTCTTATATTTTATAAGAAATAATGCCAAGAGGATTTTGGATTCCCCCCGCTGGATGAACCTCAACTGTAATCCATAAATTTTATAAACACTTGCTTCAAGCTTTGATGCATGAAATTAATGAATCTCGTTTTGAATTAGGGATTGAATTGGAGATATGGATTTTTTGTTCCAAATATTTTTCTTATATTTTATAATAAATAATGCCAAGAGGATTTTGGATTCCCCCCGCTGGATGAACCTCAACTGTAATCCATAAATTTTATAAACACTTGCTTCAAGCTTTGATGCAAGGAATTAATGAATCTCATTTTGAATTAGGGATTGAATTGGAGATATGGATTTTTTGTTCCAAATATTTTTCTTATATTTTATAAGAAATAATGCCAAGAGGATTTTGGATTCCCCCCGCTGGATGAACCTCAACTGTGATCGATTAATTATTTATGAAGCATTGAGACAATTTAATCGAATTTAAAACTTATTGAATTAGAAAAAAAATTGCAAAAGAAAAGTGCTTTATTTTTATGATTTTTTATGTATTTTTACATCCATTTTCAATGATATTTTTCCAAACGCATCCTTTGGTGACGATTTGGAAGCAACCAAAAATTAAACTTAAAGCAAAAAATGTTTTGATAAAGGAAAAAAAATTCCAAAATCTTAAGTAATGAAACTTATAAAAAACTTTGTTTATCACAAGTGATAAATCACATAAAAAGCTACAAAATCCGTAACATATTTCTTTAGTAAAAGATAAGGCTCAAATCGAGTTATGTGGCTTTGAAATTTAAAAACCAAAATTAAATATTCAAATTTTTAAGTTTTGAATTAGAATTTTTTTTTCAGAAGTTTTTTTCTTTTCATTATTTATTATTAAATATATTAAAATTATTCCCAACGGGATTTTGAATCGCATGCACGGGAAGTACCTCAATCAATGAACTTTTAATTTTGAACACTTTCATCAAGCTTAAAAATTAGTGAATCTCGTTTTGAATTAGGGCTTGAATTGGAGATATGGATTTTTTGTTTTAAATATTCATTATTAAATATATTAAAATTATTCCCAACGGTATTTTGAATCGCATGCACGGGAAGTACCTCAATCAATGTACTTTTATTTTTGAACACTTTCATCAAGCTTAAAAATTAGTGAATCTCGTTTTGAATTAGGGCTTGAATTGGAGATATGGATTTTTTGTTTTAAATATTCATTATTAAATTTATTAAATTTATTCCCAACGGGATTTTGAATCGCATGCACGGGAAGTACCTCAATCAATGAACTTTTAATTTTGAACACTTTCATCAAGCTTAAAAATTAGTGAATCTCGTTTTGAATTAGGGCTTGAATTGGAGATATGGATTTTTTGTTTTAAATATTCATTATTAAATTTATTAAATTTATTCCCAACGGGATTTTGAATCGCATGCACGGGAAGTACCTCAATCAATGTACTTTTATTTTTGAACACTTTCATCAAGCTTAAAAATTAGTGAATCTCGTTTTGAATTAGGGCTTGAATTGGAGATATGGATTTTTTGTTTTAAATATTCATTATTAAATATATTAAATTTATTCCCAACGGGATTTTGAATCGCATGCACGGGAAGTACCTCAATCAATGAACTTTTAATTTTGAACACTTTCATCAAGCTTAAAAATTAGTGAATCTCGTTTTGAATTAGGGCTTGAATTGGAGATATGGATTTTTTGTTTTAAATATTCATTATTAAATATATTAAATTTATTCCCAACGGGATTTTGAATCGCATGCACGGGAAGTACCTCAATCAATGAACTTTTAATTTTGAACACTTTCATCAAGCTTAAAAATTAGTGAATCTCGTTTTGAATTAGGGCTTGAATTGGAGATATGGATTTTTTGTTTTAAATATTCATTATTAAATTTATTAAATTTATTCCCAACGGGATTTTGAATCGCATGCACGGGAAGTACCTCAATCAATGAACTTTTAATTTTGAACACTTTCATCAAGCTTAAAAATTAGTGAATCTCGTTTTGAATTAGGGCTTGAATTGGAGATATGGATTTTTTGTTTTAAATATTCATTATTAAATATATTAAATTTATTCCCAACGGGATTTTGAATCGCATGCACGGGAAGTACCTCAATCAATGTACTTTTATTTTTGAACACTTTCATCAAGCTTAAAAATTAGTGAATCTCGTTTTGAATTAGGGCTTGAATTGGAGATATGGATTTTTTGTTTTAAATATTCATTATTAAATATATTAAAATTATTCCCAACGGGATTTTGAATCGCATGCACGGGAAGTACCTCAATCAATGAACTTTTAATTTTGAACACTTTCATCAAGCTTAAAAATTAGTGAATCTCGTTTTGAATTAGGGCTTGAATTGGAGATATGGATTTTTTGTTTTAAATATTCATTATTAAATATATTAAAATTATTCCCAACGGGATTTTGAATCGCATGCACGGGAAGTACCTCAATCAATGAACTTTTAATTTTGAACACTTTCATCAAGCTTAAAAATTAGTGAATCTCGTTTTGAATTAGGGCTTGAATTGGAGATATGGATTTTTTGTTTTAAATATTCATTATTAAATATATTAAAATTATTCCCAACGGTATTTTGAATCGCATGCACGGGAAGTACCTCAATCAATGTACTTTTATTTTTGAACACTTTCATCAAGCTTAAAAATTAGTGAATCTCGTTTTGAATTAGGGCTTGAATTGGAGATATGGATTTTTTGTTTTAAATATTCATTATTAAATATATTAAAATTATTCCCAACGGGATTTTGAATCGCATGCACGGGAAGTACCTCAATCAATGAACTTTTAATTTTGAACACTTTCATCAAGCTTAAAAATTAGTGAATCTCGTTTTGAATTAGGGCTTGAATTGGAGATATGGATTTTTTGTTTTAAATATTCATTATTAAATATATTAAAATTATTCCCAAGAAGATTTTGAGCTCCGTCCATTGGAAGTATCTCAATCAATGTACTTTTATTTTTGAACACTTTCATCAAGCTTAAAAATTAGTGAATCTCGTTTTGAATTAGGGCTTGAATTGGAGATATGGATTTTTTGTTTTAAATATTCATTATTAAATATATTAAAATTATTCCCAAGAAGATTTTGAGCTCCGTCCATTGGAAGTATCTCAATCAATGTACTTTTATTTTTGAACACTTTCATCAAGCTTAAAAATTAGTGAATCTCGTTTTGAATTAGGGCTTGAATTGGAGATATGGATTTTTTGTTTTAAATATTCATTATTAAATATATTAAAATTATTCCCAAGAAGATTTTGAGCTCCGTCCATTGGAAGTATCTCAATCAATGTACTTTTATTTTTGAACACTTTCATCAAGCTTAAAAATTAGTGAATCTCGTTTTGAATTAGGGCTTGAATTGGAGATATGGATTTTTTGTTTTAAATATTCATTATTAAATATATTAAAATTATTCCCAAGAAGATTTTGAGCTCCGTCCATTGGAAGTATCTCAATCAATGTACTTTTATTTTTGAACACTTTCATCAAGCTTAAAAATTAGTGAATCTCGTTTTGAATTAGGGCTTGAATTGGAGATATGGATTTTTTGTTTTAAATATTCATTATTAAATATATTAAATTTATTCCCAACGGGATTTTGAATCGCATGCACGGGAAGTACCTCAATCAATGTACTTTTATTTTTGAACACTTTCATCAAGCTTAAAAATTAGTGAATCTCGTTTTGAATTAGGGCTTGAATTGGAGATATGGATTTTTTGTTTTAAATATTCATTATTAAATATATTAAAATTATTCCCAAGAAGATTTTGAGCTCCGTCCATTGGAAGTATCTCAATCAATGTACTTTTATTTTTGAACACTTTCATCAAGCTTAAAAATTAGTGAATCTCGTTTTGAATTAGGGCTTGAATTGGAGATATGGATTTTTTGTTTTAAATATTCATTATTAAATATATTAAAATTATTCCCAAGAAGATTTTGAGCTCCGTCCATTGGAAGTATCTCAATCAATGTACTTTTATTTTTGAACACTTTCATCAAGCTTAAAAATTAGTGAATCTCGTTTTGAATTAGGGCTTGAATTGGAGATATGGATTTTTTGTTTTAAATATTCATTATTAAATATATTAAATTTATTCCCAACGGGATTTTGAATCGCATGCACGGGAAGTACCTCAATCAATGTACTTTTATTTTTGAACACTTTCATCAAGCTTAAAAATTAGTGAATCTCGTTTTGAATTAGGGCTTGAATTGGAGATATGGATTTTTTGTTTTAAATATTCATTATTAAATATATTAAAATTATTCCCAAGAAGATTTTGAGCTCCGTCCATTGGAAGTATCTCAATCAATGTACTTTTATTTTTGAACACTTTCATCAAGCTTAAAAATTAGTGAATCTCGTTTTGAATTAGGGCTTGAATTGGAGATATGGATTTTTTGTTTTAAATATTCATTATTAAATATATTAAATTTATTCCCAACGGGATTTTGAATCGCATGCACGGGAAGTACCTCAATCAATGTACTTTTATTTTTGAACACTTTCATCAAGCTTAAAAATTAGTGAATCTCGTTTTGAATTAGGGCTTGAATTGGAGATATGGATTTTTTGTTTTAAATATTCATTATTAAATATATTAAAATTATTCCCAACGGGATTTTGAATCGCATGCACGGGAAGTACCTCAATCAATGAACTTTTAATTTTGAACACTTTCATCAAGCTTAAAAATTAGTGAATCTCGTTTTGAATTAGGGCTTGAATTGGAGATATGGATTTTTTGTTTTAAATATTCATTATTAAATATATTAAAATTATTCCCAACGGGATTTTGAATCGCATGCACGGGAAGTACCTCAATCAATGTACTTTTATTTTTGAACACTTTCATCAAGCTTAAAAATTAGTGAATCTCGTTTTGAATTAGGGCTTGAATTGGAGATATGGATTTTTTGTTTTAAATATTCATTATTAAATATATTAAAATTATTCCCAAGAAGATTTTGAGCTCCGTCCATTGGAAGTATCTCAATCAATGTACTTTTATTTTTGAACACTTTCATCAAGCTTAAAAATTAGTGAATCTCGTTTTGAATTAGGGCTTGAATTGGAGATATGGATTTTTTGTTTTAAATATTCATTATTAAATATATTAAAATTATTCCCAAGAAGATTTTGAGCTCCGTCCATTGGAAGTATCTCAATCAATGTACTTTTATTTTTGAACACTTTCATCAAGCTTAAAAATTAGTGAATCTCGTTTTGAATTAGGGCTTGAATTGGAGATATGGATTTTTTGTTTTAAATATTCATTATTAAATATATTAAATTTATTCCCAACGGGATTTTGAATCGCATGCACGGGAAGTACCTCAATCAATGTACTTTTATTTTTGAACACTTTCATCAAGCTTAAAAATTAGTGAATCTCGTTTTGAATTAGGGCTTGAATTGGAGATATGGATTTTTTGTTTTAAATATTCATTATTAAATATATTAAAATTATTCCCAACGGGATTTTGAATCGCATGCACGGGAAGTACCTCAATCAATGAACTTTTAATTTTGAACACTTTCATCAAGCTTAAAAATTAGTGAATCTCGTTTTGAATTAGGGCTTGAATTGGAGATATGGATTTTTTGTTTTAAATATTCATTATTAAATATATTAAAATTATTCCCAACGGTATTTTGAATCGCATGCACGGGAAGTACCTCAATCAATGTACTTTTATTTTTGAACACTTTCATCAAGCTTAAAAATTAGTGAATCTCGTTTTGAATTAGGGCTTGAATTGGAGATATGGATTTTTTGTTTTAAATATTCATTATTAAATATATTAAAATTATTCCCAACGGGATTTTGAATCGCATGCACGGGAAGTACCTCAATCAATGAACTTTTAATTTTGAACACTTTCATCAAGCTTAAAAATTAGTGAATCTCGTTTTGAATTAGGGCTTGAATTGGAGATATGGATTTTTTGTTTTAAATATTCATTATTAAATATATTAAAATTATTCCCAAGAAGATTTTGAGCTCCGTCCATTGGAAGTATCTCAATCAATGTACTTTTATTTTTGAACACTTTCATCAAGCTTAAAAATTAGTGAATCTCGTTTTGAATTAGGGCTTGAATTGGAGATATGGATTTTTTGTTTTAAATATTCATTATTAAATATATTAAAATTATTCCCAAGAAGATTTTGAGCTCCGTCCATTGGAAGTATCTCAATCAATGTACTTTTATTTTTGAACACTTTCATCAAGCTTAAAAATTAGTGAATCTCGTTTTGAATTAGGGCTTGAATTGGAGATATGGATTTTTTGTTTTAAATATTCATTATTAAATATATTAAAATTATTCCCAAGAAGATTTTGAGCTCCGTCCATTGGAAGTATCTCAATCAATGTACTTTTATTTTTGAACACTTTCATCAAGCTTAAAAATTAGTGAATCTCGTTTTGAATTAGGGCTTGAATTGGAGATATGGATTTTTTGTTTTAAATATTCATTATTAAATATATTAAAATTATTCCCAACGGGATTTTGAATCGCATGCACGGGAAGTACCTCAATCAATGTACTTTTATTTTTGAACACTTTCATCAAGCTTAAAAATTAGTGAATCTCGTTTTGAATTAGGGCTTGAATTGGAGATATGGATTTTTTGTTTTAAATATTCATTATTAAATATATTAAATTTATTCCCAACGGGATTTTGAATCGCATGCACGGGAAGTACCTCAATCAATGAACTTTTAATTTTGAACACTTTCATCAAGCTTAAAAATTAGTGAATCTCGTTTTGAATTAGGGCTTGAATTGGAGATATGGATTTTTTGTTTTAAATATTCATTATTAAATATATTAAAATTATTCCCAACGGTATTTTGAATCGCATGCACGGGAAGTACCTCAATCAATGTACTTTTATTTTTGAACACTTTCATCAAGCTTAAAAATTAGTGAATCTCGTTTTGAATTAGGGCTTGAATTGGAGATATGGATTTTTTGTTTTAAATATTCATTATTAAATATATTAAAATTATTCCCAAGAAGATTTTAAGCACCGTCCATTGGAAGTATCTCAATCGATGAACTTTTTTTGATGAACACATGTATCAAGCTTAAAAATTAGTGAATCTCGTTTTGAATTAGGACTTGAATTGGAGATATGGATTTTTTGTTTTCAATATTTATTATTAAATATATTAAAATTATTCCCAACGGGATTTTGAATCGCATGCACGGGAAGTACCTCAATCAATGAACTTTTATTTTTGAACACTTTCATCAAGCTTAAAAATTAGTGAATCTCGTTTTGAATTAGGACTTGAATTGGAGATATGGATTTTTTGTTTTCAATATTTATTATTAAATATATTAAAATTATTCCCAACGGGATTTTGAATCGCATGCACCGGAAGTACCTCAATCAATGAACTTTTATTTTTGAACACTTTCATCAAGCTTAAAAATTAGTGAATCTCGTTTTGAATTAGGACTTGAATTGGAGATATGGATTTTTTGTTTTCAATATTTATTATTAAATATATTAAAATTATTCCCAACGGGATTTTGAATCGCATGCACGGGAAGTACCTCAATCAATGAACTTTTAATTTTGAACACTTTCATCAAGCTTAAAAATTAGTGAATCTCGTTTTGAATTAGGGCTTGAATTGGAGACATGGATTTTTTGTTTTCAATATTTATTATTAAATATATTAAATTTATTCCCAACGGGATTTTGAATCGCATGCACGGGAAGTACCTTAATCAATGAACTTTTATTTTTGAACACTTTCATCAAACTTAAAAATAAGTGAATCTCGTTTTGAATTAGGGCTTGAATTGGAGACATGGATTTTTTGTTTTCAATTTTTATTATTAAATAGATTAAATTTATTCCCAACGGGATTTTGAATCGCATGCACGGGAAGTACCTCAATCAATGAACTTTTATTTTTGAACACATGTATCAAGCTTAAAAATTAGTGAATCTCGTTTTGAATTAGGGATTGAATTGGAGATATGGATTTTTTGTTCCAAATATTTTTCTTATATTTTATAAGAAATAATGCCAAGAGGATTTTGGATTCCCCCCGCTGGATGAACCTCAACTGTGATCGATTAATTATTTATGAAGCATTGAGACAATTTAATCGAATTTAAAACTTATTGAATTAGAAAAAAAATTGCAAAAGAAAAGTGCTTTATTTTTATGATTTTTTATGTATTTTTACATCCATTTTCAATGATATTTTTCCAAACGCATCCTTTGGTGACGATTTGGAAGCAACCAAAAATTAAACTTAAAGCAAAAAATGTTTTGATAAAGGAAAAAAAATTCCAAAATCATAAGTAATGAAACTTATAAAAAACTTTGTTTATCACAAGTGATAAATCACATAAAAATCTACAAAATCCGTAACATATTTCTTTAGTAAAAGATAAGGCTCAAATCGAGTTATGTGGCTTTGAAATTTAAAAACCAACATTAAATATTCAAATTTTTAAGTTTTGAATTAGAATTTTTTTTTTCAGAAGTTTTTTTCTTTTCATTATTTATTATTAAATATATTAAAATTATTCCCAAGAGGATTTTGAGCTCCGTCCATTGGAAGTATCTCAATCGATGAACTTTTTTTGATGAACACATGTATCAAGCTTAAAAATTAGTGAATCTCGTTTTGAATTAGGGATTGAATTGGAGATATGGATTTTTTGTTCCAAATATTTTTCTTATATTTTATAAGAAATAATGCCAAGAGGATTTTGGATTCCCCCCGCTGGATGAACCTCAACTGTAATCCATAAATTTTATAAACACTTGCTTCAAGCTTTGATGCAAGAAATTAATGAATCTCGTTTTGAATTAGGGATTGAATTGGAGATATGGATTTTTTGTTCCAAATATTTTTCTTATATTTTATAAGAAATAATGCCAAGAGGATTTTGGATTCCCCCCGCTGGATGAACCTCAACTGTAATCCATAAATTTTATAAACACTTGCTTCAAGCTTTGATGCAAGAAATTAATGAATCTCGTTTTGAATTAGGGATTGAATTGGAGATATGGATTTTTTGTTCCAAATATTTTTCTTATATTTTATAAGAAATAATGCCAAGAGGATTTTGGATTCCCCCCGCTGGATGAACCTCAACTGTAATCCATAAATTTTATAAACACTTGCTTCAAGCTTTGATGCAAGAAATTAATGAATCTCATTTTGAATTAGGGATTGAATTGGAGATATGGATTTTTTTATCCAAATATTTTTCTTATAATTTTTAATAATTAATGCCAAGAGGATTTTGAATCCCATACCAATTAAGACCTCCAACCAAAATAATCTGAATACATCCAATCAAGCCTTGAGGTAGTTTAATCGAATTTAAAACTTTTTGAATAAGAAAAAAAAATTTCAGATGAAAAGTGCCTTATTATTATCATATATTTTATGCATTTTTACATCCATTTTCAATTATATTTTTCAAAACGGATCCTATGGTGACGATTTGGAAGCACAACAAATAAGAAATAGCTTTAGCAACTGATAAGGAAAAGCACCAAAAATTAGAATATTCAAGGAGTCATAAATTTTTTTCCATCTTCCATTCACCGCTAAGATTTTGCCATATGTTTTAAAAAGTGCTAAATTATTTTTCTACCGAAACTGAATTTCGAAATCGATGTGACATGTCTGGTGGTTCCCTTGTTAGATAATTATTCGAAATAAAAAAAAATTCATTAAAATAAAACTTTTAAATGATGCTTTGAATTTCATGCTTTCTTTATTTTTCTAATTTAAAAAAGAGGGAAGAAACTAAAAAAATGATGAAAGTTTCAACTAACATCTAACCCTTTATTTAAATTTACCCTTATATTTTCTTCATTGAAAATAAAAACGCTTTTTCTTGCATCAAGATTTCTATTACTTTTGATGCTACACACGTATCTTATCCAATAAAGGTGGATTAAATGTAATGGTAAATGAATTTGCAACAACGTAACCCCTTTTTATTATAATAACACTGCGCACATTCATTCATTAATTGAATTGTTTGATATAAAGTTTCATTAATAACATTAATCTTTAGCCTGAAAGCTTTCTGTTTTTCAGCAAAAAACAAAAAAAAATTATATAGCTTTGTTTTACGAAAATTATCTTTTTTTTGAAACATACTTAGGTCTCGAAACGTTTATCCTCAGTTTTCTATTTAGCAGCTTCACAATTTTTTTAATCGAAAAAACGAAAAACGAGCGTTTCTTTATTTTTTATGCGTTTCCATTAGGGGTGGCTCGGGGCCTACTTTTTAGGGCCCCTGCCCGGCCCGGCCCGGCAAAATTCGCTTAGGCCCGGCCCGGCCCCGCTAAAAACCAAATTTTGGGCCCCGGCCCGGCCCCGGCCCTGGTAGCTCCCTTGGTCCTCCCTTTGAAATTTTAGGAAAAAAAAATTTTTTTTTATTTATTTCAGGCCCCAGGCCCGGCCCCAGGCCCGGCCCCAGGCCCGGCCCCAGGCCCTGCCCCGGGCCGGGGCTTCGGGGCCTCGAGCCACCCCTAGTTTCCATTCTATTTTTTATTGCTTCATTCATTTTCTCTAGTTTTATAGGTTTCAAACAAAGTTATGGAAAACTTTCAACAACTTGGTCGACCACCGCCATCTTTAGGTTTTGAAGATGTTCTTTCTCCTTCAACTCCATCATCGGAAGTGCGTGAAAATCAACTTTTGAAGCATGAAGTAGCTGTTTTGAAATATGCTTATAATGATGTTCTCAAAGCTGTGAGTTTATTTTTTCTGTATATTTTTTAGTTATTGCTTCTTTGTTTTAGATGGCAATTTTGGAATCTAAGAACCATGAACTTCAACAAATGCTTCAAAATGATATTCAGACACTTCGAAACGAAGTTACTCAATTTGAAAATGAAACTTTGCATCAGAAAGATAAAGTTCAAATGGAAGAACAATCAACCATTCCTCAAATTCAAGAAGTTAGCGATGGAAGTGATGATGCTGAAAAAAGTGATTTGAAGCAAGCAATCGCTAAATTGATGTCAACTGTTGATATGCAACGTAAAACTGTGGGTTACTTAACAGCATGCTTTGAAAATGAATATTTTGTTTTTTTGTTATTTTATAGATTGCTGATATGGAACGCAAACAAGATGTTGATCGTCAATCTTTCGATACCGTTACAACAGTTTTGGAATCTGATATCGCCGCATTGGAATTGAAGAAAGAAGAAGAAAAGAAAAGCTTCGAAGCTATGATCGCTGAATTGAAACAACACATTGTTCGCTTGCAATCACCTTCCAAAGCCCTTTTGGTAACCTTTTCTTCTTCTTTGCTATTCTTGTTACTAACCATCCGTTTTAGATTGACAAAATTGTCGATGCTCCTCTTTTTGAAGGAATCAAACGTGTTGTAAACAACAATGATACTGAACAAAGTGAAACTGGCGAACCTCTTGTTATCAAAGAACTTTTCAAACTTCATAAAGGAGCTTCATGGAATGGTTATTCAACATTGAATGTAAATGAAATACCGATCAAAATTCGCTGTGATGAAGACAACAATTTGTTCCTTAATGGTGTCAAATCTAGTAAGAAATTGATCCTTGATGGTGTTATTTCCTACTTTGATTCTGATCCATGGAGTGGTAATGCTGGTTTTGTTAAGAATGATGCTCTAGTATTTCCTGGTTTGCTTCATAATGTTCTTGTTTGGAATATCGCTGATCTTTTCTTACATTGGAAAAACTTCGTTGGAATACTTTTAAGAAGGTTGTTGCTTCTGGATCAATTAAGAACCTTTATTTCAGTGATGTTTTGGTTACCGACAAAAACAATGCTTTAATCCCGCTTGAAAATATCATGGAAAAGCTGCCTAACATTGAAAAATTTAGATAGTGAGTTTTCTTTTCCGATATGAATATATTTATAAGTTTGTTTTTTCAGTGATGTTGTTGGTGACAAATTTTACAGTGTTAATATCAAGACATCGAAAAATTTGGTCAAGCTTCCATGTTTTAAGAACCTTAAAGTATTCCAATTATACAACATTGTTCCATCTGAATTTGATCCTAATGGTTTTCTTGTTTTTATGAAGGTAATACTTTCCATACACTTCGTTCTTACTTATATGTACTTGTTTTTTAGAAGCATCCAAACACTCACTTTACTCTCTCATTCCGTTCATCATCATGGGAAGATAAATTTTATCTTTGGGCTATCAAAAATGATATGCTTAATTCTTGTCCATATCCTAAAATGCTCAAGTTTAAGTATTAATTAATTTTATTTTTTACTTTGTTGTTTCGTTTTAAACTTTATCTTTGATGTTTTATGAATAAAGTTGTAGTTATTATTATTATCGTTATGAGTGGAAGAAAAGTTTTCTCATCAATCAAATTTTGATTTGCAAGTTGTTACGGTTTTTGAGAAGATGTTTAGTAAGCAAAGTTTCTCTTGTTTTTGTTTTGTTAAACTTTTTATTCGATAACTCGTCGAGTGTTATTTTTCCCAAATTTTCACATAAAGGTTTCACGACTAATATCAAACAAAAAAAGTTTCGAGGAAACTGGCTCTATGTGTTATTGCGGATCTTTGATTTGTTTAATTTTATTTGCGGTATCACTCATATTTTTTCGAGATTTACTTTTGATGGGTTTTCTTCTAACTTTTTTGTTTTTCTGGACATTGCGATTGTTGATTAACATGTTCTTTGCTTCAATAATTTGCGTATATTGAATCTAACATAAAATTGCTTCAAAAATGAAACCGTTTTTTTGTTGTTGCTGTTATTTTCAACTTTTGTTGCTGCTGTCAAGTGTTCGATAGTCTTCATTCATTCGTGAAAAACTTCAACAAGTCTTCATTGTTGTCTTCATTATTTCATGTGTTGAAATATTTCGTTGAAAAATCGAGCTAAAGAAAAATTTGCATAAACGCACGTTGAATGAAGTTTGCGTTTGCATGCAATTCTTCGAAAATGGATCAGTGAAAAATGGTTGTTGTTTTTTAGATAGAATCTTGTTTTATACTGTGTGTTTTCTCATTCATAATTAACAAAAAGTTAACTCATGAATGATAGATATGTTTATTGATTAAATCCATCCGTAATAGGTACAAACCTAAAGATATGTTCAAAGACTTTTTAGAGCTAAAGACAGCTGAAATCAGTGTGCTTCGACCAAGCACTTACATGTTTTCCTTTTTTCTAATTTTGGTCAAACAATCAAAATCAAGTTTATTTGGACAAACAAATAGCAAAGAATAAATTACAAATACTATTATTACAAAACGAGAGATAATTACATTTCAATTACAAAATTATCATCCGATGGAAAAGCTTTGCGTAGTTCTTCGACGATGGGATCAAAAAGTTTTTTCTCAGTTAAAACGTATCTTTTATCATAACGAAATGAGATAGTAAAATGGCAGGTTGGATATTTCTGAAAATGGTACATACATATTATATAACAATCAAAATGGCGAGTTTACCTTCATGAAATCAATGAAAGAGCCAACATCAAATCGATGAGAAGCAGTAATACCATACAAACGAAATATTTGAAGATTTTTGAAAACTGGAAGCTCAAGAAGTTTTACAAAGGTTTCTTCTGTAAGTTTGATAGAACCAGTAGGATGAAATGCGCTAAAAAGAACAATAGGTTAATCGCACATTAGTGAAGATAAAGAAACCTTACCATGCAATTTTTCGAATATTAGGTAGCTTTTCCATAATTTCTTCAAATGAAACTATTGTACCATCTTCATTTTTAATACAAACATTTGAAAAATAGAGACTTTTGGTTTTTGTAGCTGAAACAAGCTTCACATATTCCATCCATGATAAACTCTGATTACTTAAAAATAGATACGTAAGATTACAGGAATGAACGTATCCTCCAAGGAGACGAGAAATAAATGTTAGATATACTCCACCATAATTATGAGTAAAACCATTGAATGGATCAACTTGAGATTGATAGAGAAGGCCATCAATGACCAATTTTTTGGAAACAACTTTGTCATCAATAAGCAAATTGGAACCATTTAGGCAAACTTTTGTTGAGTGTTCATTTTCATTTGATGTTAAATAAGCTTTCCATTCAAGTCCACCTTTCACATGAAAAAGTTTTTTGATAACAAAATGATCATCATCATTAGCATTTGAAGTTTTTGCAATAGCACTTGGATTTACGGAGGTTGAAGCCTAAAAAGTAACATTACAAGCTTTTTTAAATGCATAAATTCTACAAAACGTACTGCATCAGAATGGGCGATGGAAGAATTCATTATAACCGCATTCGAATGAACATTTGATGGAGGAGCAATTCTTTGTTCCATTTCAGCTATTTTAGACAATAATGCTTTCTTTTCTTTTTCATGAGCTTTACGAAAAGTTTCCAATTTCTTTTCCATTTCAGCGAGTTTAGCTTTATCGATTTCATGTTGCTTCTTCATACCATAAATCTAAAATGTAAAAACAAAGTTTGTCTTTTTGTTGAGTTAGCAATATAAAAAGTGATACTATGTATACAAACACCTATTCTCGGTCCGTTTTGACCAATAAAGAAACTAACTACTTACTCTTTGATCACGATACTTTTCATTTGCATTCATCCTATAAATATTTTCCAACAATTTGGTAAAACAATTATCCACAGTTTTACTCAAATATTTCATATGTTGTTCAACATTTTGTCTGAGATCCTTCTTTTCTTTTTCCAAAGCTTTACGAACATCATCTTGTTCTAATTCGTCGATTCTTGCTTTGTTAGCTTCCCATTGCTTTTCCATATCAAGAATCTAAATCCATGGTCAAAATTAGAAAAAGACAAATAGTATTATCAACAAAAATCAAATAAAAGTATAAAAAGCTAACCATTTTGACACGTTGTTTAGCTTCGCATTCCATTCTAAAAAGTTCTTCATTCCAGCTACATACTTCACATTCATTTGGACGTTGAGAAATATTTGAGCTTTGATTATTATTGATTTGCAGCTGAAGAATCCCATATGTTTGTTGTAATTCTTCATTCTTTTTTTGAAGGTCATCAGCTTTATCATTGAGTTCTTCATTTTTGCTTTGAAGTTCTTTATGCTTTATTTCTAAAGCCCAGTTCTAAAATATACAAGGAAAGATAACCATATGTATAAAGATAAGAAAATTAACAAACTTGTCACGCGGTGACAGATATTGGTGTCGTCGAGGTTTAGTTAGATAGTCCTTGGGAGTTGGTTGCATCTGTTATAGCTGGGATCTTCCAAATAAGACAAGAACATATTCACATACATCTTTATTCAGGATAAACAACAACCAGCACAACAATAATGTAACACACAACTACGACTACAAAAGTGAGACAAAAGTAAAGCAAACAAAAGTATGTAAATAGGCTGCCATCTTGCTGGCTGTTTCGTTACAGGACAATCAAGAGGAGCGCGACGTTTGAATGAGAAGAGGAAGGAAGTTGAGGGAAGCACCAATATATGACAAACTAACCTCTTGGACTTTCTTTTCATATTCAGATTTCCAGGAAGCAATAACAGCATCATAATTTGATTGAAAAGTTGATACAGAATCTCCTGGTAAAGCATTTAATGTGTCATCGAAATGAGATCGCGTCGCACCAGAACGGGAAAGATCATGATCATTCATAACGGACAAAAAAAATATTACCTAAAAAAGTAATATTTGTGAAGGAGAAAAAATGGATGAAGCACGAAAGAAAGAAAGAAAAAAGAAAACAAAAAAGGCAAGAGAATGACGAAACGGAAAAATTTTCATAAGTTAATCGACGATTTGATGAAATAAACAAAATAGAGTGTACCACGCCTTTAGTTAATGCTTTTAAAAATATTTTTTTGTAATTAATGCTTATTATCACGATATATCACTAAATCTTCAGAAATTTGCAGCAGACAAACTTTTTGATGTTTTTGGTTTCAGAGTAATAAACATAACTTCTTTTGCCTAAGTTCAAAACTGCGCATAAAGAAAAAGACAAACAATAATAGTCTTTTGGAAAGTTCTTCGATTTTTTTTGTTGTTTGCTGGTATGATGAAGATCTGACCTTTTTTTAATAGCTTTTTTCGCTTATTTATATTTTTTTTCTTCTTTATTTAATTTCGATTATTAAGAAACCGACCATTTTATTTTTAATGAAGCAATTTAAACAAATTAATTAATTGAAATTAAGCGTGAGAAGGATTTTCTTTAATTTTAATTCCATAAAAAATTTGAGTTAAAAATAATACATTGGTTTCATGAAATTTATAAGAAAAGCAACAGTAAAGCTTTATTTCGATTGGGCATGCATGGCATTTTTTTTGGCGTGCCTTTTATTGATCTTTCTTTATAAATATAAAGAATCGCATAGAAAAAAGCAATTTATAGTTTACATCGATGGACATCAAAAAAAAAGTTAAGTCCATTTTTTGCATGCGCAGTTTGTTGAACGATATTAACATGCATGACATGACAAACAAAGGCGCGCAAAAGAAAACGTCTTTTTTAATCTTGACCTTTGCAACAAAAATTGATTCTTTTTTTTCATCTCCTTCATCCATGGCAAAAAAAAACTTTAAGAGTCTTCCATTTATTATTAAAAATATGCGTGCTTTTCCGAATATTTTATTAGTTTTTTTAATGATTTTTAATATTTTTTAATTTTGTAATGCAAATTCATTTTTTAAAGATCAATAAATTTGACAGACCTACAAAAACATGTGGTTGCCAAAGATATCGAACTAAAAAACCTCGTAACAACATTTGATCAAATCTTCAATCCCAATCGATGAATAATTAGCCACACAAATCTCACGAATTGGTTATATTCTTGCATCCGAAAAATTCGATGAATGGTTTGATGTAACACCAAATTCTTTAATAACTCTCATTTATTCGATGGACATGTTATTAAACGTGTTTAGAACCTTGCCTGAAACGAAAATAAATAGTTTGAGAAAAATAGTTGATGAACATCATATTCGAAGTTATCTATCTAGCTTTAAAAGATTGGAATATAACAAGGAAGAGATTTGAAAAGCATAATGTATTTTTGTCGATTTTGTTGTTACATCTAAAATAAAGTTGAATGCATTTTTTGCATGGGCCATTTTCGACAATATTGGCATGCATGTCCATTACTCGCGCAAATCTTTGAGAAGGATAAACAATGGCGCGCAAACGAAGTTTCCTCCTTTTTAAATTTGACCTTTGTAATAATCGATTTTTTTCTTCATCTTTTTTTGTCAAAGATTAATGTAAATCGACGAAAGTCGTCACTAGTTCATTAAAAAAAGGATTAAGTCTCTTTTGAATATTTTATTTAAATTTTTTTATGGTTTTTTTTTTGAAATTCTTGCATGTGAATGGCAACATGAAAGGCACAAAAAAATGTTTTTAGCCCTTGTTATTTTATATGATCGCCAAAAGTCTTTCCTGGGAATTGGACAAGGTTGAAAGCTTCTTGAATTTAATGGCAATATCCCAATGGGTATGGACAACCACACAACAAGGAAATAAATTGTAATTTTGAAACGAGACAGGTCGAAAGAGTACGCAAAAACTTTTACGACCACATATTTAACTTTGAAAACGAAATAAAAAAATAAAAAGAACTCCACCCAAATTTATAGAAAAAAAAATAGTAAAAGTTTTAGAAAAGCTTGTGACGATCATCAATTTGACGAGATGAAAAAATTATGAATCGGTACTATTATTTTTTTCTTTTCGAATGAAAGAATATTGAATTTTTAAAAGCAATTTTGGAAGGTGCATCAAATTCCCATTCAAGTTAGAAAAAACAGAAATTGTATATTCTTTGTTTAGCAATAAATTAAGCTCAATATTTTTTCCATCTAAAAATTATCCTTTTTTTATCCATTCCAATTATAAAAAACCCTACTAATATCAACATAAAAAGCTGTGATTTTTTTAATCGAAATATCGTCGTCATGAGAATGTAAATGAATAATTTTACTATTATTTTCGGATCCATTAAACCATTTAAAACCCAATACTTTTCTATTTTTTAATATAATAAAATCATTTCCAGGTAAAGAAAGATCAAACTTTTGGAAAATTATTTTTTCTTTTATCATTTTCAATCAAATCCAGCAAAAAAGTAATAAAATTAAATTAGCTAATTTTTTTTGAATTAAAAAAATGAATAAAAATTTTGATTGATTTTTTCCCAAAAAATAAAAAATAAAAATTGATTTGGCGTTTTTTTCAACACTCGAATCAGCGTTTTTATCTTCTCATTTTTTGACAAACAAAAAACAAAAATGAGTTTTTTTTCTTAGTCATAAACGTTAAAAAAGAAATTATTGTCGTAACAGACATCGATCGATAAATATAGTAGATTTCTTTTATTTTACATAAAAAAACAATATAAGAATGAAAAAAATTTCAAAAATATTTTTCACAAACAAAAGTCAGAAATTTTTAAGGCAAATTAATAGTTGCAATTAGAGCTTCTCGAGGCAATGAATTCCAAACTTTTTCATCAATATTATTTTTTTGTCCTTTCAAAAAATGAATGCATTTTTCTTTTAATTCATCCAAATTTTCTTCAAAAGCTATTTGAGTCATATAACTTATATTTTCTACTGAGATGGGACATTCCATGAGTGATTTGAAGCAGGCATTCTGAAAAAACAGAAAAAACTTAAAAAAAGAAAAAAAAGAAGGAGGTTAAAGCGAGCCTACTTTTAGTCCTTCAATCGAATGCTTTTTAGCAAAGGAAATCAAATGTTTTTCATTCCCATAAATTTTTTCATTTTTATCATAGCAAAATTTAAAAGCTCGAGCGACAACTGTTTCATCCAAAAAAGATTCAGAATTTTTGGTTTCAATTTCTGCAACTTTATTTTTTTCATTTGAAACAGGAACAAGCTTCTTTTTCTTAAGGAATGGAAAAAGAGTGGAAGTATCAAAAATAACATTTTCCATTTTGTTTTTAATAGAATATTTTATTTCCAATACAATTTCTGGATTAAAGTTTGGATCTATAGCAGCTAAAAGTTCTTGGTCAAAAATTAAATTTGCGGTATAAAGTCCTTCAGCTATAAAAAATGTTCTATATATTATTATTTTTTTAAAAATAAAATTGAGAAAATAAGAAGAAAACTTACTAGCATGAGCATAATAAATTGTTACTCTTTCCAAATATATATCAAGGCTTTGGGTTTTATGAAGGGTTACATAATAATGATTACGCCATACCAAATCGAGAACGTTATTATTGTGAAGTTGAATCTTTTCATTTCCATTTCCAGATATATTAATTTTTTTACAAAATGTTCGTTCGTTTTCCATATTTGCTTTTATAAAAGTTCGGGAAAATAAAAATTAGACTATTTGTTATGAAAATAAATGTTGGAGGTGCTGCTTTTATGGAAAAAAATGGAAACTAAAAAAATATTATTTGTCATAAGGAATAGATAGCCAAAAAAAGAATACAAAACAACTTGAATATTTACCATTTAAAGGAAGAAGAAAAAATGGGTAAGACTTTATTTAGATTGCATTGATGGCAAAAAAAAAATTGTCATGCCTCTTTTACTTCGCACTACTCTTTTTAGACAATGAAAAATGGCGCGCAAAAAAGCCCCTTTTTATTCTTGACTATAGCAATGAATCTATCTTTTTTGTCGATACAATATATAATTCTTAAAGTCGTCATTATTTTAAAGCAGAATTTAGCAAATTTTGAATATTTTATTTAAATCTTTTAAATTTTTTTCTTTTATTATTTTTTATAAAAATTCTTTCTCATAATATAACTGCATTCTTGAGCACGTTTATATTATTTGAAAGAAATCACAAAACTTTATTGGAAACTTTTCAATAAAATTAGCTAGCCCACAAATAATGTTAATGACAGACTTCGAAGAGGCTGCAACGAGTTAAAAATTTTAAAGCGAACAACAATTTTGTTGTTTACAAATTTCATGAAACAATTCGATTATTTTTAACTCAAATTTTTTACGGAATTAAAATTAATGAAAACACTTCTCACGCTTAATTCCCATTGATTCATTTATTATTATTGCTTCATTCAAAATAAAATGATCGGTTTCTTAATAATCGAAATTAAATAAAGAAGAAAAAAATATAAATAAGCGAAAAAAGCTATTAAAAAAAGGTCAGATCTTCATCATACCAGCAAACAACAAAAAAATCAAAGAACTTTCCAAAAGACTAATATTGTTTGTCTTTTTCTTTTGCGCAGCTTTGAACATACTTTTTTGGCAAGCCTCCTCTAATGTCGCGTGCATCTATCTCTATGAGATTAAAGAGAAAGTGGCGCGCAAATAAAAAAAGCCTTCTTTTTAAACGTGATCGGTTTTTGCAATAATCGATTCATTTCCTTATTTTCAAACTTACTCTAATAGTTGCATCTTGTATATCAAAGAAATGATTCGCATTTTTGAATATTTTATTTTAAATTTTTCCTTTAATTTTTTTTGAAAATAGTAGAATTCACGATTGTGATTAAAAGAATCTAGAAAAATTGAAAATTCTAACATTTTTATTCCCATTCTTAAAAATAAAACAAATTTTGGTAACTATAAAATAGACACGATTAACATTCTTTTTGAATCCTTAGGAATTTTATTTTTTCCTTCCATCAATGAATAATGCCGATCAAGAAGTTTCATTGACAGAGCAAGAATTCAACTACGCAGGTCAGTAATTTTATGTATGAGAAAATAGCGATGAGTGCGAGTGGAGTGACAATGATAGGTGATTTTTGCATCAAGAATAAGTGCATCGATTATTTTTGATAAAGTACATATTTTATTGTCGTATGTGGGCGATGGTATTTGGGACAGATGTGATAATTGCCTTGTTTGACATAAAGGAGGAATACATAAGTTTTCTTATATGTATTACAAAATGACAAACACAATAACAAATAAGTTAATTATCAATTACTACTTTGAGTAGGATAATAACTATAGCAACGAATTACAATACACACGAAGATAATAAATTAGAAGTTTATTACAACGAAACAAAACCAGGAACAAACAATAAAATAATAGGAATCCAGAAGCAGCACAAAAGTTGAGAATGATGATGAACAATGAAATGAAGATGAATAAAATAAGCAAGCTTTAGATTGGCATAGAGACATACGAAGCCAATGATTGATAATGGAAGAAGAATGAAGAAAGAGAGAATAAAGTGGATGGAGGCCATCCATATGACATTATAGCCATACTCTTAGAGAGAAGTAGGAATTTTTTAGTCTTTTACTAAACTCTTGACATTTGTTTCAAATGAATTGTAGACATTATTGATGCCAGTTGTTGTATAGTAGAGTAATAATTTGAGTTCTTAACTATTGATGAAAGGAATTTTGCTTTCAAACAACTTTTCACAAACCAAAGACAAACTTAAATTTTGATTTTAATTCTACAACTGGATATGGATTCTTGTGTTTATAAAAATTAAATTTTATCTCACCCAATTATTTAGAAAATAAAATTCGTCAAATATTCAAAAAAAAAGTGCAAAAAAATATATAAGAAAACATTGATTATAAACATTGCACATAAAAAAAATTGAAATCATTTTCTTTTCTTTTTTTTTAGCCTTTTCCATTGCTGCATATTTTTTTGCGAGTTTATTGATTGATTCAAAAAATTCGGCGCTTTTCCATTTTATTTTTCACTTTTTACATTGCTTTTTTGAAGAGTGCATTTTTTGTTGGTTTTATTTTTTGAATATTTTATTTATTTATTTTTTTGTTTTGTTTATTAATAATTTTTTTTATAAATATGAAAATCATAATTTAAAGTAATTATCACTCAAGACCACGGGTAATGGTTTCTTTCGATATAAAGTCTAAAGCTGTAAAAAATACCACCAAGGCTGAATGTTACCATAGCGTTGGAGCAAAAACATCGATAATCCACGTGTGTCCGCCATCGCCAATTATTTCTGATTCAGTTTTTAAAGCTAGAAAAGCTATATATGATGTATGGATACCATACATTTTAGTAATAAATTTTTATTTTTTTTTAAAATGACAAGAATAAAAGAAAAAAGTATGAAAATCTCTAATTCATCGCATTTAAAATATGTTTACATAAGTATCCAATAAATTTTTTGCCATTTGTTTCCTTTGCTTTTTTGTTAATTTTTTAACAGCTTTAAATACACCTAAATTTTCTTTTTTTTATGCTAATATCGATGTTGTTTTAGAAAGTGTTGGTAGGAAAGATTAAATATGATCACAAATGCAACAACATAAAATTTAACAAGTGTTTTTTAGGAATGCACATATTAATAAAATCATAAAATAAAGGGTTTGTTAAATGAAAATATTTTTAATTGAAAAAATAAATGAAAAATCCAAATAAAAACAATGCAATTAACAAAAAAATTATATAATAATTCTACAAATAAAAAGTAAGTTTTGTACTTGCTGTTTTTTTCTAGATTATTTCTTTAGCGTTTTAAGGAATAATGAATTCTCAACAGAATATTTGGAAAAGTAACTATTTGGGTTCGATCGTAGGAACCTCGAAACAAAGGGGTTTCATGGATGTCTTTGAAATGGGTAAACAAACGAATGTCTTCGGAATGTGTTAACAAATGAATTCTGCTCGTTATACCTGGATTTAAATCTTTGGTTGAATATTTTCCATCTAAAGATAAACAAACTAATTTAATGAAAAAATTAAGGAAATAATAAATAACAAACCTTCGTTAATATAATAAACGAAAATATTATGAAAATTAATTTGGGCTTCATCTGTATGCAAACACACATCAACACAGCCACAAGAGCCTAGGCTCCATTTGAAATTAACGACATTGTTATCTTTCAAAATTAAAAATTTATTTCCAGATTTCGAGACATTACATTTTTTAAAAACAATAATTTCTTTTTTCTCTGCGATAAAAAGTAATTTTTTGAAAAGTTCAAACATATTTGGAATTTTCAAAACAGCTCTAATAAAATTCAAATAAAACTCAAAGAATTGCCAAAAATAAATGAAAACAAAATAATAATTTTGATCGATTCTCTTCAAACACACACAATCAGGTCAAACTCGACAAAAAATAAATGTATTGTTTTTCTTATTGGCGCCAAAAAAATGGTTAGTCGGCTGCTCATTTAAGGTAAGGAAAGTTAAATCTTTTAATGCATTAATTGAGTCTATTGCTTGGGCATGAAAGAAGTAAATCAAAAGCATATTTAAAAAAAAGTTTTGAAGCGGGAATGCTATGCTTTTTTCAATGGTTACAAATAATAGAAAAAGTCATTCAATTTTTATTTTTATAATTACATAAAGAAAGTGGAAAAAATATAAAAAATATGATAGAGTGAAAATTTTCAAAGCAAAGCAATGATTTCAACTAAAACAAAATGAGGCAAAGAACTCATTTGACTTTTATCAATTTCGCTTTTATGTTCCTTCAAAAATTGGATGCATCTCTTTTGGAGATCTTCCAAATCGTCTTCAAATGCAACTCCGATGAGATAACAAATGTTTCCTATATTGAGCGGATAAGTATTGAGAGAAGTGACGCAAGCTTCCTGAAAAGAAAAAAGTAGATAAATATTTTTTTTGAAAAGCTCAAACAAATAAACTTACTTTTAATCCTTTGATTCCATATTTTTTAGCAAATTTAATTAAATCACTTTCATTAGTGGGAATTCGATCAGCAATCCCATAACAAAAGGCGATGGCTACAGAAGTCACTTCAACAGGGAAATCGACTTCTATCTCAATGGGAAGAACATTAGTGTTTTCTTTGAATAAAGATGCAAAAACACCCGATTGGCTATGAAGAATATTTCGATGACCATAAACTTTTTGTTTATCATTTGTCAAAAAAATAACATCAGCGTATTTTTTAGTTATAAAAGTTTTTTTTAAAATTGCTGAAGAAAAATTGTTACTTTCAGCGATATCATTAAATGAGGAATCAGATATAAAGCTGCTACTTTCTGGGAACAATTTTCGTAGAGTCGAATCAATCAAAGAATTTTTATCTTTTGAATCTTTTGATTCGTTGTTTGAATCTTGCAGGGATTGGGAATGGTTAAAAGTTTTAGTTTCCTTATCAATTATCTGTTGAGAATCGTCGTCATCTTCTTTCAAAGAATATTTGATTTCTATTAAAATTTCTGTGCATAAACGTATGCATTCACTTTGATAATAATTATAAGCCAAATAAAAGTAACAATTTTCTTTTAAATTTTGTGAAGTGGCCTCTTTCACTAAAAAATGGATTTAATATATTTTGTTAGATCATTAAAACCATACAGTTATTTATATAAAAAGCAGTAAGCTTCTTCAATTCAATTTTATATTCAGGTTTGTAAACTGTAATTTGAACATGATAATTGTTTGTTTCCCATCGAACGTTAATAAATTGATTATTCTTTACAGAAATGTATTTATTTCCAGATGAACGAATATCAATTTTTTCACGAATTATAAATTCCCCCTCAGCCATAATTCACAGAAAAACAGAATATTTAATTGTTGAATTTTGAATGAAGAAAAATTGTAAATAAGAAGTTTTGAGTTAGGTTAGAACAAAAATAAAATAATGCGAAGAAAAAGTTTATTGACTTCCAAATATGCCAAAAAAAATGTACTTTAGGTTATTTTTTGTTACTGCATAGCCAACTAAAGCAGGTTGAATGGCTATTATTGGAGTATTGTCAATAAAGTTTGTTCATATTTTTTGACCTTGACTAAGACAACTCAATCAAAACAATTTTTTACCCTTTTCTTTTTTCGATAAACTTCTTTTTATGCGTAAATGGATAGCTTAAATAAAAAAATTGTTTTGAATAAATATTTATCGATTTCCAAATCTTCCAAAGAAATGCACCGTAGGATATTTTTTGTTTACTGCAAAATCAATGAAAGTAATTTTTGGGGCCATTTATTACAGTTTTGTCAATAGAGTTGCTCATCTATTCCTTGACCTAGGTAATTGGTATGAGATAAAAACAAATTTAGCTTAACTTTTTTTCATAACATATTTTCAATTTTTATTTAACTTCACCTTTGCAAATATTACTTTGTATTATTTATAGGCATGGAAGAATTTTCTTTTGTCGAAACCTTCGTTATTTCTGAATCGGGAAATAAATATTTTCTATTAAAAGATAATAACCGGGTCGACTTTGCATGGACGATTGAGAAAATTAACAAATATCGTTATGTTAAATTTAGCTTAAAGTATAAAGACAGCAAAGTATTATTTAAGAGAAATACTGTCATTTGTCTTAACTTAGGTAAGCCAGAGTTTATTATAATATGCTAATTTGCTAATTATAATAAAATTTTAGATTATAAAGGACTTGAGACGTTTGACGTTGAGCTGAACGAAATTTATTATTATTGGCCCCCACACGATAACCAAAAATCGGGAAAATTAACGAAATTTATGTTAAAGATTGAATATTCTCTCGAAAATGAAAACAAAGAACTTGAAAAAAATAAATATTTAAAATGCGAATCATTTTTTTCTCTAATGAAAGAAAAGAAAAATGCTAAAAAAGATTCTATTTATAAATTAAAAAAAAACAATTTTTCTTTTGATTACTATAAAATCTTGAATGCTTATACAAAGCTTTTGATCCCTGCATTATGGTTGAAAATGGATATACTGTTCGAAGAGAATTCAAACTTTCGGAAGCAGGAATAAAATTTTTTACTCTTAAAAATGATAATCAAGTTATTTTTGAATGGTTTTTTAGCAAGCTTTCATGTTATTTCAAAATTAATTCTATCGGAAATGAAGTTTTATTCAAAAAGAATATTGTCCATTGCAATGGTAAGTTGTCTTTTGAGTCGAAAAAGAGCAAAAAAAAACTTTTTAGTTTCTGAATATGGATCTTTTGATCTTATCCCAGGCAAAGCGGTCCATTTTTCTCCTATTTATCGTAATCCTGAATTTTCTCAATTTGTATTGCCAAATATTCCAAATATTGTATTAGAAATTGTATATTCTCTTAAAGGCGAAAACAAAGACCCTGAAGAGATCGAACATGTAAAGAAAAAAGATTTTAATAAAAATTTTAACGATGTAACAAAAAGCAATGAAAAAGTGAACATCGCTTCTTCCCCAACAACTTTGGAAAAAGAAACTAGTGAACTTCTAAAATCCGAAACCGAAACAAAAATTTCCAATAATAAACTCGAAGGCTTAGTAGAAGAGGACGTTGTTATTAGAGCAAAGAAATTTTGTTATGGCAAACCCGACGAAATCCATGATCATGAAAAAGAATTAATTAAATTTGCTGATAAAAATAAAATCAAAGGATTAAAAGTATGTAAATTAAAAGCTTTCTTAATTTTTTAAATACAATATTTAATTTTTAGGACGTTTGTATCAATTCCATTAGCACTTGTCCTCTCACAGTCGATAATATTTGTGAAATTACAACAATTTCATTCGAAGAAAATTTGGAAGACGTTCAAAAGAAATGTATTGAATTTTTGAAGATACACAAAAATAGAATTAATAAAAATAAATTGGATTCGTTGCCACTTCAAGTCCTTGTGGAAGTTGTTGGAATATGAAACTTTATATTGCTTTTTTAAAAACTTGGCTTTTTTGTTGTTATTTTTTTGGGTTGGATATATGAATTACTGTGTTTTTTTGGAGTTATACATAAAAAAATTTGCTTTTATGAATTGCAAATAAGCTATGAAAAAATATACTATCTCGATTTAAAAACATAACAATATTTAAAAAACCGTTATTTTACTTTTCTTTTTTTAGAAAAGATTCGGCAAAAAAATTTTTTATACATACATAGTTCACAATTTGATCAAAAAAAAATCGAGGGAAAAGAAAGTTAATTTTTTTTGGTACCTTCAAAAAAAAGACACTTTAAGATATTTTTTCCATTTTGTTTACTGATGCCATTGAGCTTTTGGGCTATTCTTATATTTTTCTTAGTACATTTTTCTCATATTTTTTGATCTAGGTCATGGTTCAGCAGTCAAAACAAATTATTACTTTGTTTTTTATGATTACTTATTTTTTATTCATTGGTTTTATCTTCTATGATATTGTTGAGTTATGACTGAAAAAGAATATACTTTTCGCGAAGAATTCAACGTTGCTAAATCTGGAAATAAATTTATTACATTAAAAAATGACAATCGAATGAATTTTGAATGGACGATGTCATGCTCGCGATTCTGTTCTCTAAAGTTGAATTGTATTGGAACTGAAGTAATGTTAAAAAAGAGCGCTGTTTATTGCCATGATGAATACAGTATGTAACTATTATTTAATTTGGGATAAAAAATAATATTTCTAATAAGTTTTAGATGTATTTAAAGCTATTGATATTTTTACAAACAAATTTGCCTCTTTTTATCCAGTTAATAATAGAAAAAAAGATGGTGAAATAGAAGTTCCAAATATTCTTTTAGAAATCGTCTATTCCCTCAAAAGCGAAAACAAAGGAATTGAAAACCTTCCAGACAAAGAAACAACACAGTCACTTCCTGCTCAAAATGACGAAAAGAAAAGTGCTAAAGAAAATACTTTTTATCAACCAAATATTAATTATACTTCTTTTGATCCCGCAAAAGTCTTCGATTCTTCAAAACCTAGCTTTGACGAAGCCCTTGCAGTTCGAGCTCTTAAAATTAGTTATGGAAAATCTGATGAAATTATTGGATATGAAAAACAATTAATCAAATTTGCAAACAAGCATGGAATAAATGAATTTAAAGTTAGTTAAAAGCTATAGCAAATGTAAATTTAAATAATGCCACTTTTTCAGGATGCTTGCATCAAATTTCTCTGCGATTATGGTTTAACTGTTGATAATATTTGTGAAATTACAAACTTTGCAATTGAAGAAGATTTGAAAGAAGTTCAAAAACCATGCCTTCAATTTTTGAAAGAATGCAAAAATAGTTTAACAAAAAACCAATTTGATTCTTTACCTAAAGAAGTCCTCATTGAAATTATTACTTTGAAGTAAAAGCTTTCTTCCTTCAAAATGTTTTTGTTATTTGTGAATTTGTTTATTTTTAAATTTTTCGTTTTATAAATTTTTTTTAGTAAAATTTCGTTTTCTCAAAAAATTGCTTTTATATATTTTTTCAAAAATACATACAGCAAATTTGCTGACAGATGAAAAAGACTTTACAACGTATTGACAAAAAAATATAATTTAAAAAATTTGAATAAAAATACTTAAAACATTTATTTTTATTTTTTGGAAAGCAAATTTGGTGTTTTTATCTGCCACGTCTCTTTCGAGTATTGAATAATTTTATCTCCAATATTTTTGTGATCATCGAGAATATAATTTAGCGATTAGCAAAGACGAACTCATCTTTTCTTCAATAAATTTTTTTCTTCTATTTCCTATTGGTGCTCGGAATATTTGTAGTAATAGTTGATACTCGGGAAGTAGAAAAACCCGATCTGCTTGTAACATAATTTTTCCAAGGATCGTAAAAAACTTTTCTGATCGCTTCTCGATATCCAGTCATAAAAATAAGAATAATAATGGATTCAAGAAAAATTCGGCATTGAACAATCGATTGAGAAATTCGATAATCCGTTAATTCAAAAGTTCCATCACCCGCAAACCATTTAGGAAGATAAAGTTTAATACAAAGTAAACTTTCGGGTGAACACAAATCTTCTGAATTATCTCCAAATGTAATTATAATATTTAAAATTGCTAGATTTCTTTTTAATTTAAATAATTCCACGCTGAAAACTAAACACAATAATAAAGTTTGTAACAACATAACAGCCGAAATTCGAACAGAATTTAAAAAATCTTTTCGATTATGTTTTATTTGAAATTTAGCTTGTTTTCCAATTTTAGTAACAATCATAATAGTTGCAACTATAGCAAATAGCAAACATAAAATGGGTTTAAGAAAAACGAGAATATTAAATATGCGAAATAATATTCCTATAAGATTATACCAAAAATCTTTTTTCATAAAGTCGGTAAAATAACATGAATCTTTTTTTGGATTTAAATAAAGTTTAGGATTTTTTAAACATTTCGCAGTAAGAAAATCCCTCCTTGAATTCCACCAAAAATCAAAATATGAACTAATATGCAAAAACATAAAAATCAAATTAAATGCAATAATAAAATAAAAAGTACTTAGTTTTCGTTGGGTAAAACGTTTATAAAAATTCATAAAATATAAACACATAAAACGATTTAATGAAAGAAGAAACAAGGATGTGTAGGGCTGAGTTAGAAGCAAATCTTGAAGAAGCACATTGTATTCTGGCAATCCTAGCCATTGACCTATTTTAGCCCAAGGACATTTGTTACATGGATAATTGCAAGTTGGATCAATAACAGAAAAAATAGGATTTCCACATAAATAATTTAAAGTTATAAATAAATCCCATAAAGCTTGATTCAAAATAAACCATTTATAATTTTCTTTTATTTTACCAAAAATTGATATAATTATTATTAAAGCAATAAATCCAAGACAAATATAAACAAATTTATAATCATAAAGAGTTATAGCAAATTTAACCAAATTGCATCGTTCCAAATCAAGATAATATAAACTTGTGTTAAATACTTGCTCATATTTCCCTGCCATAGAGCATACAAATTTTTTGGGTTTAATTGCCATATTTTATTTTTCTTAAAAATTTAAAAATTTAGATTAAAAACTAATACAGATAATAAAATTACGAAATTCGTGTTGTTGGAGTGTGTGTCGAATCTGAAATTTAAAAATTCTTCTATTGAAAGATAAAAAAAATTGCTTTCATAAATAATTCTCGCGTTTATTTCTAAACGTTGGGTGAAAATTGAGCAAATTAAAAACAGAGGGAGATAATTTTACAAAAAAAAGCAACCAATTTAAGAATTTTTTTCTGGTGGAAATCCAAATTTCTTTTCGCCTTCTTTTTTTCTAAATATTTTGAAAGTGAAAAAAAAAACGAAAACTTGGTATTTTCCAATAGAAAAATAATGTTTGTCGCTTTTTCCTATTATGACCACTGGTCGAGAAACTGAAGGGGGTAGAAGAATAAAAAAAGTATGTAGAGTTTGTTTCAACAAAATAAATAAAAAAATAATATGCTTTTTTACCATACGAAAAAAGCTCGCAAAATTTTAATTGAATTTATTTTATTTTGTTCAAATGAAATTAAAATTTTATTACTTTTTAAAAACCCACCTTTTACAGATAAAAAATAGTTAAAAATTAATTCGATATTTGTTTTTCTTCATAAAAACAAAGAGTGATTTATAATTTAATTTTTGATAAAAAAAAACAATTATTTTCCTTATGAAATTTGATTCATAACCCCATAATATTTATGTACAATACCGTAAGACAGAATCTCTAGTTTGCACTCCCTCCACATTTGAAGTCAAAAAAACAAGCAAATGACATGTAAAAAAACATTAAAGTAGTAGACTACAAAAAAATATCAAACATCCACAAAATTGCTTATTGGTAGGAATAATTCAATTCGATTTTTTTTTTCGCTGTTTTCATCGAAAGTTCAACTCGTTGGTGAATTAAAAAGTGCTGCGAAAGTGAGGAGGCATTTAGTTGATGCCCTTCTGTTTTCTTTTTCTTGAAGTCATAAAAATAAAAACAAGTAATGCAATAATAAAACGGAAAAAAATTAAATATTAAAAAGTATTTATTAAATATAAAAATTAAATTTAATTAAACATTTTTTTTTCATGAGTCATCCAAATACATACAATATTTAAGCGGAAGTTTCTTAAAATTTGGAAAGATTGTTTGAATTAATTGTTCGGGCAGCATACGAGGTATTTGTTGCGCCTGCTGCTACTCTATCATTCAAACCAATTTTTCGACGAATATAATTTCGTATTGATCGATTCAAAACTAAATAAATGATTGCTGGACTTCCATGAGCAAAGACCCATGAAATGGAACCAACAAGAATGATAGCAGGCGAAACAGTAATGTATTGTTCAAAAAGATATATTGCCGCAGCAGCTGCATTAAATAAACAAATAATAAAAACTTGAATAAATGTCTGAAAATTTATTTTTTCTAAATTGCATTATTTTTTTGTTTGTTGCAAAAAACAGTAAAAAAATAGAAGAGTCTAAGTGGTTGTTGTTTCAAAGTATAAATGAGAAAAAAAATTTTGATGCAAAAGTATTTTTTTATTAAATAAATTGTTTTTTCGATCGTCTTTCTATTTTGGCAATTTTTACTTCGATTACTACTCCTATACTTTGGTTTTTTCTCTCTCATTTGGATGCTTATTTTGTTTTGGTTGTCGAAGAGATGAAATTATAAAAAAGCTGTCACAAAACAAAAAAAAACACGCAACAGCTTACTTGTCTTTGTGAATCTGTTCTCGATGAACCTTGAATGAGGCTTGAACGTTTGCATAAAATAATTAAAAACACCGTGTATAAAATAGAGAGAGCAAGGATAAAAGTGATATTATTAATCGTGTGCCAAATGTTGACATACTAAAAAAAGGAAATAAATTTTTTTAAACATAAATGAAAAAAAAATATAACAAAATTTACTTTTTTATCTACATCATCATAAAATCCAATATAGGGATTAAAAAACCATGACATATACAAACCACTAAAGACTGGGGGCTTTGTAAAGCATCCAACAGAAATACCATGAAAAATAGGAATGGCAAGCCAAAAATATGTTTTTTTGCCTTCAAAAAGCCGAGCGCATAGCAAAGGATCATACATTTCAAGACAGCGATTGAGAGCCAAAATGATGCCTGCGTCACTTTGGGCAATCCAGAAACCTAAAATAATTTCAACTACTCGATAAATAAAAAATTAGATATTTTCTTGACTAATTTTTATAAATAAAGTTTCGAGATATAACTTTTCGTGTTAGGATTTTTTATATAAAATTTTTCAATAAAACACAAAAACTTTTAATTATTATTTGTTAATAAATTTTGTTAAAAAAAATTTGATTCAAAACCTTTCGCAAAAATTTATAAATAGTTTAAGTTTTAGTTTTTTGTGAAGAAAAAAAATGTTTGCTCACCTAATCCAACACATCCAATTCCATAAATCAATGAAGGAAATGTGCAATATACCGCTCCAATCATACAAAATATTCCTGTGGCCAATGCATTACCACAAAGAGAGAGAACATCAATAATACCAATAAAATGCATGATTTTGTAACAAGCTTGCTGATAAAATGATGGAACCCTCATAACCAAAATTGATGGAATATATAAACATTCAAAAAATATGAATAAAATAATTAAAAACATTCCAATAAAATTATGTTGAATTTTTTCAAGTGGAATATTTTCGATGTTAAAAAAGGAACAATTGTAAAGTTGATAAAATTCTTGATGCTTCCATAAAACATAATCCATCGTTATTTTTGTTGAAAGACAAAAATTTAGAAATGATTCGAAAAATCAATTTTAAAAGGTCAATAAAAATTTTAGGTTAAAAGTCAACAACAAAAGCAAAATTAGTATAAAAAATGAAAAATATATAATTGATTATGTCAATCTAAAGTTTAAAAATTCTTTTATTAAGAAATACAGAAGATAGCTTTTATAAATAATTCGCGCTTTTATTTCTAAATTTTGGATTAAAATTAAAAATTTGCCGCCGATTGCGAAAGTGGTGGGGGTAGAGAAAAATTAAAATTAAAAGTTACATTGCTTTTCTATCAAATGTAAAAAAACCTCATAACTTTTAATTTACTGAATTGACAGAAATATTTTTTTATACGATTTGTTTTTAAAAACACAACGCCTTTTTACATTAAAAAAATTGGTAAAACTAAATTGAATATATATATTTTTTTTTTCTTCTAAAAATAAACGAGGCGAGGCGTAACTTGTAATTTCATTTTCGATATAATAAAATATAACATGTTATTCATATTTTGTAATATCTATGTATAGTACCATAACACAATCTGTATAGCTTGCACTTCTTTATTAAATATTAAAAAACAAAAAATACAAATGGCAAGTAAAAAAATATTAAAAAAGTAAACTACAAACATAATCAAACGCAATTAAATTTAGTTTTGGAAAAATTATGAAATCCTTTGTTATAAAAAAGAATCAATTAAATTTGCTGATAAACAACATTCAATCAAAAAATTAAAAGTAAATTAAAGCTACGGCATTTACGATTTTAAAAAGGTTTGAAATTTTAGGACGAATGTCTCCACCGCTTTTTCTTTATATATAAAAAACCAAAAAATGGTCCTAAAAGAGAAATAATCGAGAGAAAGAAAAAAAACTATTGAATTTTTTCTTAATATTCAAACGATTTAACATTATCCTTGAGTTTCATCAATTTGTCATTTACCCTATTTGCACAAGAATAATTTTCAATTTCAAGAAATGCTAAATCATTTTGAAGTTCTTCAATTGTTTCGATCATCGAAGGGAGTACTTGCAAAACGTTGATTTCGAGATGATCAATTTTAGCCTTTTGTTTTGCTCGAGTTTTTGCTGCTGAAATACAATTTTTTTCACGCTTTTGTTTTTTTTCTTCTTCAAGGCGTTCTTCTTGAGAAAGATTTTGTTGGTCAAGAAGCAACGTATTTCTGAAAATGGTTTGGAACTTATATATTTCATTTTTTTGTTTATTTCGAAGGTTTTTTTTATTCAAATTTACAAAATAAGAATTTTTTGTTTAAAAAACTAGTGAAGATAATATAAACTAGGAAACATTTTTACCCATCATTTGATTTTCGATTTAAAAATTACGATATCTTGGAAATTATCACTTTTTTTGTTTTTTAAGTAAGGTACTTTTTTAAAAAAGAAAAAGAAAAAGAATTTCGGCAACATAGCAACAACAACAAAAGAAACTAAGGAAAAGAAGGTTAATATCAGCGCAAAAAAAAAAATAAGTCCCTTTAGATTGTCGACATTTTTTTGGAAACATTTTTTCTTTGAATCGTAAAAATAAAACTAAGTTTAGAAAAGTCAAATTATTTTTTCTAAAAATGCGTTTATCGAAAACTATCACTAAAAAATATTCATAATTTTGGCGAAAAAATAATTTCTTTACCAAACTTAGACTTTGAAAAATTTTTGTTGTGAAAAAGTTTAAGTAAAAACTTACTCCTCGGGCGTAACATTGACATTGGGCAAAATATTTTGATTTTGCTGGAATTGATTTTGACTTGATTCATTAATCGTTGAATACTCATTGGAAAAAGTTTCTTGTAATTGATGTTGTTCACCTGTCCATGAATAATCATGCATTGAAGCAATACCACGTTGTTCACGTTGGAGTTGACGATAATCATAATGAGTTACGGCAGGAACGCCGTGTGCCATTGGAAGATTTTGGCTTGGTATTGAATCATTTTGATTTGGAATATATCCAGGATTAATATAATAATGTGGCGGCGGTTCCATCAGCCTAAAACTCCGAAAAAAAACTTTATGCCTTTGTAACATAAAACTGAACTAAAGAGAACAAAAATCAAGAACTGTTTACGGCCCGGGTATAGGCAACAACAAAAAAAGCGTGTTTTGCGACGCTTTTCTTTTATGAAAAAAAGCATATCAAAAATTTTTTGCTTTCAACAAAACCAAAATTTTTTTTGGGAAGCTTCCTTTCATTTTATAAAAGTCAATGACGCATAGAGTGATGGATAGTTTTCTAGTTTCAAAACCTTTGCACAAAAGCGTTATTTCATAATGATGCCATAAGGTAGGAAAAACACCAGAAAAACAAAACGGAGAAAATTTTTTTTGATGTTTGCCTTGTTTCAAACAATTAAAATGAAACCAAGAAAAAAAGCATTGTTTTTATAAATCAGCTTCAAAAAAAATTTTTAAAAATGATAAAAAAATGAGATCTGCTTATTTCGTGATTTGGATTTAACTTTTAAGACATATAAAAAAAACAATGAATATTTCATAAAAATTAAGGCACGTTCGAGATTACAACTTTCAAAAAATTACTGACATGAAATGATTAAAACAGTTCGTTGCTGCTGCTTTTTCTAAAAAAGATTTTTTCATCATTTTTTTTACCTTCGATAATTTATCTTTTTTCAAATATTTATTTTTGTAAGAAAATAATGCACTTTTTTGTGTCGTTTCTTTTTTGTTTGTTTGCTTGCATTCAATTTTTCCATTTTTTGCTGTTCTTTTGTATATGAGCAACACAAAAAGATATTCATTCGCTTGGGGTCATACCGCAGTGAAAGCACGCCATCCCGTCCGATCTGGCAAGTTAAGCACTGCTGGGCTCGATTAGTACTTGGATGGGAGACCTCCTGGGAATCTCGAGTGCTCCAAGCTTTTTTCATTTTTTTTTCTTCCAAAATTCAATTATTTAGTTCTGTAATTGAAATCAATAATTTTTTGGTTTCGCTTTGTAAAAAAGCAAAACTTTCCAAAATTTATTTTAACTTTTTCCAAAGCCACTTTAAAAAGAGCTGGAATTTAATTATTACCTCAAACTTTGGGTAATTAAACCGAAGATAAATTATTTTTCCTTCTTTTTCTATCAAAATATAAAATAAGGGAGGATGCGTTGGGGCTTTTTTTGCTCATTTTTCTCTTTTTCTTTTTCAGCCAAAAATTTATTGAAGAAAGAGATAACGCACGCTGCTCATTTGAATGTTGATGGATTTAAAAAGTTTTTATTATGAAACAAATTTTTTTCCCTTTCAGCAGATCTTTTTTTTCTATTTTTTGTTACTTTTCTTCAAAAAAATTCAAGCAAATCCAAGACATTTAAGAAAAGGCTGCAATAAAAACCAATAAAAGATCATTAAAGATTGTGAAAAGCTTTTAAAGTTTTACATGGCAAAAGTTTAACATTTTTTTTTGATTAATATTAATTTATTATTTATTTTGTAATAAAAGTTCCCTTCAAAAAAAAGTATGAAACATGTTCTGTAAAAAATTTCCAGCAATTTAAAAATATTTTTTATTTCTCAAATTAACAAAAAAAATATTCATAATAAAAAATACATAAAAAATAAGTAATAAAAAATATTTTTTTGAAAAGTACCACAAAATTTAACAATGCTCAAAGCAATGCAATGATTTCAACCAAAACTGGAAGGGGAATGAAGCGGAATCGATCTTTATCAATTTCGCTTTTATATTCCTTCAAAAATTGAATGCATCGTTTTTGAACATCTTCCAAACTTTCTTCAACTGCGACGGTGGTGATTTCACAAATGTTTTGAACATTTAAATCACGAGTGCAGAGAGATTTGATGCAAGCTTCCTAAAAAATATTTTTCAGTTGTGTAAATTTTTTTTTTGTAGTTTAAACTCACCTTTAATCCATTGATTCCATATTCATCAGCAAATCGCATTAATGAACCTTCATCAAAAATGGCATCTTCATTTCCATAACAAAATGAAATTGCGAGAAAAACCACAGATTTAGGAAAATCAACTTCAATTTTGATTGGAAGTTCGGTATTTTCTTTGAACAATGAAGCAAAAATTTCAGATTGCTTGTAAAGGATATTTCGATGAGCGGGAACTTCTTTTAAATCATTGGTCAAGAAAATGACATCAGCAAAATCTTTAGCAAAGAAAGCATCGGATAAAATCTTTGACATATGGGAAGCGCTAATTGCAGCTTTTTCAGTTGGAACAATGATGGAAGGAGAAGTAATAGGAGAAGATGGGTTTCCCGCTGGGGTTTCGGGAACATTTTCGATGATTTCTTCAAGACAATATTTGATTTCAAGGAGAATTTCTGGATAGATAATTTCTTCCTTATCTTCGCCCAAATCGTAATACATAATTATGTCACATTCTTCTCCAGGGGTCAATTTCTGCTTTAAATGTTCTTCATCTAAAAAAGGGTATATTATTTAGATATTATAAAAAATTTTTGTGGAGAAAACTTTACTTTCAGAAACATAATAAACGTAGATTTCTTTAAAATATAAATTATCTTCGCTATAATTATGGAGTTCAAGACAGGTTGTGCCTTCGTATGCCATCCATTTGAAATTAACTACACTATTATTTTTCAAAGTAAGAAATTGATTTCCAAATTTGGAAACATCAAATTTTTTTTGAAAGATATATTCTTTAGCCATGATTTAAAAAAATCAACTCAGAAGCAGAGGAAAAAAAATAGCCAACCTAGCAGCAAGTGAACAAAAACTATAAACTAACTTTTTTTTTCATAGTTGTGTATGCAAAACCTTTTTGCAATAAATAAAGGAGGACCTTACAACAAAATAACCTGAAGATCAATAATACTTTCTCTCTAAACATGATTTTCTTGACCTAGGTTTATCAGCAAGCCAAAAACAACAATATTTTCCCCCTTTTTTAACGGTTTCTGGATTTTTTTAAATATAAAATACTTATGATTTTATAGTGAAATAAAAAAGGAGCACACAATGGTTTTTTACATTTTTTTTTTCAAATCGATTACCTTTGCTAAATAGGCTCGGTTACATAAGTAAATTAAAAAATGGGGGAAATTTTTGAAACTTTTACAATATTTTTTAGAATATAAAAAACGTTATTTTTATAGTTGAAGCCATGATCGACAAGTAAAAAAACAGAAAGTATAGTTGTCCGTTAACATATGTAATAAACAATTTTTTTTGGTCAAATCTGGAATTGCAAGAGTTTTGGAAATAAATATGAAAAAGAAAAATTATTAAATTTTCTCTTAAATATATATAAAAAATAATTTTTCTATTCTAAATTTCAACGATATGAATAAAATTAACAAACAGCTTTAAAAAGAAAAATAAATCAATAAAAATCGAACTAAGAAATATAAATTTTAACAGTAAAAATGAATTTTCTTTTTTAACTTTGCTTTAATATTTGCGTTTTCTATAAATTTTTATTTTGAAAAATAATTTCATTTTGCCGTTTGTTAAAATGTGTTAGTTAAATTTAATTTTTTTGTTTTTTGTTATTGGATGAATTCTACTTAAAACGGTTATCATCACGTTATAAAACTAATTAACTTTAGTTTTCTTTCATTTGCTTTGACTTTTATTTTTGAAAACAAAAAAAAACTTCAAAGAAAGAAATGATAAGAAAGCCAACGGAAAAAAATAGACAAGCTTGTTAGTGAGAAAATATATATTGAAGCATAAAAAATAATTGAAGATAAAAATTTCTTCTCTTTGTTTTTAGTACTAAATTTCTTATTTTGACAAAAAATGGTTGGTTTAGAAGTTAAAGGTATTATTTTATTGGTAAATGCTTTGTTAATTACTTTGGCTAATGCTTCAATAGCAAAAGTTGAGTCAATAATACCAACTACAACCTATTGGTCTATAGCATATCCGTCCACGACACCTTTCCCAATAGTGTCATATGCTGATACAACAGCGATGCATATTGGAACAACAACAGAATCAGGTAATCCTCTTTGCATCAACACTAGTATAAATGTAAGTTTTTTAAATATTCCTTAAAATAAAAAAATTAAATTCTTTTTAGATAATTCAAACTTGCTACATAACTTATATTTTTAACAAATTTTCCATTGACGTTAGTTCAAAAGCATATTTAGAAAAATATCAAACCCTTGCAACATACTCAAATGGAGTAAAACAAATTTGTGATACAAAAAAAGATTTAGACACTTGTTTGGGTTCTGCAGCTTTAAAATGTTTTGATAGCGTTGACTTTGACAAAGTGCCTTTTGCTTATGGCAAGGCAGGAAGAAGTATGGTAGCTAATTATCTTCAAATGAATTATATGTGTGACTCGGTTTATAATTGTATGATTTATTAATAACGATAATTGCTATAAGTAATTTTAATTTATTTTTAGTAGCCTTAACAACCACAGATTGCTTTTATTCAATGGTATCAAAATGTAATAATAATGAAAACTCATGTGATAATTACAATGATTATATACAATGTGAAGTTCAACGCACAGTTGAGGCTTGTGGAGTACCAGCTGGATGCTATATTCGAAAATATTTAACTCTAGAAACATGTTATTCAACCGGTACTTGTGGTATATGTTCTTCTTTTTATAATAAGACAGGTATCAATCCCGTTGATAATCTTTGTCATGATGATCAAGGTTTTGAATCTACAACTCTATCTTCTGTAACAGCTTATTGTTCTGACTATGATTATAAAGTTTGTTATTCCTTAAAACCGCATAAAAAACTTTTAGTTTTAAGACAATCAACGTTTGTTATAAAACTTTTATTTTTGATTATTTTGGAATTAGCGCCGATGCTGATACTTATTTAACACACTTTCGAGATCTTGCAACATCGTCTTCTGGAGTTAAACAAATTTGTTCTGCAAAAAAGGATTTAGACGGATGTTTGGGTTCCAGCATTATAAAAAATTGTTTTGATGTCGAAGATTTTAAAAACGTTGAATTTGTTGATGGTTCAGAAGATGCTAGAATAATGGTAACAAACTATTATCAAGTCGATTATGCTTGCAGCAACGGAGTTTATGATGGTTAGTTAGAATTAAATAAAAAATAGAAAACCCTCTAATTTTTTATTTTTTAGTTGCATTAAAAGCTGTGGATTGCATTTATGATAAAATGACTCAATGTGACATGGATACTGATACTTGTAGCGAATATAACAGTTATATCAGTTGTGAAGTTCAACGAGCCAATGTTACATGTGGAAAAGCTGCTGGCTGCTTTTTAGAAAATTACTTAACCCTCGACACTTGTTATGATGAACCAAATTGTGGGATTTGCTCTTCTTTCGCTAATAAACCAGTCACCAATCCAGTTGGAGGGCTTTGTAGCGATGATGGGTCAGATAATGGTGGAAATCATGTTCTTCTTAATTTAAATTTACTTATTCTAATTTTTTGTTTTAAATTCATTTATTTATTTTTTTGTAAATTATAAACTCTTTTGAAAGATTTTTTATTAAATAAAAATTACAAACTATAATTTATTTTTGGTTAATAGACATAGTAAAAACTTGAACAGCATTAGTACTATTTATAGTTGGAGAAAAATACCGATCCAACTTATAAAATTTTAAAAATTCTCTACGAATTGTTGGAGTACCAAAAAAGAATACAAACATTGGGAGATAACATTTAAGCAAATAAGCACAGTAAGAAGTTACTTGAAAATCATAGGTTACAAATTTATAAGAAAAAAGTGACAAAGTGTAAAGTAAAGTTATCGTAGATGCTTGTAAAATAGCTTGAAGCAAAGCTCTCCGTTCCACTTTCGGATTTAATGGAGCATAATTTTTAAGCATTCGAGATTTAAATATTCCAAATACAATTAAAATTAGCGATGAAACACTCAAACCAATATTCACTAAAGCTATGGTTCGATTTGTAAATTGATGAAAGGGGCCACATCTCGCTGAATCATTGGAACCAAGAAATTTGCAATCAAAATAAAAAAACACGTATGGATGAACCGCAAAAGGAAATATTATTAGAATTAAAATAAATATTGGAACGTGTTTAGTTTTCCAAATCTGAAATATTGTGAAATTGAAAATCAATAAAGTCATGTTTTTTTTAAATGCTTTGCAAAAAAAGACAAATAAACTTTAATAAAAACAAGCGTTTGCTCCCTTTAAAAAAACACTTTTTTGATTCTTTTTTTTATCGCAGACGTTTCTTTCTTTTTCCGAATATTTTACTATTTTTTTTCTTTTGGTTTTGTTAAATAAATTTAAAAGCGAAAAAAGAAAAATGATTTTGGCGTAAAATAAATACATATCCATAAACTAAAAATAGTTAAATTTCATTTAGCTATAAAAAAATAATTAAAATTCAAGCTAGATGACAGAAAGTCTGAGACATCGAAAATGATCATCCTATCAATATGTAGAAACGAAGCGTGGCAAACAATTCGACTCAGTAAAAAAAGCTTTATTTATTATTTTAAAAATTCTTAGCAAAATAAAGAGAATGATGAAGAAGAAAAATGAGAAAAAACTATGGCTTTAAAGTGATTGATGGTTTTTGTTTTCGTCGACGCATTTATTGATTTTTCTTTTGCTATAAACAATTTTTTTCGTTCTTTTTTTGTTACAAAAATCTTTTTTCTTCTTTCGAATATTTTATAAGTTTTTTTATTCGATTTTTTTCTTGAACTTTATTTTATCCTTTTACGACGGAAATTTTAAGAGAAGAAAATAAAAGCGATATTCCGAAGTTTAAATTTGTTTATGCCGTTAATCCACAAATAAAGTATGAAAACAAGAGCCTTTGAGGCTTATTATCAAAAGTTGTGGAGAAATAACTCACCACGGCAAGAAGAAATTAATTTTGGCTTAATATGGGAAACGAATAAATTTTAAAAGTTTATGTTAACTAATTAACATTTTTAAAAAATTATAGACTTTTTCAGACATTTAATCAAGAGTTTCGAGCTTTTTTTAAATCAAGCAAATTAAAGTGACTCAAAATTATACCCTGTTATGAAAGGTTGGAAAAGCCATGGCTGTACTTCGATTGGAACCTTGAATAAAATCTCGTATACCATTCATAGATTGAACTTGCCACATATAAAAATATACCACAGCCATTAATGGATAATCCATACTGTAGCTAGTAATCTTCCCATAAATATTAGCGATGGTATAAATAATGCTAATAAAATAATCGAAAGCCAAAATCATAAAATATGCTGAATGAAACGTGGTTTTCCTTTCAGTGATTTTTGACAATAAAAATCGGAAAATTGCAATTCCAGCAAAAAATAAAAAAATATTTAAACTAATTTGAAACCAATTTATAAAAGCGTAAGTTTGAGGCTCCATGGTTAAATTTTTTTCGTCTATGAAAAGCCAAAAGAAAGTTTATAAGAAAAGCTTAACACAGTTTTATTAGTGAAAGTGAGGCGTTACCAAGTTTGTGTAACCATTAATTATTTTACCATTGACTTTAAAACCAACCATAGTTGAAAATTATAGACATTACAACTTTTGGTGACATTTACACGTTTAACTCTCTCGTGATTTAAAAGCATATTTAGCTGAAAAACCCTAAAAACCTGCACTAATAATTTAAAAAATAAAGAGAGGCTGCAATTTTAAATAAATAAAAAGAAATTTTTAACTTGTCTATTTTCCCAAAGGTATTTTTATTTTATTTCTGTTATTTCAACTTTTTTTATTTGTGAAATAGATAAGCCATATTTAGTTTTTCTATAAAAGTTTATCAAAAAATATAGGGTAAATAACCACCATTCAATATTATTGCTATAACAACAAGTGTATGAGTGAAGGATTATTGAAACATATTTTCGAGCATTTTTAAATAATAAAACTATTTACAATATTATTTTATGATGGGTCGTAAATAAAATATCAATTTATTTTTAAATGTTTAAACAACATTAATGAATGAGTGTTAAAATGCCTTACAAAATAAAAATGCAAATAAAAAATGTGTAGGAGTTAATTTTAAAAGCTTGGATTTTCAAAAACAAATAAAAAATTTGGATAAACAATATTTTATGAAGGAAGCATTTTACAAATCGATCGAGCCATTACTGTGTCATAAGTAAAAGTATCAAAATCTCCGGTATTGCCATGATATGGAGGGGAAAGATAAATAAATGCTACACGTTGCGATCCTAAATTATAATGAGGTGTCTCTGACCACCATTTAATATAATCAACGGGAGTTCCATCTGTCCATTTCCATGGGAAATTAGTATCATCTGTGTGTAAACCAATCCATGCCTGGGCTGTACGCATACTATTTATTGACAGCTCCAGGAAAAATCGCTAAATCTAAAATAGAGTTTTTTTTATTAAGTTTTTTTGTTGATTTGATACTTGCAACCCATAAAGCTTCATCTAAACTATGAATTGAAGTCAAATGTGCTCCATCAACTTTGCACATATCTTCGGCATCTAACCAATTTAGATGTATCATAACATTATAACAAAATTTTGTAGCATTATTATATGTCCAACCATCTGAGCAACTCAAGGGTTTAGTTGGGGTTGTGGCTTTAGTTGTTGTAGTCTCACCCAAAGTTCGAACAGAGCAAACAAAAGGTTTAGTTCCACCACAGTTATCGGAAATCCAAAGTCCACTTGGAATTTTGATAGCTCCACAATCAGATGTTGTAGCATTTTTAGGTTGTCATTTATTTCAATCGCTATAATCAAATGGTGTTCCATCCATCCATGCCCATGTTCCTTTAGCATCGAAATCATTTGCACCCACCCAAAAATCTTTTACTTTACTATCAGAAAATTTATTTGCTGCTTGTTCTGTAAACTTTTAGATTTATATCATTGATTTTTCTGAATTTTTTAACTTACGAGCAATTAATAAATTATCAAGTGAATAATGAATGGATGCCAAATGTCCACCTAAATCCATACATGATTCTTCAGCGCTGGTAAAATAAGTTTTTGTTTTATTAAAAACAAAACATAAATTTTTATCTTTGAAAGAAGCTATACTTCCTGGAGGACATGCTGAATTTAAAATAACGAACAAACTTAATAAGTAAAAGAATTTTATAAGCATTATAAAAATTAAATATACCTTTCGATCAATTAGATCAAAAAAAATTTCCTAATCAATAAATTTTTTTTCTTACCTTTTTAAAGAACCGGGTGTGTACGTGTTTTTCCCAAATATAATGATTATCTTATCAATAATTATGGCTAACCGTTGCTTGCAAGACTTTGAAAAATAATAGAAGTTTTAAACAGAAGTAACAAGCTTTTTCTTGCTTCAAAATTTATAATACTTATGTTTTTTTCTAAAAGTTTTTTGATTTAAAAAAATAATACTTTCATGTTCTTTAGTTTGTCAATAATATTAAAGTTTCAAAAAAAATTGTTTGATTTTTTTTAAATGTGTTTTCTTTGGACCACTGGAACATATTGATTAAATCTACCCTTTGAATTCATACTACACAAGAGACGCATAGGACGGAAAAAAATAGAAATTCTTACTTTTCTTAGCAATTGGACATTGGTGAGTTTTCAACCAACAAACAGCTTTATTTGATTCAAACCTAAAAAAAACCGAAAAACGGAGGATTTCGGTAAACCCTAGCTAGCGCTCCTCTAATCGACCCTCAACATGGCTGGCACAAGGTAGCAATAATAAATGTATTTTTTTTAATATTTTGAGATAAAAACCCTTTCAAAAAAATATAGACCAAATGAGTCGAAAAATTGCGAAATCACCATTTTATATTTGCCTTATTACATAATTTAAGATTATGGAAGCGTTGTTTACCATACACCTCCAATTTGTCACAAGCTTTGTAAATTATTTGATTGAGAAAACTATTATGCATAAAAATTTCCTAGAATTGTATATCTTGTTTTTATTTGTGAAATAAATAAATCAAAAAATTCATTCATAAAAAAAGGCGAAATATAAAAAGTTTCTAAAAAAATTATACAAAAAATAAAGTTGAAATTTGTTTTTTGAAGTATTTCACTTATTTTAATCCTTGCTTAAAGCATAGCAATAATTTCAACCAAAATTGGGGGAGGCAACAAATTCAATTGTTTTTTATCAACTTTATTTTTGTTTTCTTTTAAAAATTTGGTGCATCGTTTTTGAACATCTTCCAAATCTTCTTCAAATGCGACAGTGGTGATTTCACAAATATTTTGAACATTTAATTCACGGGTGCAAAGGGATTTGATGCAAGCTTCCTAAAAAATATTTTTCAGTTGTGTAAATTTTTTTGTAGTTTAAACTCGCCTTTAATCCTTTGATTCCATATTCATCAGCAAATTTCATTAATGAACCTTCATCAAAAATGGCATCTTCATTTCCATAACAAAATGAAATTGCGAGAAAAACCACAGATTTAGGAAAATCAACTTCAATTTTGATTGGAAGTTCGGTATTTTCTTTGAACAATGAAGCAAAAATTTCCGATTGTTTATAAAGGATATTTCGATGAGCGTGGATTTCTTTTAAATCATTGGTCAAAAAAATGACATCAGCATAATCTTTGGCAAAGAAAGCATCCGATAAAACCTTTGACATATGCGAAAAGCGAATAACTGCATTTTCAGTTGGAACAATTGTGGAAAAAGGAGTAATAGTGGATAATTGATTTTCAATGCGAGATGAAGTACGAAAAAATTTAACTTCGTCTGGGTAGAGATCGCTATTAATTTCTGGTAGTTTTTTAGTATCTTCCGTTTGATCCTTAAAAAAATATTTGATTTCAAGGAGAATTTCACCAAAGATCAATCTCTTCTCACTTTTGCCGCCATATCCATAGCACATGGATAATTCACATTCTTCTTCAGGGGTTAATTTTTTCTTCAAATTTTCTCCATCTAAAAAAGTTTCCATTAATTAAGTATTGTTATAATAGTAAAAAAAAACTGGCCTTCAGAAATATAATAAACGTTGATTTCATTAAAACATAAATTATCATCGCTATAATTATGGAGTAGAAGACAGGTTGTTCCATCTTCAGTAAACCAATAAAAATTTACTACACTGTTATTTTCAATATTAAGAAATTGATTTCCTAATTTGGAAACATCAAATTTCTTTTGAAAGATATATTCTTTAGCCATAATTTTAAAAAAATCAACTTATAAGCAGAGCAAAAATTTTTTATAACAATCTAGGAGCAAGCGAACAAAAACTATAAACTAACTATTTTCTGCATGCATGATGGGCATTATATTATAAAAAAGAAAGACATTAGAACAAAATAACCTGAAGATTAATAATTCTTTCTCTCTTACCATGATTTACTTGACCTAGAATAAGTTGCAAACCAATAACAATATTTTTTTCGCCTTTTTTTGTTTTATTATAAAAAAATCATAATTTACAACAACAAAAAAATGAACACTCAATGGCATTCTCGGACCTTTTTCTAATCATTTACCTTTGCTAGATAAATCCGCTTGCATTTAGACATATATTTAGACATATATTATATTTGGAAATAATTCCATTTTACTGAAACATATTTACAATATGTGTTTTAAAAATGTTTAATTTTTTTAGTTAATTTTTTGAGCGTAATTTAATTAAACAAATTTACATAAATTTATTTATTTTTGGTTAATAGACATAGTAAAAACTTGAACAGCATTAGTACTATTTATAGTTGGAGAAAAATATCGATCCAACTTATAAAATTTTAAAAATTCTCTACGAATTGTTGGAGTACCAAAAAAGAATACAAACATTGGGAGATAACATTTAAGCAAATAAGCACAGTAAGAAGTTACTTGAAAATCATAGGTTACAAATTTATAAGAAAAAAGTGACAAAGTGTAAAGTAAAGTTATCGTAGATGCTTGTAAAATAGCTTGAAGCAAAGCTCTCCGTTCCACTTTCGGATTTAATGGAGCATAATTTTTAAGCATTCGAGATTTAAATATTCCAAATACAATTAAAATTAACGATGAAACACTCAAACCAATATTCACTAAAGCTATGGTTCGATTTGTAAATTGATGAAATGGGCCACATCTTGCTGAATCGTTGGAACCAAGAAATTTGCAATCAAAATAGAAAAACACGTATGGATGAACCGCAAAAGGAAATATTATTAGAATTAAAATAAATATTGGAACGTGTTTAGTTTTCCATAACTAAAAAAATAACAACAATAATTAAAGTTTTAAATAAAAAAAGTACAATCCGACGCATCGGTTTCCATCGTCCGATCGGGCGACATCGGGCAACATCGTGCGCGCGCCGGAAAAAAATTCTCTTATTTGAAAAAATTTCAAAAAAAAATTAGGTTCTAGCACGAAAAGTTTTCTTTTATTGAATTTTTTCAAATAAGGGAATTTTTTTCCCGCGCGCGCCCGATGTTGCCCGATGTCGCCCGATCGGACGATGGAAACCGATGCGTCGGATTGTAGAGAGAAAAAAATTACAAAAAAATTTTATTGACCATACTTTAATATTTAAAGAATACTTTTTGAAAAACCCTAAAGCCCAAAAAAATGATGCAATTTGCTATTTTTTGTTCAATAATTTTCGCAAAAAAAAAAACATGTCGAAATAAAATAATAAATAAAAGCTTTTGATTTACCAAACACATATTTTTATATTTGACTTCTATTTATCTATTTTTGATCTAAAGCGCCCTTATTTCTTATTTTTTTGTTTTAAAAAACATTTTTTGAAAATTCTTTTTTTCTTCATTTATTTATTTTTTAAATTTTGTTTAAAATTACTTTATGAATGCTTAAAATAAAAATTAAAAACTTTAAGTGAAATTTAGGGTACAAATTTCATCTTTTTTTTTTTGTTGCAATAAATTATATTTAAAGAAAAATGGTGCAGCGAAAGTACTATTAAATCGAACATTGTTTACAAAATTATTACTCTTTTCTTTAATTATTAGAACTCTGCAAATGGGTAAGAAAACTCTACCCATTTATGAAAAATTGGAAAAGACATGGCTGTACTTCGATTTGAACCTTGAATAAAATCCCGAATGCCATTCATAGATTGGACTTGCCACATATAAAAATATACAACAGCCATTAATGGATAATCCATACTGTAGCTAGTAATCTTCCCATAAATATTAGCGATGGTATAAATAATGCTAACAAAATAATCGAAAGCCAAAATCATAAAATATGCTGAATGAAACGTGGTTTTCCTTTCAGTGATTTTTGACAATAAAAACCGAAAAATTGCAATTCCAACAAAAAATAAACAAATATTTAAACTAATTTGAAACCAATTTATAAAAGCGTAAGTTTGAGGCTCCATTCAAAAGAAAATTTCTGACTGTTTATTGAAAGTAAAAAAGTCAGTAAAAAAGTATGACCGTTTTTTAAAATGAAAGCTAGTCGTTACCAAGTTTATCTAACAACCATTCATTTTCTTCATCTTTATAGCGGCTTTAAAATACAACTTAAGTGAAAATTAAAGACTAAAATTATATAGTTTACAGCCTTTGGTGACACTTTACTCGTTCAACTCTTTGAAGATTTAACAACCTAATTAGATAATAAAAAATTAAAAACTTGCAAAATAAAAGTTGAAAGAAAGGCTGTAATTTTTATTGAACAAAAAAGTTGACGTATTTATTCCTAAAAGGTACTTTTACTTTTTGAACAAGTAATTATTATTAATTTTTATTTTGTGCAGGAAAAAATCTATTTAGACATTCTAGAAAGTTTATAAATAAAAAAGATACAAAGAGTCACAGCTCTACAAAAAAAAAGCGGAAAAGTGAAGAATGTCTGAAACTTATATTTATAAATTTTGCTAATGAAATCGTTTTCCATTACCATTTCTAATTTAAATTTATGATAAGTCGTATATATTTAAATTGTGTTGTAATTAACTTTAAAAACTTAGATTTCTAGGAAATCATTGTCCAAAATTTATAGCTGTTATAAAAAATAGAAGACCAATTCTAAAAATTGTTTAAATTGTTCTATGTTTTATGGAATCCACTCTTTTGTGAATGGAAATTTATTTTTGGCATTCTAAATTAAACCCAGATTTTATGATGGAGGTTTTTTACAAATCGATCGAGCTAGTATTTTGTCGTATGTCCAATTATCAAAGGCTCCAGTTGTGTCACCAAATATTGGAGCAAGAAAAAGTAATACAGGACTTTGCAAACCATTATCAAAAGGAGCTCCACCTGACCACCATTTAATATAATCAACAGGTGTTCCATCAGTCCATTGCCAATTAAGATTATTATCATCTGTATGTAAACCAATCCATGCTTGCTTAGTAGCGTCATTAACATTGGCTCCGGGATAATATGCAAAATCTAGAATGGAACTGTAATTTACAAAAAAATAAATAAGAATTGAATAAACTAACATACTTGCAACCCATAAAGCTTCATCCAAACTATGAAGTGAAACCAAATGTGCTCCATCAACTTTACACATATCTTCTGCATCCAACCAATTTAAATTTACCATAACCTTATAGCAATATTTTGTTGCATTATTGTATGTCCAATTAACTGGGCAACTCAATGGTTTAGCCGGTGTTGTACCTTTGGTGGTAGTTGTTTGAACTTTGGTTGTCTCGGACACAGTTCGAACTCCGCAAACAAAAGGTTTGAGATAAGTTACACTGCAATCATAAGAAATCCAAAGACCACTCGGAATTTTTATTGCTCCACAATCATATCCCGTAAGATTTAAGGGTTGATTTTTATCCCAATCATTGTAGGCAAATGGAGTTCCATCCATCCATGTCCAAGTTCCTTTGATATCCAAATCATTTGCACCAATCCAAAAATCACTTACGTCACTATCAGAAAATCTATTTGTAGCTTGTTCTAAAAATTTAAAACTTTAGTTTTAAATAAACAGATTTAGCCTACGTGTGATTGCCAAATTATCTAGTGAATAATGAATGGATGCCAAATGTCCACCTAAATCCATACATGATTCTTCTGCGCTAGTAAAATAAGTTTTTGTTTTATTAAAAATAAAACATAAAGTTTTATCTTTTAAAGAAGGTATACTTCCAGATGGACATGATGCATTTAGAATAGCAAACAAATTAAATAAAAAGAGCAGCTTTAATGACATTAATAAAAAAACTCAAATCAATAAATTTTAGAAGAAGAAAAATTGGTTTTCAATACATAACTTTTCCTTATCACATTTTAAAAATAAAAGGAGATGCTTTTTCTCGTATATAAAGTTGATGTCTTTATCAAAAATGATGCTAAAGTAAGAGCTATTAAAAATTTTTTAAGAAAATATGAAAATAAAATATAAATAAAATTATTATGTTTAACACCCAACAAAAATTAAAAATACATGCTTTGCAAAAAAAATTTCTCAGTAAGATGAGGATCAATTTCATTTACGCACAAAAAGCTATTGATGAGTCATAAAAAATTTGAACATTTTTTAATTTTATTGCAAATCATAACACATCCCAAATTTTTTTTCTAAAAAATGATGGTATACTTTGATATTTAACTTCATTCATAAATGAAAAAAAATATTATACAAAAATATAAATAAAAATAACATTGAGTCGCCGCGTTTTGTAAACATCCATCTTGTTTTCTGATCTCCAAAACGATAAAAAAAAAAACAAGTGAAAGTCTTTGGAAAATCGGATTTGTTTACGTTTATTGATTTTTTCTTTTTTTGCCATTTTTATTTCTTCTTCATTTGTTCTTTTACGCATAAAAGAATTATTTTTCTTTTCCTTTTTTTTCGAATATTTTAGTATTATTTTTTATTATTTTTTGCACTCAAAGAAGGTATTTAATTATAAAATTTTCTTAGCCTTTGCTCTTATCAAGGAAAAATAGTTTTTAATATTTCATTTACATTTTCTTAAATTTTTTAAAGCAGAATAATTGAGCGATTTGGACATGGTAGCTTTTTCAAGAATATTCCAAATAAACGTTCTTTGCTATACAAACAAAGAAAAATTATTATTTCATAAACAACGGGTGTGCGTTTTTTTTCTGTAACACATCAAACCTGCAGCTTACAAATTAAATTTAAACTCAAGCTACAGAAATCCATCATATTGGACAAATTAATAAAAATGATATTAATACAAATTCTCTTTGCGCATATTCAAAGTTTGCTAAATCTTAACAACCACAAAAAAAAACTTGCACGAGCTTTGTATTTCATTTTTAAATTATTTCATCAATTTTGAAACAAAATAGATTTTTTTATTTACTTTTTTATAAACCAAACAGACAATAATTGATTTTGAAGAGCCATTAATTATATTTCGCATTTTTGTCATCATCCAACCACATTTTAAATTTGTGCTCATAACTTCTTCGACTTAACTGAATTCTTTGTAAACATACTTTCATCAACAACAACTTTGTTGTCTGTAAATAAATGTGAAAATTGTTTATATTTTTTGTTTGTTTGTTTCACTTTCATTATTATTATTTTTCTCAAGATTAAATCTTTCCCAACAATATTCTTATCACTTTGACTTTTTCATTTAAAGCTTTTCTTTTGTTTGTTGGGAGTTGTTGAATTTTTGTTGGAAGAATGATGAATTCAAGCAAAAAATTATAACAAAGTAATGATAAGATTTTTTTAAGAAAGAAAGTGTTTTAATCCAAAATTAAGAAAATAATCCCAAAGCCCCAAAGTTGAAGAAATCAAAGTAAAAAATATTAAAAAATATAATATTTAAGCTCTTTGGTTTTTCTCTTTTCCATCATTAACCTAAGATTTAGCAGAAAGAAATTATGCTTTCTAAGTTTTTCAGTACTCTCTTTCTGGCTTGTGTTCTATTAATTGCCAATGCAAATGCTGATTGCTCTTCTGCGGATGTACAGGTAAGATTGAAAAACTTTAAATAAGTCATCTTTTTTTTTTTGCAAAGGCATAGACGTGTATTTTAAAGTTTTAACAAAAAAACCGGTAAAAAAAAAACTGGGATCGTGTAATTTCAATCTGAAAATTTCGAAGCCTTTAAAATTTGCAACAACAAAAAAAATTATTTTCAGAAAATTGATGACTGCTATCAAACCAATGTCTTTAAAAAATTTAACATTCCTGCAAATCCACAAACATTTTGGATACAAATTCAAAACCTCGCAATTTCATCAGATGGTGGAGCAAAACAAATTTGTGATGCTAAAAAAGCTTTAGATGATTGCTTGGGTTCCGAGATAATTGAAAATTGTTTTGATATTAAAGATTTTAAAAAGGTTTTATTCGTAGCGGGTGATGACGATGGGGCAAATAAAATGATAACAAACTATCTTCAACTTAACTATGCATGTGGCTCAAATTTTGATCGTAGGCTTCTTTTTTAAAATTGTCTTTTTTTTAATTTTAAAGGTTTGGTTTTAGTAGCAATAAGTACAGGGAAATGCGTTATAAAAAATATAAAAGTCATGGGGGCATGTGATGGTGGAAATGCAGGTACATGCAATGGTTATACTGATTATCTAAACTGTGGAGTTAAAAAAGTTAATGATGCATGTGGAAAAGCAAGTGGATGCTTTGTTCACAAATATTTAACATTGGAAAATTGTTTTTTCAACAGAAATTGCAGTGTTTGCCCTTCCTTCGTTGACAAACCCAATTCCAATCCAGTTGACGGAATTTGTAGCGATGATGGTAATAGCGGAAACAAGATTTTTGCTAGCTTGAATTTAATTGTCATTTGTCTCTTTTTTTCGTATGCTTTTTTAAATTAATTTAATTTCCAATCCATACTTTAAAAAGAAGCTTTAATTTATCAAATATTATGAATGAATTTTAAGAAAATGAAATTTAAGAAAAAATATACTATAAAATACTTACTTCCTTCTTTTTTTAATAATGCCCTTGGCATCTCAGTTAGATAACTGTCAAGCATCACAGGAACAACTGCGCTATGTCTGTATCAGGGTTGCGCGTAATTGCAAAAATTTCACTTACGCAAACGTAAGCGTAAGCGTAAGTCCAAAAAAGGGCGTAATTACGCAAAAACGTAATTACGTAAGCGTAATTACAAATATTTTTTTTGTGTTTCAATATAAAAAAGCTATATTATAGTCGTTTTAAAAGTTTATTGGAGTTGTTTTTTGGGGATTTTGTTACATAAATACATACTAAAAGCTGTAAAAACTTTTTTTTATTTTTTAAAAAATTTAGTTAATTACGCTTTCGAAATTCGAATTACGCAAAATTTTCCGTAATTACTCGTAATTTGCGTAATTCCAAAAATAGGCGTAATTACGCAAAAGCGTAACGCGTAAGCGTAATTACGCGCAACCCTGGTCTGTATCGAAAAAGTATCAAACTTTGTTAAGAAAACAAAAAAATGCGAAAAGAAAAAAGCTATTTATAAAGAGTATGATTATTGTGTTTCAAAAACTTGTGATAACCAAATATATGTTTTTTTTAAAACTTTGTCTTTTTTACTTCGAAATACTTATTTTTCAAGTAAATAATGTTTGATCAAATGTAAAAGCAAGAAGCATCGGGAATCACTGCACTATGAGTGCAAAAAAAGTTTCATCTTTGTTAAAAACGCAAATGCATAAAGAAAAGAACCTTTTTGTAAAGATGTCGCTTTATTTTATTTTGCCAGATAATCTATCATATTTTTTTACTTCTAGAAAAAAGTTTTTTTTAAGTTAAAAAATATGTGTGGTTTTTAAAGGTCTTGTTTTTGAGTATTTCTTATTACCAAAGTTTAAGAGACAACAAATGAATAAAAAAAAAATACAACGCACCTTTTTCCTTTACTTTGTTCAACTTGAATCACTTTTGATATAATAATACTAAACTCAAATAAAAAAAAGATTTATTTGACATCTATATGCTTAAACTAGAAATTTGTGGAGTTTTTTTATAAACATAAATATGTATAAAATATTCTATTTAAAGAGTTTGAATTTACTTTTTTTTTCAACATAAATCGAAAGTTTGGCTGAAAGAAGATGATGTCTTTTAAGTTTACTGGTTCTGTCTTTTTGGTTAGCCTTTTTTTAATAAAAGAGGTTGAAGCTGATTGCTCGGATGCTGAAGCAAAGGTAGCTTTATTTTATTTTTCTTTGATTGCTAGCATTTGCAATTATGCAACTAAATTTTGTGCTTTTTTGGATTTAATTATCGGGAAAAAATATAACAATGAATCTAAAAAACTCATATTTATTTTCAGAAAATAAATAATTGTTATGCGCCAGTATTTGAACAACTTGGAATTAATGCGGATCCATTTCTATACCGCAAAATACTTGAACGATCCATAGCATCGTCGATTAGCGTTAAAAAAGTTTGTTCTGGAAAGAAAGATTTGGACGCATGTATTGGCAATGACACCATTAAAAACTGCTTTAATATTAAAGATTTTCAAAAAGTGGCTTTTGCATATAAAAACGAAAATAGCTCAAGATATATGGTAACCAGTTATATCCAACTGGATTACGCTTGCAGCTCAGTTTATGATCGTAAGTCATACATATATTTTTATGCAAATTCTTAAAGATTCTTTTTAGTTACATTAAGCTCAGTCGATTGTATTTTCACAAAAGTTGTCGGATGTGATCCAACAGTTCATAAATGTGAAGATTACACTAACTACATTAGCTGTGAAAATCAACGGACAAAACAAACATGTGGAAAACCAGCGGCTTGCTTCATTCAAAAATATTTAACTCTTGAATATTGTTATGATTTCCCACAATGCAATAATATCTGTGCAACGTATGCTACTACTTTACCTTCAAACCCATTGGATGGCATTTGCAAAGAGGATCAAGACTACAATGGTGTAGGCTTTCACGGAGGAAATTTCATTCTCATCTGTTTGAATTTGCTTATTTTTTATCTAATGTTTTAATATAAATCATTAAGGCTCGAGCCATCCAAGCTTTAAAAAATAAAAATAATTATAGTTTCAAATCAGTATTAATTAAAAAAGATTATCACATTTTGTTGTAAATTAATAATAAATTAAATTTTTGATTACACTTTTAAAAAACAAACGAACAAAGTAAAGTTTTAGTTTAAACAAAAAAAGGCAGCTAGTATGTCCGTTAGATGACTGCTATGCATCCCGGGAACCACTGCGCTATGAGTATAACAAAAAAGTCCGATCTTTTCTTATTTATTAAAAAAAAGAGGAAATAAAAAAGGCTATTTGCAAAGTGGCCAACTAAGTTCGTCAAAAAATATGTATTTTTTTGCTTGTTTGAAAAACCCTTTATTAATTCTACTTTTTTCCATATAAATCGACGAGATTGTTTTTCAAAGAGAATGTAATACTCATTTTTTTAAACGTTTTTTTTGCTAAAAGAAACATTATTCAAAACAAAAAAAAAAACAAATAATGTTTGAAACACAAAAGTAAAAACAAGAAACCACAAATGATGAACCATCAAAGTTTCCAAAGAATATTGTGATGATCCATTCTTTCATTGTTAGAAAAAAAAGTTTAAAAAAATTTTAAATATAAAAAAGACACAATCTATCATTGAATTGTATTTCTTCTGAACGTTTTTACAATTTTATCAAATTATTTTTGGTAAAATTTTGAAAAATGGATTCTTTCTCGTCCATCATTATTTTTATCCTTGTTTTGATTGCCTCAGTTCAAGTTCAAGCTGAATGCACTTCTGAAAAACTTAAAGTATTTTTTATTTTAATTTTTAAATTTGACAAACTATTCAAAAAGGATGTTTTCAGGATATCAAAGATTGCTATAACAATACGCTTTTTAAAGAATATGGAGCTCATGATTTATATGGACTTAAGCGAGTTTTCGAAAGGCTTCTTGAAAACAAAATTAGCTTTCATGCAGCTTGTGAAGCCAAGAAAAAGCTTGATTCTTGTTTGGATGATGATCAAGTATGTTATTTATCCAGCAGCCAATTGCCTGAAAACAAAGAAGATCCTATGTTCATAACTTATTTGAAACTTGAATATCTTTGTGGTCCAGTTTATGACAGTAAGATATAAAAGTTTTGGCTTTTAAAAAAATAAATAAAACTTTTTTTAGTCGCTTATGAAAACCATGATTGCATTTTTGGCGCCCTTAAACATTGTAATAACATTTTTTACCAATTTGATAGTTGCAGTTTCAATAAACTTTCATTTGAATGCGTCACTCAAAATGTAACTCAAATTTGTGGTAAAGCTGCGGGATGCTTTGTAAACAAATTATGGTCGCTTGAAAATTGTGGGTATAAAGATGTTAAAGATTGTGGTTTGTGCAATTATTTAAATATTAAATCTGGTGAAGGTGTCTGTGTTGATGACACTCCTAATGGTGGTGATTTAACTGATGTAACGGAGGATACCAACAACAATGGACATGAAAATATGGTAACATTTGGGTTTCTTGGCTTAATTATCGTCGCAGTTGTTCATATTTTGCTTTAAACACTTTTTTTATTTATAAATAATTCAAATGTTTAATTATCATTGTTTTTCTTGCTTTAAATCAACCAACGTTTTTGTTAAAATAAATTTTTTAAAACCCTTTTTTTAAGTAAAACCAAAATGTAAAAAAAACTCATCTTTCATGTTTTTAATACTGTTTGGTTTGAAAATATTTTTCTCCAACACATAAACATGGTTGAAACTTTATTAATCATCAACGCGAAAACTTTTTTTTACATTTCAAGCAAAAAATGAAGATGCGCCTTTAAATCATGAAGAAAAAAAACTAGTAACGATCGCCGCTTCTTTGTTTAACAAAAAATGTTGCTTCTTTGAAAAAGTTTTTAGTCGTCGACAACGAAAAAAGATTATTCCACGCTTATTTTAAAGAAACTGTCGAACATTGTTAAATAACAACGATGATACTTGAAAGGTTATTTTAGAAAAAAAAGTGTATTAAAAATGCTTATAAAAAGTCTTCGAAAATTAATTAATTTTCCATTTAAAAAATTGCTCATTGGTTATTGGTTGTCTTTTCGAATTCTGAAAATTGCTTTGAAGGGTAAAAATGTATAAATTAATGTTTGCTTTGATTTTGGTTATCACAGGTTTATTTGCAGTCAATGCTTTTGATACTCTTTGCAGTGAAGAAAATATAAAGGTAAAAACTTTTTTTTAAACTTCAGACATTTTCTGAAATTAATTTTTCAGACCCTTGAAAGTTGTTACAACTCCAAACTTTTTCAAAAATATAATCTTCCAAAAGTTGCTGAGGATTTCGGAGCTAAACTTGAAATTATGTGGAATGGAGACAATCAAACTGTTTGCGATGGTTTCAATGAATTTGATGCTTGCCTGGATAATTCCACGATCACATACTGTTTCAATGAAGCTGATTTTATTCGGCTTTCATTTGTATCTGTTAATATAAAAAATGCCGGAATTTATGTTCAAACTTACCATGAAATTAAAAGTAATTGTCAAAAACTTTTTGAAAGTCAACTTGAAGAAGCGGCACAGACTTCATCATCTCAAAAATTCATTATTCAGCCAAATATGATTGTTTTCAGTTTTTTCGTTGCTATTTTTTCATTGATTTTATTATAATTTTTTGTAATTTTTGTTGTTGGATTTTTAAAACGTTAGAAAAGAATAAAACTTTGTTAGTTAAATAATTTTTCCTTTACATTTCTTAAATGAATAAAACTCCATTAAAAACTAAAATGATCAAACAAAGCCTAAGCTTTCTTGATTTCCTCTCAGAGTTAAAAAGTTTTTTCTGGAACAAGAATATTCTTATGTTATTGCATCTTTCTTCTACAGTGTATTTTTTTTTCTTCTTCATTTCATAAAAAATTATTCATCTTTGAAAAAAACAATTTTTCTATTTTTTTCAAAAAAATCATGAAAGCATTGTTTTGAAAATATAAGAAACAAATCGAACAAACAAGGAAAATAAGAATCTTGCTTTTGCCAGGAGGCGTCAATGAAACACAGCGAAAAAATAAAATAAAGAAGCATCTTGAAAAAAAATAAGAAGAGAAAATGATGTTCCAAAAAATGATTCTTCATCGCTTAAAAAAGGGATGGAAAAAAAATAAAATGAAACGATGCGTCAAAACTTTTTCTGTTACTCAAAACTAAAGTTTTTTTTAAAAATGTTGAATCACACCTTTCGATTGTAAAGACTTACTGGTTAAAGTTTTAAAAAAAGTATGTTTTGATGGAGTAAGTTTTTCTTCATCTAAAAATGTGAGTCAAAAAGTTTTATAAAATGCTTTTTAAAATGAAAGAGTTTCATTTTTGTTAAATTTTTCGAACTTCAGTTTTTACAAAGGTTCGCAGTTAGTGTTTTAGTTGTGCTGAAAAAATGAGGAAGTTTTCTTTTTTACTTTGTGTGTTTGTTATTTTTATATTTTCCATTATTTATTCCGATGCTATTTGTGATGAAGACAATATTGAGGTAAAAATATTAACATTTATTTTTGTACACTTTTTTTTAATTGTTGCTTATTTTAGGCACTTAAAAATTGTTATAAAACTCAACTTTTTGATAAATATAATCTTCCTGAAAATGCAGAAAAATTTGCTGAGCAAATAAATTTCGTTTGGTCTGAAAATCCTCAAAAACTTTGTAAAATTATGAAAGCATTTAATATTTGTTTGGGAAAGGAAATAATTGAAAATTGTATCAATGTTGAAAGTTATTCAAAACTACCCTTCGTTAATCGATTTAGTGATGCAGCAGAAAAATTTGTTGAAATTTATCATTTAAATACTAATCGTTGCAATGGTTATTATCTACCAACAACTACAGTCGCAACTTTGCCTTCTTCTACAACAAAATTTATTTCCTCCACTGAAGCGGATTTGAATGATCCAGTCTCTTTTGCGGCTATTTTAGAACCTTTATCTTCTTTTTCAAACAGAATTCTGCCAAATATGAGTCTCTTTACTTTTTTGCTTACTTTATTTTGTTTTTTAATGTAACTTTTAATTAGTTTTATTTTTTTACAAAATGATTGCCAAAAGTTAAAATAAATATAGATTTTTTTATTTGTGGTTGACACATTGAATTTAATTTTTTTTTACTAATTTATAATGAAATTATATAAACTTTAAAATTTTAGAAATAAAAAAGTTTATGAAAATGAGAATTTTTATTTGTTTCTGAATACTTCAGAAAGGTTTATCAGAACTTAAAAAGAAAAAAAAGAAAGAAAAATCATGAAATTGTTTCTTTTTTTAATATTCTGTCAAAACTAATTATTCACCTTTTAAATGAACAAATTTGGTTCTCAAACAAAATATACAAAGAAAAGAAAAATATCGTCATGCCCTTTATTTCTTCTGATTTTAAAGGGTATTTATGAAACACAAAGGCGCCATTAGAAAATAAGGCGATCGATCACCGTTGCTTGAAAAACAATGCTTCAAGAATAAAGGCTTATAAAAGCTTTTCGAAAAAAATTGTTTTATTATTATAAAATTGTGCTGACTTTTGTTAATTTTTTTCGTTTTCAAAAAATCCGACGACCATGCTTAACTTCAATTTTGTTTTAAATTTGCTTATTTTATGTGTATTTTTTGTTACTTCATCCAATGCTGCTTGCAATAAAACTGGTTTAGAGGTAAAAAATATATATTTCCATTTCTTTTTAATAAACACTTTTAATTAAAAGTTTTTGATTTTAGAAAGTAAATGAATGTTTCAAACAAGAATACTTTGATAATGCTAAACTTCCAATAAGCGCAAAAGGGTTTTCGAATAACGTCAAAGCTATTTTGAATGGAAATTCTAAAAAATTATGTGCCACAACGGATGTATTCAAAACATGCATGGGCGAAGATGCATTAAAAAATTGTATAACCGCTGATGATTTTGCGAAAGCAAATAATATTGCAAAAGATGATCATGATGGCGCAGAAATATTTGTTCAAAGTTATCAAGATATCGACAAAGCTTGTCAAAAAAGTGTTACTACTCTATCACCATCAACAATAATTTCAACTTTGCCTCCTTCAAAAACGCCATCTCCCACCCAAGCTCCAACAACAGTTTTGCCTGAAGCATTGCCTTCATCATTTTCACTCCAAATTCAGCCAAGCATGATTATTTTAAGCTTCTTATTGCCATTGTTTTATTTTTGTTGTAAAAGTTTTTAAATTTAATTAATTTTCATGGCTTTTCATTTACAATAAATATTATTTAGCTTTATTTTTAAAATTCGGAAAATAGCAAACAAAAAATTTTGGTTTATTTCTACGTAGAAAACCAGCAAAAAATAAAAAATGAACAACTATCAAGAGGGAAAAACAGGCATCGAAACCAATTATTAATCATGATAGAATATTTTTTTAAATAACAAAATATTGTGAAAATATGGTCCTTTCGCAGTCGTTGATGCTCAGGCATTACAAAAATAAAGGAAAGAATCACGCAATTTTATTGGTTCGAACCTCAACATTCTAAAAAACGTAAACAATTCATTAAAAACAATTTTATCATAATGAAACGCATCTGAAAACATTTTAGAGCAACGAATTTCTTATAAAAGTTATTAAGAGCGAAGCTTTTTCACCATTTTTCGGAAGTTTTTTTAGAGCCTTGAAGAAAATAGAAATGTTTCATTTTCTTTCTTTTGTCATTTTACTTATTATTAATGCATTTTTTGTTACGCCTTCGGATGCTATTTGCGATTACGAAATGAGAGGAGTAATTTTTTTTAATATTCCTTAAAAAAATTTATCTTTGTTATTTTAGAAACTTAAAGATTGTTACCAAACCCAACTCCATGAAAAATATAATCTTCCTAATGATGCAAAAGAATTCGATGAAGAATTTATAAATATATGGTCGAATGATTCTGAAGTAGCTTGTAATGCTTGGAATACATTCGAAACTTGTTTGGGGAAGGATGTTCAAGAAAATTGTATTAATGTTCAAAGTTATGCAAAGCCTCCCATCTTTGGTAAAGACGGAGCTAAAATATTTGTAAATAATTATAAAGATATGGATTATCGGTGTTCAGATGATTACACTCCTGAACCGACATCAACGACTTCACAAACTTCTACTTCGAAATTTTCAACCTCACAAACGACTCATTCAAATTTATCTAAAACACCATCAACAATATCAACAACAACATTAAGCAAATTTCCATCTTCACAAACGACTCCTTCAAATTTATCTAAAACGCCATCAACATCTTCGCAATCATCCCGCAAATACGTAACAACAACCTCAACTTTGCCTCCTCCAACAGCACCGCTTCCAACAGAACAAGAGCTTTTGAATAATCCAATTTTATTAGATGAAACAGATTTAACAACACCGATTTCATCTTTTTCATGCAAAACTCAGCTAAGCATGGTTATTTTCAGTTTCTTGCTGTCATTCTTTTATTTATTGTTATAAAGTTTTTTCATTTATTTTTTTAACACTTTTTCGCTTTGTTTTCTTTTTTTATTACGATAGAATAAGTAAATTTCGATTTTTTAAATGTTTTTAAATTCCAAATAAAGTAAGAAAAAACACAGAACCAATATTACTACGAAGGAAATAAAAGTTTTTAAGGTTTATTTTTAACTTCGGAAAAGGCAAACAAAATATTTTGAATTGTTTCTTCATAAAAAAAACCTATAAATAAACCAGCAAAAAAAAATGTAAAATGAAGAAATATCAAAAGAAGAAAAATAAGCATCGAAACAAATTACTCATCATCCATTCTAAAAAAAGTTTTTTTAAAACAAAATATTGAGAAAAATAAAGGGAAGAATCATTCATTTCTTCCGGTTCACGCGTCAATATTGTAAGAAACGTTAAACCAACCCTGTAAGCCAACCGTCATTTTCGACGGTTACCACCGTCTTTTGACGGTTTTGACCGTCAATTTTTTTTTTCCAAAAACTCAAGATTATTGATAAATAAGCTATGGAGATTATTGCTGCTCTATTTTTTATAGTTGAAACCTATTTCAGAGCCTGACGGTCTCCACCGTCAACTGACGGTCGCCACCGTCAAGAGACGGTTGAAACCGACGATGCGCATTTTAGTTATGAATTTTTTTTTAAGGTTTCAAAATGATTTTTAACATTGAAAAAATATTATAAAAGCTAATTTCAAGCAATGATTAACGAGTTTTTTCCAATTCAATTCATTATTAATATCAAAAATGCACAAAAAATGTGAAATACATGTAAATTTTTTTTCTGTTTTTGTTTATTATTTTATTTTTATTTTTTTAATGCAAGATTATTTTGAACATATAAAAATGAAATATAAACGACCGAAAAATTTCGCCACTTTCCTTATGCCACATGTTTACTTCTATATAAATATCATCAAAATGTCGAAGGATCTTTAAAAGGTTTTTTTTTCTTTTAAAAAGTTTTCAAGGAAAATAATAAATAAGACGAAAAACAAAAATGTTTATCCACATCCTTTTTTTGTGCAAAAGAAAAGTCGCCGACAAAATAAAACACCAAATATTTTTCGATATTTTTCTTTCTAGAATGAAAATCAACATAAGATAAAATTTCTTAAAAGTTGTAAACAACCTTCGAAAAGGGCATCGACATATGACAGCATGACTTTTTATAAATTTTGTTCGAAATAGCATATAACGATTGTTTATAAAAGCCAAAAAAGCCATTTTTTGATTTTTTATATTTAGTAATTCTTGGTAAATGAATTTTGCTTTAAAATTGTGGTAAACTAAAATGAGCCTTACTCCTGGGAGCCGAAATAAAGTTTACGAAGGTAAACTTACATCGATCGATAGAAATGAAATTTTGCAAGCGCTTCGTAATGGAATCCTTGAACTCGGAGAAAAAATATATGCTGGATGTCAAAAAATTGTTTATAAGGAAACAAAGGAAGAAGCCGCGGTAACGTGTGTTAAATGCAAGTATATTTTTGCCGCAACTATTACCAGTCGTCAAACTTTATAGTAAGTCGCATACATTAAAAAGGGCTTGGTTCAATCGTTTTAGCGCCAACTTTTTTTAATACTTTTTTTTGAGTTCATTACTGTCTTATTGTTATTTATTTTTTTACGTTTTTTTTAAAAGGCTCTACATATAAAAATTAGATTAAACTTTTTTATAATTTGGCATTTATTAATCTAAACTCATAAAATGAATATGTATTAAAAAAAAGTGGGTGAAAAATGAACTATAGCTTAAATTTTTATAACAAATTTTTTAAAGCTCGCATGAAAAAAATGTACACCAAAATCAAAATCAAGAAGATGTTGAACCGCCAGCTCATTTAAAGTTAAAACTAACAGAGTTATTATCTTTTATGGTTGCAACTGACGTTGTCCCATTTTCCACAGTTGAACATAATGGGCTTAAAAACTTGATGGAAAGCATATATCGCGAAGGGTAAACAATCCAATATTTTACTAAAATTTTAAATTTTTTTTTGCAGTTTTGATTATGGTATTTCTTGTGCACGTAACAAAGTGATCCCTGCTAACGATCCATCAATTTTGGGCTTTATTCCTTCCAGGCAAACTGTTAAAAATTATTGCAAAGCTTTTGTCAAAACAATGGAACCCCAATTTTCAAAGCATATCCTTGATCATGTTAAAAAATTTGGAGCTGCATTGACGCTTGACTTCGGTACCAAAGGTTCTCAGTATTTTGTAGTTACAATCCATTTTACTACAGAAGATTGGTAAATATTCTTCTTTTATTCTTTAACATAAATTATTGATTTTTGAATTGTAGGCAAATTGAAAATTGGATTTTGGATTTTCATGAATTTTCTGCCGAAACCACAGAAAGTCATGAAGTCTTGGATGACTTAACTCAGACTTTAGAAAAACATGGCATTACTTTGGAACTTTTAAAGAATAATATTGTAATTACGAGTGATCAGGGAAGTAATATCGTAAGAGCATTGAATGAATACACTCGTTTGAATGATACTTGCCATTTGTTGAACTTACTCAGCAAAAGGGCCGTATGCCCATATAAAAATAACTACTTGCCAGCAGAATTTCAATTAGATGTTACTACTCGTGAAAGATTAACATTAATTGAAAAAAAATTGGATATGTCAATGAAAATAATCAAGGGAGTGAAGTAAGCCATCATAAAAGCTATTTAATATTTATTTATTTTTGTTATTTTAGCTCTCGACCTTGGTTAAAAAACAAAATATCAAAAGCTGGTGGCTCTTTATTCAAATTCACTGAAACCCGCTGGTTGTCCCGTTTCCGCTCAATAGAAAGCTTAACCAAATTAAATCAACAACAAATGGATTTAATTAATACTAAACTTTATAGCTATTCTGCTAATGGTCGATATGTTTATCGAGAAGCACTTCAAGAATATCGTTCAACCTTGCCTCTTTTAAAATCATATACAGAATTGTTAGAACCGATTAAAGACGCAGTTACTCTTTTCCAAGTATGTCTTTTACTTACTTCCCTATGTTCATTCTGAATTTTTCATATAACTAAAATTTTAGTCTGAAACTTCTCCAACAATAAACAAAGTCTATATTGAATATTATCGTTTAAGACAATTTTTTGTCGACCAAATTGAAGATGATAATGCTGATCGAAAAGCGATGGCCCAAGCTGCTTTGAAAGTCGTTGATTATCAATTAACATTATTTGCAAAATCTGACTACTATATTTTGGGTTTGCTGCTCGATCCACTAAACAAAGATAAGATTCTTGAAATTCCACAAATTTCTATCCCTTCGGTAAACTATATTATAATAAATTTTGATAGGAATAATAAATGTTTTACAGGCCATAGAAACTTTAAAGAAATGGGTTCATAAAGTTAGCAATGATGAATCGGTAGAAGATCCATATGCAGCGGCTCCTCCTTCCCCTTTTACTCAGCATCGACAAACAATTGTAACTTATCCAACCGATGTTGAGGTTGAGAACTACCTTGACTTGAGATCAAACAGCATTGTTTACAATTATGCCGACGCAATTGAATTTTGGAAAGCAAACGCTAAAGTATTTCCTCATATTGCTATCCTAGCTAGAAAAGTTCTGTGCATCACAAGCAGTGCCGCAAGCGAAAGGGTTTTTTCTTTATTGGGAAGGACCGCGACGAAGTTACGTGGATCTTTATCACCAGAAACTGTGAGTATGTTGATAAAGATGAAGAATATGGAAAAATTTAAAAAAAAGTATGCTCCTTTTTTGCCTGTTATAATTGAAGAAGAAGAACCTGAAGTTATGGACGTTTAAACATTGTTATAATTATTTTCTAATGGTTTTTTAAGTTAAACTTTCTCCAAACTCTTAAATTTTTTAAATATTTCTCATACATACATATTTATAATAACAATTTTTTGTTTTTTAATGATGGTAAAACAATATTATAATCTAAAAATAATATATATTTGTATTTCATTTTTATATGTTCAAAATAATCTTGCATTAAAAAAATAAAAATAAAATAATAAACAAAAACAGAAAAAAAATTTACATGTATTTCACATTTTTTGTGCATTTTTGATATTAATAATGAATTGAATTGGAAAAAACTCGTTAATCATTGCTTGAAATTAGCTTTTATAATATTTTTTCAATGTTAAAAATCATTTTGAAACCTTAAAAAAAAATTCATAACTAAAATGCGCATCGTCGGTTTCAACCGTCTCTTGACGGTGGCGACCGTCAGTTGACGGTGGAGACCGTCAGGCTCTGAAATAGGTTTCAACTATAAAAAATAGAGCAGCAATAATCTCCATAGCTTATTTATCAATAATCTTGAGTTTTTGGAAAAAAAAAATTGACGGTCAAAACCGTCAAAAGACGGTGGTAACCGTCGAAAATGACGGTTGGCTTACAGGGTTGCGTTAAACAACTCTTTAATAATGAATAATAGCACCGGAAATTTTTTATTTTTAGAGCAATGAATGAATTGCTTATAAAAGGTATGAAGAGCGAAGCTTTTTCACCATTTTTAAATTTTTACGGAAGTTTTTTAGAGCCTTGAAAAAAATAGAAATGACTTCTTTTATTTCTTTTGTTATTTTACTTATTATCAACGCATTTTTTATTATGCATTCGGATGCTATTTGTGATTACGAAATGAGAGGAGTAAATTTTTTTAATATTCTTTAAAAAAATTTATCTTTGTTATTTTAGAGACTTAAAGATTGTTACCAAACTCAGCTCCATGAAAAATATAATCTTCCTAAAAATGAAAAAGAATTCGTTGAAGAATTTATAAATATATGGTCCAACGATTCTGAAGTAGCTTGTAATGCTTGGAATACATTTAAAACTTGTTTGGGGAAGGATGTTCAAGAAAATTGTATTAATGTTCAAAGTTATGCAAAGCCTCCCATCTTTGGTAAAGACGGAGCTAAAATATTTGTAAATAATTATAAAGATATGGATTATCGGTGTTCTGGCAATTACATTCCTGAATCCACAACAGCAACTCCAGCCAGAGAATCGACATTATTGACTGCACCCCTGGTTTCTTCAACACAACCATCCTCTTTTTCATATCGAATCCGACCAAACACGCTTTGCCTCAGTTTTTTGTTTGCGTTTTTTTATTTTTTTATGTAAACTTTACTAAGTTTTCTTAAAGCTTCTTGATTTTATTTTTACTAATAAATAAAAATATTAAAAGTTTATTTTTTAAAGATTTTTAAATTTTTATACTTACAAACCAAAAAAGTTTGTTCTTTTTTTAAAAAATAAATTGAAAAACAAAAATTTTAAAACTAGAAATATTTTCAAAACACAAAAGCATGTATCAAGAAATCAAACCATATTTTTTACCATTTCCGTGAATGAAAAAATGTTAGCGTTTCTAGGAAAATATAAAATAAAATCATCGGAATGTTATTTTTTTTGGCTCCTAACATTCTTAAAATGGAAAAAGAAGCATCATCATTAATAATGATAAAACCATCAACAATAGTTTTAAAAAAATATTTTAGCAACGTTTTTTTTCGAAAAACTTATGTTTGTGAGCAAAATTCTATTTTATCATAAAAAAGTGTTTTGGTATTTTTTTGCCATCGCTGCCTAAGAATTATTTTAAAAAATGAATAAATTATATTTATTTTTTTGTTTAACTATTTTCCTAGTATTTTTCATTAGCTTAACCAACTGCATTTGCTGGAATTATAGAATAAGGGTAAAAAGTTTTTAAAGTTTTATTAAAGCCTTTTTTAAATCTTTTTTTAATTTTATAGGTTATTGAAAAATGTTACAAGGAAGAACTTTTTAGAAAATATGAACTTCCTAAAATTGCGAAAGATTTTTCAACGCAATTTAATAATATTCGTTCAAGAGATTTTCAAGCTTTATGTGAAATTATGAAAACATTAAAAACTTGCATGGGAAATGAAACTATCGAAAATTGTATGAATGTTGAAAATTATGCAAAGCTTTCATTTATCAATGGCAATAACAAAGATGCTGAAATTTTTATTCAAACTTATCAAGAAGTTAATCAGCGATGTTTGTCTCCAACTACGACTTCACGGCCTTCGACCTCTACTTCATCCACCACGCCTTCAACGACGACGACTTCTTCAACTTCACCACCAACAACTTATTCCTGGTCATCGACATCCTCGTCAACTTTCCCTTCAACAACTTATTATTGGCTATCGTCGTCAACCGAAACTTTTCCAACATCTTTATCATCCACCGAGTCCTCGGATCTTTCGAGTTTATCAACATTCCTATCAACTCTGCCACCTACACATTCTTCACTATCACCCTCATCTTTTTCAGATGTTGAACATAATTCTACAATATCAACTACGACAGAATCAAAATTCTCATCCACGCTAGAACCTTTGACGTTTGCTTTACCTGAATTATTTTCTTCAGCTCCTTCATTTTTTGACCCATTAACTTCTTTATTTATTTTTTCCATTTTAAATGTTATTGCTTAGCCAATAATAATTCATTATTTTCAAAAGATATTTTCGTTATTTAAAGCATTGATATTTAAAACCGTTATAAATAAAATTTTTCAAACCAATTTTTAAATGTAATGTACTATTTTTTAAATTTTTGATAAAGATTTTTGACGAAATTTTCAAAAATTCAAAATAAAATAAGATTCTTTTTCCATTCGTTTTTGTTTATTTTTTTTGTGAAAGTTTGAAAATATTATGTAGGAAAATTGCATTGTCGACGTCCTTAGTTTTAGTTTAAGACCATCTTTTATAGATAGATATAATCTTTCATTAAAACTCAAATTGATAAGTTTAAAGTATGCAAAAAAATATTTGGGTAAAAAGCAGGACTTAAATTTTGTTTCAAATGGAGTACTTGTTCTAAAAATATCGGATAATAATCAAAATACAACTGAAATATATTTAAATTCATCAAATCAAAATGTTTTTGAAGCCAAAACTTTTTCATCCGCGGAAGCGCAAAGTCTAAAATTTACTTTTCAAATAATAAATTATACAGCTCTTACGACAACTACAGAAAATTTCTTATCCACAACAGTAGCACCTTTGAGTATTTTTACTTTATCAGACATAACATCTTCAATGACGTCAATTTCATCGTTATCAAAAAAAATTCAGCCAAACATAATTATCTTTACTTTCTTATTCTTTTTTATTGCCACTTTTTCTAATTTTGGTTCTTAAAATTTAAAAGTTTAAATAAAGTATATTCTTTTTTGGAATTCATGGAATTGCTTGATATCAATAATTATAATGAGAAAAAAAAGAAACATATAATTTAATAGAATCTCTTAGTCATTGCTGTTTTTTTAATTGTAAGCAAAAAAAGAAGAATGAATCTTTAATTAGAGACTTGCGACTTATATTGAACAATGCACAAATTTTGAAACAATTATTTGTTTTCGACATAAATATAACCATTGGTCATAAAATTTTATTATAAATAGTTTCTGAAGCTTCGAATGATATCGTTATTTTCAGTCGTAATTTGTTTTTTTGTTTGCAAAAAAATTTAAATTGCTAAAAATAAAATTAATATGAAAGACTTAAATTTATTATTTATCATCTCTTCGATTAGCTTTTCTTGTTTTGGATCGACGTATGCTATTTGTACTGATGAAGATATAAAGGCAAAAATATTAAATTCCTATTTTTGAAACTAATATTTTGATTTTTAGAAGATTGAAGGTTGTTATACGGATAAATTTCATGACACTTTTGGATGGCCAGGTGACGCAACAGATTTTGTTGCATCCGTTTCAAATAAATTAGATAGAGATTATTCACGCACATGCCAAGCAATTAATTCTTTGGTTAATTGTATTAGCCCTGCAGCAGTTTATAGTTGTTTCAACGTTGCTGATTTTCAAGGAATTTCGTTTGCAAATGACCATGAAAGTGCGAGACTTTATATTTTGAGTTATCTTTATGCAAATTATATTTGTGGAGATGGCGCAGCTTGTAAAAATATTTTTATGTAAAAAATTTATTATTAAAAGTATTTTAGATTTTAATAATCAAGTTTGTAAAGCTTCTTCGCCCCGATCATGCGGAAATTATTTATCAACAACCTGTGATAACTCTCAAAAAAATATTCAATGCTCTGCTGATTCAATAACAAAACTATGTGGAACAGAAGCCGGATGCGAAACAAAAAAGTTTTTAACATATAAAATGTGCTTTGATCAAGATATGAGGAATTGTAATATTTGTAAATCTCCATCAGCCATTAATAACCCAATCGATTCAATATGTTCACCATCTTCGTCAACGACATCAACTTCATCAAAATATTTGGGCATGAACATTTTTGTGATAATTTTCTCCGTGTATCACTTTATTCTTTGACTAAAATTAATCACAAATGCTAAAATTATAAATTTCAATAATTTCTTTTTCATTTTTTTGAGAAAAAAAATACAAAAAAGACCCAAAATTTCCACACAAAAAAAACTCATGACAAATTTCCGATTTCACATTAATGTTTATTTTTGACTGCAACCTTGCTTTGTGTAAAAATGAAAACCTTTAGAAAACTTTTTTTTATAATTTTACTTTAAAAAATGAAATCATTCTTTTTTGATAAAAATAAAATATAACATTTTACAATGGAATGGGTATGTTGCAATTAGTGATTCCCTAAAAAACTTTTGAAAACGAATGAATGAATCATACAAATTTTTACTTATTAAATAAGGCTTCTGAAATTTTTTTTGTTGTTGTGTCACTATTATTTCGACAGCAAAAAAGGTATTAGTGCGTAATAAAAAAATACTGAAAGTGAAAAGGTATTGAATTTAAGTCCAGATGGATAAAGTTTTTATCCTTGTGTTTTTGATTAGTTTTCTATCCATAAAATCAACTACGGCTATTTGTTATGATGAAAATATTACGGTAATAAAAAAAAATTATTTATCTTTTTATTTTTTGAGTATTTTAGATGATTGAGAAATGCTATGATTCGGAATTATTCCAAAAATTCCATGATTTGTCATTGTCAACTGGAGATAGTTTTTGGAGAGAAATTCTTAATCTTAAAACTAATAATTATTCTGTTATATGTCAAGCAATTAATTCATTAAAAATATGTGTTAGTCCGGCAATTATTAATAATTGTTTTAACATGGATGATTTTAAACGAGTTTCATTTGTTGGAAATTCAAGCGACGAAGATGCAAGAAAGTATATTTCAAGTTATCTTCAAATTAATTTTGAATGTACGGATGCCGCAAAAAGTAAGGAATCTTTAGTTGATAAATATTTAACGCAAGTATGGCATTTTTAAGTTTATTCTGCTAATGCCTCAGACATTCATTGTAAAACCTTAACCCCTCCTGCCTCATGTGGCGGAACTGAAAAACCAATTGATTGTGAGGCATATCAACAAAAAAATCTTTGCGTGACTGATGCAATGTCAAAAAATTGTGGAAATGAATGGGGATGCATTTTAAGAAAAGAAATGACATACGTAATGTGCTTCGATGATAATTTTGGAAAATGTAATATTTGTAAGTCTCTATCTGCCGCAGATAATCCAATCGATACTTTGTGTTCAACGTCTTCAGCAATGACTTTATTTTTGCCCAATTATTTTAGCTTTTTTGCAATAATTTTAACTATTTCTAAACTCTTCACGTAAATGCGTAATTTTAAATTTTCTAAACAGCTATACAAAATTTATTTGGCGTGTGTGTTATTCGCTTTTTTTACTAATAAATTGTTTAAAATAAACAGCTTGGAAATTAGAATCATTTGTCGACTTTCGATGTTGCAAGAGCACCTGCCTTTATTATTTAAAGGGATCTCTTTGTTGAAATTTTTTCTACAATTGTATGAAATCATTATATTTTTAAAATTAAAAATGTGACATGAAAAAACAACAACGATAAATAATTAGCAATTAGTAATTATCAAAACTTTTGAAAAACAGTGGGCAAACAAGAAACGCACATTGTAAATAATAGCTTTCTTAAGTTTGTTGTGTAAAATGAATTTTTACAAAGAAAAATGAAACCTTCTAGTTTTTGTTTAAAATTTCCAACGTTAAGCTGCTGGAATAAAGTCGGATGGATAAAATTTTTATTGTCGTGTTTTTAATAAATTTGCTTTGCATAGAATTTACTGGGGCTATTTGTGTTAATGAAGATATAAAAGTAAAACTTTTTTTAAATTTCTCTGATAATTATTTTTGTATTTGTTTTTTAGACGATAGAGAAATGTTATGAAACTGAATTATTTAATAAATTCAATTTGCCAAAAAGTTTATTTAATTTTTGGACAGCAGTTGACAACCTGTTAGTTAAAGATTATTCTCGAATTTGCGAAGCAATAAGTGCATTAAAAATCTGTATCTGTCTTGATACCGTTAATAAATGTTTTAACGTAAAAGAATTTCAAAAGCTTTCATTTTCAAATGATCCAGAAATCGCAAGACTTTATATTTTAAATTATCTTTATGTTAATTTTGCTTGTGGCGAAGGTGCAATAAGTAAGAATATTATTTTTTATAATAGGAAACATTCATAAGTTTTTTTATTTTTTAGTTTATTCTACAAACTCCACAAATTTTCTTTGTAAACGTCTTTCTCATCATTCTATATTTAAAAATAAAATGTTATCTGAATGTGATATAGACCAACAAAATATTCAATGGGAAGCTAACGTAACAACAAATCGTTGTGGAAAAGAATGGGGATGTCCAATACAAAAATTATTAACCTACGAAATGTGTTTTGCTCAAAGAGAAATCGATTGCAGTGTTTGTAAATCTCCATCTGTATTCATTAACCCTATCGACAATTTATGTTCATCCTCGACGACATCACCAGTGTTGTCACGCCGCCGCCGCCGGCGGCGAGGCGTCGCAGAAATCAGCGCCGCCGCCGCCGGCGGCGGCGGCGGCGGCGGCGGCGACCTTCAGCTTCAAATGGCGGCGCCGCCAAAAATATTTGAATTTTTCGAAAAATAATTAAAAAATACAATGGAAAATCCATAAATTTGACATTTTAAAAGCTTTAATTTAAAGTTTTTGTTACTACTATCGCTTTTAAAATAGCTTTAAAATTGCTTAAATATAGTTATATCTTTGTTAAAAATGACTTTATTAATAAAACGAAAAAAATTTTGGATTTTAGCGGCGTGGCGGCGATAAGGCGGCGGCGGCGACGCCGGCGGCGCCGCCAATAATTCAGCCTCGCCGCCGGCGGCGACGGCGGCGGCGGCGGCGATGAAATAAAAATATGACAACACTGGACATCACCTTTATTTTCACCCAATTATAATATTTTGAACATTTTTTTACTTTTATATATTTTATCCATGCATCGCCTATTTCTCTTATAAAATAATTTGAAAAGACGTACTTTAGATTGGCTATAACTCATATGTGATTTTTATAAATTAGAAATTTAATCAATTTTTTTTCCATAAAATTACTTACTTTAGGTATCAAATAACTTATTCAAGCGAACACTGAGTTTATTTTGAACATCAAAATATGATTTTTTAATGATATGGAGAAAGAAAAATCTTAATTCTTTAAAAAATAACATTTTTTGGCATAATTTATTCAAAAAAAGCAATCATTTTTTTTAACAGTTTATTACAGCGTTTTGTCTCACACAATTGAAATACATAATCTGGAATTAAAACACATTAAGAAATTATTTGAAAGCAAGGAAAAAAAGGACGAATTACCTTTCTTTCTTGCTTTTCTATGAAAATCTAGAGTGTGAAATATAATCTTCTCTTGAAATTGATAACAAAAAAGTGTTATTTACACAGATTAAAAAGTGTAAAAATTCATGGATCAATGTTATATTTTTTATTTTTAGTGCCTTTTTGTTACCAAAAAAATGTTGAAATTATTTTTGATTATAATAATTCTAAACTGGATTTCAATAACAAGAGCTTTAAATATTTATGGCTGTAATGATACTGATATTTCTCTGGAGTTGGATGAAATTACATTTTTTTCTACACCTGATTATCCCAAAATGTGGACACAAAACGCATTAGTTAATTGTAATACTAAATTTTATTTAAATGAAACTTATAATAATATTGATGTAAGTTTTTTTGGAATCTAAAATTATGACTTTTATTTTCCTTAAATTAAGAATATAAAGCTCGTTGTATTTTACTCAATTGTTTCTGCCACTGACTATGCTCCGATTCATGAATATGACATGATTTATGTTCAATCAAACACTGTCGAGATATCCAACAATCATTTTTATTATCCCCTTGACGATTTTTCTAGAGAATATAACGCAAAAATGACTCATTTTATGTTTACAAATTTAAATTATGGATGTCCTTTTGAATCTATAAGCAACCTCCAAGATTCATTTGAATTTACAGATGAAACACAAATTTTATATCTTCGATCAAATTATGAAGATTATGGAAATCGAACTTCACCATGTTTATGGAAATTTACAGCTCCCGATGGATATGGCTTTAAAATTGTGGTGGAAGTGTTTAATGTTTCTGCAATTACTGAATTAACAATTGTAAACTCCACTGATTTTATTGCAAAGTAATTTTTTTCTTTTTATCCATTCAAAATCCAGATCGCAAAAATTTGGCTAGTCGCTAAAGTCCAGCATAATGAACAAAAAAAAATGAAAAACATAAAACAGGGTGAATTTTTTCCAAAGCTTCATGAAATTTACCAAAAATATTGGTAGCTTTGATAGCAAAATAAATTACAAAGTCCATTTAATCTTCTCAAGTTTTTACTTTAAAATAAATTTTACCAACATTCCTTTCAAAAATTTTAAACTCATTTTTTTAGTGAACGTAGTCTTAAGCTTTTTCATCCATATTACAATCCAGACACAAAAATACAAATTTCTTTAACCAAAGGCGATTCGTCATTCGTCCGCCCAAAAATCGAATTCCAAGCTTATGTAAGTATTGTAAAAAAATTATTGAATGAAACGGACGAAGGATGCCAAATAATAAAAAATGGAACAATAACATTTTGGACAAGCATGTATAATACCAATCCAAATTTTGCTTATCCAGGTTATCAAAATAATATTCGATGTATTCACGACTTAATTATCAAAAATAATACTGAATTCAAAGTTACGGTTCAACCAATTTTATTAGAAAAAGGCGTGGATCATTTCCAGTATTTGGATGATAACGAAATTATTGCCACTGAAAATGAGATGCATTTTATGTTAGCGTCAGATAATAATGGTTCAAGTAAAACATATCCGTGGGAATTTAAAAGTGATGGAAGTGTTCCATCTTTGGGATTTCAAGTAGCCTTCGAAGAAATGAGTAAGTTTATAAAGAAATTTTATAATGAGCCCAAAAAAATTATTTTATTTGTTATTTTTTGATGTGATATTTTAAATTTTAGTATGCAAATGTGCCCCTTCTTTAATAATACTAAATGATCAAGATTTCATTGGAGCTCTTATGGATAGAAAAGATGGGCTTTATTGTGGAAATTTGAAATGTAATTTTACAGTATGTTTTTTTAACTAAGAAACCAGTCATATTTAAAAAAAATTTTAGTTTCAAACCGATGCCGTTGGTGATACAATCCATGCTAACTTTGTTACAAATCACTTTAGAAATGTCAATGATCTCTTTAGAGTATATTCCAATGGAATAGTTGTTTTAGAAATAACTGATTATAATCGACAGCAATGGCAATTTGATATTTACTTAAATTCATCAAATGAAAATATTTTTGAAGCTATAACCGTTTCCTCTAGAGATGTAAAAAGTCTCGGAATAAATCTGTTAAACCTGTTTTTTTATTTTTGATGAGCATTCCTAACTCTTTTTGCCTCATTTCACTTATAGTGGAAGTTATAATTTTTTATGATATGCTCAATGATTTAAAAATAATTAGCATTTCAGGAATTATGCCTCTATGTTGAAAACATTAATAAATATTTTGATTTTGTTATTAAAAAATTAATCACTTTTCATTTATGCGATTTTGAATAGGAAAATAATTGAACAAAAAAAGCATAAAAAATTGTCCAATTAGTTTTCTTTCAGTAATTTTGAGAGTGAAAAAAGAGAGTGTCTCATATATTTTTTTTAATTAAAAAATAACTTAGATTTTTATTTCTATTATTACATTGTTGTTCTAAAAAATTTGTGGTGTCAAATTACAATTCCTCGATTTTGATAAATTTTGTAAATAAAATGAATATTAAAATTTTCATTAACATATTTTTGATATTTTTATGTTGTATCAAATCAATGGTAGCTTTTTGTTCTAAAGATGACCTAAATGTAAAAAATTTGCTTTATTTCGAAATGAAATCCAAAATATATTATGTTTTTAGCAAATTCAAAGTTGTTATAACTATGCATTATTTGAAGAGTTCAATCTCTCAAAAAATGCAGATGATTTTGTTGCAGGTGTTTATAATATTTTTGATTATGATTTTTCAAGAGCTTGCATTGCAATAAGTGACTTAAAACTTTGCATTGGCCCATCCATTTTGCAAAATTGTTTTAATGTGAGAGATTTCCAAAAAACTTCGTTTGCAAATAATTCAAAAAGTGCACAACTTTATATTTTAAGTTACCTTAATGCAAATTTTGAATGTCGTGATGGCTTAAAAAGTATTATTTATTTTTTGCAAATTAATTTAATACATTTTTTAATATTTAGTGATTAATAGTCGAACATGTGATTATACTGTATCAGATTCATGTAAAAATATTAAAGAAATAAATTGCGCAACGGCACAGCAAAGAATTAATTGTTTTTCTGATGCAGCAACAAAAACTTGCGGCAAAGAATGGGGATGCACAAAGAAAAAATCTTTAACATATGAAATGTGTTTGAAACGTAACAGCTGTGATATTTGCAATAATCCTTCAGTAATCAACAATTCGATCGATAAATTATGTAAATCATCATCTACTTCAACTTTAAATACTTATTATATTTTGAGTATGTTGTTAGGATGCAAGCTATTTCTTTATAATTATTTTTTATAAGACAGTAGCAAAGTTGTTTTGCTTCAAAATTTCTCTCTTTCTTTGTTTTATTAATTGTTTTATAAATAAAAAAGTTTAAAAAAATTTAAAAAGACCTTTTTTATTATTTACAAAAACAAAAAAATATGTATCACAAAAGTATAAATTTTAAGTTAATTAATTTTTTTGATAATAAATTTATTTTATTTTACAAATGTGTATCAGATTTTAATCCTCCATTTTGGTCATTCTTTGTTGGTATATCCCATGAAGTTTTATTATTATTATTTGCATGATTATTTTCATTTGATGTTGTGGGTCGTCTAAGCAAAAGCATTTCAAGCTAAAAAAATTATTTATTAATTAAAATTAATAAAATTCTTTGCAAAATAAATTTACTTTTCCAACTGGAACTTCAACCAACACTGAAAGGACCAAAGCTAATCCAAAACTTAAAGTCACAATGGGAATATAATAATTAAGTAAAAGTTGCCAAAGACTTGAATAATATATTGCATTTTTTTCAAGTCCTAAAACATATGTAATCAATGGATAATGAACTAAATATGCGCAATAAGATAATCGTCCAAGTGGAACCCAAATATTCCATGACATAAAAGAATTTATTGGTCCACCATAACCATAATAACTACTTATAACGATCCATGCGAGACCCAAAGCCCATGCAATTTTGCTTAAAGATGAATAAGCTGCTCGCCAAAAAATTGGAAGGTAATGTTTTTGATTATAATGATATAAACCAAATTGAATTGTAAGCATCAAAGCTGCACATATTAGCCATAAAATAAAGTTTATCAACTGAAAAATTATTTTTAAAAATTCATGGAACTTCGAAGATAAAAATAAATTTTTAGCACTTTTTGTTTTTTAATTGCTCCTATCTCAAATTAAAAAGAAAAAAAACTAATTAATTTTAAGCTTCTTTTTTGTGTTGAAATCCAATTTATTAATACTCGCTTTTTTGGTACTCCAACACTTCGGAAAAAAAGCTTATAATTCTTTTTCTTTCTTTTTTTAAAAATTTTTAAAAATTCCTTACAGCATTTAATCGCATTCGTTGATACTTTTGTAACGACCATCCAACCAATAATCCAATAATATAACCTTGACATCTTATCCACATTGCATAATAAATGAGTTTATAATAATTTCTAAACAAAACTTATTTACAAAATCATTTATATTTTTTTTGAACTATTTATAAAAAATAAATTAAATTACAGCATTTTATCTGGGCTCATGGTTGAAAAAACATCATAAGTTGGAGGAAAATCATTTATTTTAACTGTAATAAAATTAGCAGCAGTCGAAAGAATAAGTAAAATAATAGCAATAATCCATCCAAATATGGGTTTTATAGCTAATGGAATGAGAATGATTGGAGTGGCAATAAACATTTGCATATCCGTCGCTAAATACCATGTATGACCCATGCACTAAAAATTATTTATAAGGTAAGATTTTCAAAAATTTGATGAAAATAAAAAATGCAAAAATGAACAAAAAAATTGCAATAAACTTTTTGAGAGAGAAAATTTGCATAAAAGCAACAAATATTTTTTTTAAAGATTTTTATCCAATTTTTTATTTTCCATAATATTATTTTTGGTTCATACTTACCATATGATTAACATCAATATTAATTAAATATAGCAAATTTTTCCACATATATGTTTTGCACGCATCTTCGAGGATGGGTTTTTGTGTAAATGATAGTAAAGAATCCTGCATTATGGGGCCATATAAATATGTAAATGCCAGTAGGGTAACAAAATATGGGGCTGATAACCTAAACATTTTTTGTTTTTGATTTACAAAGACACAGAGCGAATTATAAATAAATTAAAAAAATTATTACCTAATAATTCGATGAACATAAAACATTATCCATCCTTGAGGAGACATTAAAATCTTTTTATCTTTTTTATAATTTTTAAACCACATAAATGAAAGTAAAACTCCACCAATAAAAAAGAAAGTATCAACCGAAAGGAAAGCATTTTCAAAAATTTGAAATAAAAAATAATCGTTTAAAGGCAAAACATCCAAAATGTTGTCTAAAAAAATTTAAATGCATAAATTAAAAAGTTTTTAACAAATTAAAATAATTTTTACTTGAAAACCCTGCAGTTAAAGCAGTTGAATGTCCCAAAATTACCCAAAACATTGACATCACTCTCAAACAATTTATTGGACCAATTTGTCCTCGCTTTGATTTAGTGGCCTTCATAATTTCGCAAACATTTGTGTAAACCGAAAATGAAAGAAATAATTGAACACTTAATTCTGGAAAAACATTAAATTTAAAAAAAATAGTTTTTGGCTTTTTTCATATTTTTATTTAAAAACTTACGTTCTCTCAATGGATTTTCGGTTGAAAGCAGAAAATAATCAGTAAAACCAGCGAGAATAACTAATATAGCGAGAATAGAAAAAAATGATCTAAAAAAATTTTTGTAAAATATATTAACTACAAAAAAAGTTTATGTTTTTTGCATATTTTTCAGGGTTTTTATTTTTCTGAAAAACAAAAAAAAATCGTCCAAAATTTACAAAAACATCAAAACATTTAGTTTTTCCGCTCCTTCTAAGTAATGCAGTGTCAAAAATAAAAGCTTACACCATAATCCACGACCCAGTTATCATCGGCATATTAATATCTTCGAAAGTTGAAAACGAACATACAAAATCAGTGTAATTTGTCAAATCGGGCATAAATAGTGGAACTAAATATTTTTTTAATAATCAAAATCAAAAAATAATTTCATTTATCTCTTATTTTTTACCTAATTGTACAATATTCATTAAATCATTGGACGAGCAACTATTTGGCATACAAATATCAAAACCTATTCCACCTCCATAAGGCGAACATTCGAGTGTAGGATCAATGTTTGCTCTAAAAAATAATATTTTTTAAAATTAGTTTATTTTTTGTATATTTTCTACCTGCTATAAGCTGTTTTAAATTCTCTTTGACGATTGGGTACAGAATATTTAATTATATCACATTCTTGTTTAAATCCATAAAAAGTATGAGCACCTCGTTGAAAACCAGGTGGTGGGGATTCTTTAGCTGTGGCATCCATCACTAAAAAATATGCAAATTTTTTTTAAAATTTTTAGAAAAGTTTTTTATTTTTTTTTTGTATGAAAATTTACTTTGGGATAAAACTGCAGCTAAATCTGGCGATGTTGTGTTTGGATTAATAAAAGTTCCACCAATGAGTAATAGATCTTCCTGGCATTCAGAAGTAATATCAACATTAAAATCCGGTCCCAAGGCAAAATTCTTTGAGAATTTTAGATAAAAATTGTTTGATTTTAAAGTCAACAAAGGTTGCAAAAATGGAGAAATTTCAAAAGTGTCATATTTTCGTGAATTTTGCAAGCTTTGGCGAATTTTCCAAAAATCTATATTTTGACCAAAGATATTTGGAAGAAATAACAAAAATGAAGCAGCAAAAATTAAGAAATTTGATGAAAAAGTTGAAAGCATTTTTTTTATTTTCTCTGAAACAAAAAACGTCAGTGAAACAAACAAAAAACATTAATCATCTAAGTATTTATTTTGCTTGCTTCTTTTCTCTTTTTTATATGCATACATACAACTGATAATCAAGTAAAATATGTAGTGAGATCGTTGAGGACCAAATATTTGTAGTGTTGGCGATTTTTGGTACACCAGCATCATCATAAGACGAAAAAGTAAAAAGATTAAAATAGTTAAATGACGTAATTTTTCCGTTGATATGATTGTTTTCAAGTTTTCATTATAGTGTTGCTAATAAACTTTTATGTTTTTGCATTTGTTTGTAGAAAATGAAAGAAAAATGTAAAAAAGTTAAAAACTTTGACAACCTTTAAGCTCAGAAAGATTAACCAGAAACTTCGGACAAAATTTTCACAAATATTTAAAAAAATTATTCACTTTAATTTTTATATTTCGTTTCAGTCGTCTAATAAAAAAACAAACAAATAATTGCTGTTACCCAGAAAATAAATTTCCTATTTTGTTATTATTTGTAAGAGTTTAGAAAAAAGAGAAAAATTATATTAAATTAAAGTATCTTTTTGTGTTGCATTTTATCTGCAACTTTTATGAATAAAAACCACCAAAATCCTCTAAAGCCCTTTTCTTCGTGACTCGCGCCTTTTTTTTACCCTTGCACAATAAAAAGACAACACCCATAATATTGTGCAATCGCGTATTGCGCCTTCCTTTTTCTTTGCACCATTTTCAAAAAAAAAAATTCATTCAGTTATCCTTTTTTTTCTTTCAAAGGTTTAGTCGCTCGAAAAAAGTTGCTTTTAAAAAAATTAAATAACTATGGCTGCTATTAATAATTCTGTCGCTGCGGATGAAAATGTTGAAATTTGGAAAATTAAACAACTCATGAAAAATTTGGAAATTGTTCGGGGGTTAGTATTTTTACTTTTTTTAATTTTAAATTCTTTAATTAAATTTATTTTGTAATTCAGAAATGGAACCTCCATGATTTCCCTTCACATCCCTCCAAAAGATCAAATTTCTCGACATTCTAAAATGCTCACCGAAGAAGCTGGAACTGCTTCGAACATCAAAAAAAGTGTTAATCGATTATCGGTTTTAAGTGCCATCACTTCGGTTCAAGCCAAATTGAGATTATATTCTAAAATTCCACCCAATGGTTTGGTAATTTATTGTGGCACGGTTGTAACTGAAGAAGGGAAAGAAAAGAAAATTAACATCGATTTTGAACCCTTCAAACCCATCTGTCGTTCATTGTACCTTTGTGATAATCGATTCCATGTTGAAGCTTTAAAAGGTTAGTGAACTTTAGAAAAAATGATTTTGAGCGAAATAAAATTGTATATTTAAATATTTATTTTTTCGGTTGATAATGGACAAAAATTTACATGTTTTTTTTGAAGAGATATATTTTTTCGTATGAAAAAACTTAAAAAAACACAAATTGAGAATCCAAGAAAATTTGCCAAATTTTAGAAACAAAAATTTTAAAAAAATGGAAAAATTTTCGAACTACGAAATAGCCTATTTTTTAGGATATTTAATAGAAAAGTTTTTGCGTTTGTAATCCCTAAATTTAAAATATATATAATTTCTCATCGTTTTTCAGCTCTTTTAACGGATGACACCAAAGTTGGTTTTATAATTATGGATGGAAGCGGCGCACTTTTTGGCACCCTTCAAGGAAGTGTTCGTCAAGTCATCCATAAATTTACTGTGGATTTACCAAACAAAAATGGTCGAGGTGGACAATCAGCTTTACGATTTGCTCGAATTCGACTTGAAAAACGACATAATTATGTTCGAAAAGTTGCTGAAATTGCTGCGGAATTATTTATTTTCAAAGACAAAGTCACAGTTACGAGTCTCATTCTTGCTGGTTCAGCTGATTTTAAAAATGTTTTGGCCCAATCTGAAATGTTCGATCCACGATTAAAAGCAAAAATAGTGAAAATTGTGGATATTGGCTATGGCGATGTTCAAGGCTTTAATGAAGCAATTGATTTATCTGAAGATGCCCTTCGAGATGTAAAATTTTTGCAAGAAAAAATTCTTATTGAAAAGTTTTTTGAAGAAATTGCGCAGGTTTGAACAAATTTTCTAAAGAATATTTAATAAAGTTTTCACAATTTTAGGACTCTGGCTTATTTGTTTATGGCCCCGAAGATACTCTAAAAGCTCTCGAAATGGGAGCAGTTCAAACTTTAATTTGTTGGGAAAATCTTGACGACGGAGGTTTAAAGGTTCAAAAAATCAACGGAAATTTAACACTGCTCAAAAATCCTGGAACAGGAGATGAAGCAGCCCAAATCTTTCCACTTCTTGAATTTCTTGCAAATAATTATACAAGTTTTGGAACAAATCTTGAAATTGTAACCGATCGAACTCGAGAAGGTGCTCAATTTGTTCGTGGTTTTGGTGGCATCGGAGGTAAATTTAAATATATATATATATTATTTTTGCAATTTTAAATTTATTTTTACAGGTATTTTGCGATACAAAGTTGATTTTCAACTATTTGAAACTACCGAAGATGAAGATGATTTTGACCTTGATGAATATTGAGAATCAATGGTGGCTGACTCCAAGTCACCATCACCACCAATGGCGTTAAATATGTCAAAGATGACAGAGAAAGTAGCTAATTCTGGACATATTCAAAAGCAAAATCAAAATCAGAAAAGCGATAAAAAATCATCGTAAGCTTCTTCTTATACATACTTTTATAATTTAGCAAGACAAAAAGTTTATTTTTACAGGATTGAAAATGCTGTTGTTCAAAACTAAAAACTTTCCAAACATGTTGAAGAAGCTGGGGAAAAACTGAAGTTTTATTTTTGGTTGCGGAAAAGGAAAATTCTCTTCTGTTTTTTTCTAAATTTATGTTTTTCATTTTTATTTCTCTTATTTTATTATGAGAAATATTTTTTAAATAAAAATTTTTAAAAAAATAGTATTAAATTGGAAAACAATACAGAGAGTTTAATCTTAAAGGACGCTGCTAATTTTATCCTTTTTTCAAATTTCGCTTTTGATTATTCGTCGCTTAATGATAGCAAAATTAATGTAAAAGCGGGGAATTTTTCGAAAAATTTAAGAAGACGAAAAAAATTGCCTTTTCTTGTGTTTTTTACAATCCTGAAGTACCTTTCTTTTTACCTGGTGGAAAAAAAATTATTACATATGCAAGCGAAAATAGTTTTTAGGAGTTACAAAAAAATTGTAATTTTGTAAATAAAAAGTTGTACAAAAAAGTGTTTTGCAAATTGGGAAAAGTTACATAAATAATTAGAAATTTAGATTTTTTGAGCTTTTGAAAGTTTTTTTATTTTTTTGATTAATTAAATATATAGCTTATTCTTTAACATCATTGTCTTCATTGTCAGAGGAATTAGGAGTTAGAAATTTTAAAATTGTGATACTGGCTGCCACTGTGGCCCGCATGGTCAAACTCTCATTATGTACTCGCGCTATTTCATTTATTATTTGTTCGTTGGCTTTGTGGGGGCGTTCTTTGCATTGGCGTTTATCATCGAGATGATATTTCATAAATGCCTTCATCATTACAACTTTAGATTTAAAAAAATATTAATAAAATATTCAAAAATTATATTTGAAAACAGCAGATTCGAAAACCAAAATAGAGTTAAAAAAGAAAAGTGATGCATTTATTTTTGTGAAAGAAAAAGGAGCAGGTGTGAAACCATGGCAATCAAAAAATAAATCGATTCTCCCTTCTTTTTTTTTATTTGCTAAAACACTTGTCAAGAAAAAAAGGTACATGTGGTGTGGATGGACGGCAGGTGTGCTTTTAATCTCTTTCAAAAACCATCTTGAATAGACATTTCTAACAATAAAAGAATTTAAAAAAATTGAGAATAGCATTCGTTTTTTATTGTTTAGAAAATGGACGACATTGAATTCGAGTTTTTGATTATGGAATGCTTTTTGCTTGTTAATTTACAATTAGTGAATGAGCTTGACCAGTATTAAACGCGGAAGTTAGTTGGATATCAGAAGAGTTGGTACTATTTGAAATAAGGTTGTGTAAATGGTATTCTCTTATTCTTTGAGCTTCTAAAAGGCTACTTTTTTAAAAAAGATTATTATACATAGTTATTATTTAATTATTGCAAAATTTCATAAAAAAATAATAATGAGATTTAATTCATCAATGATTCGCGTATCGTTATTCTTGTTGGTGAAAGCAAACAACAACGCCAACAACAATAATTATGAACTGTGCACAAAAGCATAATCAAATGAAATAAAAATAATTATCGAATTTCGAGAAATTTTTTTATTACTTTACAAAGTCAAAATTAAACCATTCTTGCAAGATTATTAATTTTGATAAGAAAAGCAAAACTATAAATGCCCAAAAAAGTTGAAAGTACAGATAACTTTGATGCACAATTATTTTTCCTTGATGTTTCAATTATATTTGTTGTTGTAATTTGTATTATTTCTGTATACTGTGTTGATTCTTCACTCACCATTAGGTTGGTGGCATCAATATCAAATGTTGCTGTTGTTGCCATTGTTGTTTTAATTTCTGAAATCGTTGTTGTTGCATCCGAAATTATGACTTCCTCCGTTGTTTCTTTGGTCATTGTTGTTGTCAATTTTGAAGTTGTTGTTGTAAAAGGTGATTCAGTTATAGGAGCTCCAAAATAAATAGTATATTCAATGAGAAAATATTTGTCAGAAGACAAAGTGTTAATGGGAGAATAGAATATTTTTAAATTATTGCCACTTATGTTTATTTGACTTTCATTCATGTCGAAAGAAGTCAATCTAAAAATCCTTTTTAATTTTGATTATTATTATTTTTTGTTCATTTGTTAAATTTTACGTATGATTCATCCCTGTTGCTTCATCATAAATTATAACTGTTTCATTTTCACTGATATATATTGGATTAAAGACAGTTTTAAGCTCGAATGCATATTCACTTTTGAACTCAAACAATGGCTGACTCAGCTCTAACGACAGCGGCAACTTCATTCCACTGTAACTAGGTGATGCTAAAATACCTTTTTGTCCATCACTGCATACGATAATTAAAGGTGATAATCCATAACTATAATTAATTGAAAACTCTATGAATCCTGGAAGAATTAAAGATACAGCTGGCGAATAAATGAGCAAATTTTTGAGATTTGGAAGATCGTTGGCACTAAAATTGAAAATGGCATTTTTAAAATTTTTTTATGTTTTTTTTCTTACTTAAATTCTAGAATAACTTTACCATTTAAAGTGTTTATCAAAGAAAATTTTTCATTTGATTCATCAGTAAAAGCTAATGTAATTAAGCGAAATAAAAGTGATAAAATTTTCGAAGATGGTTTTGCAAGAATGATAACTTCACAAGTTCCGTTACCTTCAGAGGTGGGATAAACATTACCGGAATATGGCGCGGACATATCAAAAATATTTGGAAAATCACAATTTTGCTTTTGAATTTCAACCCAACGAAATAAAACTATGTTTTGTTGTTCTGTGTCACCTGTATTCAGAATACTAAAACAAGCAGATATTGTTGCAATTTTGGTAAATGTTTGACCCCTTTCATGTGTAATATTACTTAATCTTAAAAATATTCGCATTATATAAAGCTTTAAAAAATGTCTAAACTTACGATCCAATTAAATGTGGAGCATCCCCACCACCTTCGTACAAGATATAATTATCCAAATCATCCGAATAAGGGAAATACAATTCTAATGTCGTTTCCTCAGGAATTCCATGTTTTGTAAGGCACACTTCAAGAGTTTCGTTAATTTTTATATCGCTCAAAATAATAGAATATCGAGGCATAGTTTCATTCAAAAATATGGTTGTGGTGGTAATATTTGTCGAAGAAGAAATATCCCATTCAGGGATCGCTACAGAAAATTTTTGAGGATCATGGTTTGGAAATTTTGAAGGTCTATCGATAAAACTGTTGCTACTCGAACGTCGTCTGATAAAAGGTGGAGCTGGACAATTTTGAGAATCTCGTAATTCATAATTTTGACTTCTTAAATCGTCGTCAGTTTTACCCTGTACAAAGTTAAGAGTCCAGGAAAAAATAAAGAAAGATGTAACGGCGACGACGATCATTTTTGACAATCCAAATATCGAAAGATATTGTCAATTGTGAAAAAATGAAGTCATAAATCAGCAAAAAAAATTTATAACAACTTTTTTTTGATAATAAAAGTGTTAAGACGAGCAACATTGTTCAAATTTTCTTGATTTTCTGAGGGTGCACCAACACGTTATTATTGCCTGTTTTAATCTTTTTCTAAGCAGCTTTAAAGGAAAACAATAAACAAATTTTTTTTGTTCGTTGAAAAAAAATAGTTTCGTTGTTAGCTAACCTCCCTTTTTTATTTTAAGTTTTATTCGAGAGAACTTTCTTATCGCACAGATTAAATCACTTTATTTCTATCATTTTTATTTGAAAAATTTCTCGAAAAATCATACCATGATGAAGGCTTTAATTTTTTTTTCACATTTTTTTATTTTCATCTCAAAAAATGCGAGAAGAATTAATTTACTTTTGTTTTAGTTTGATTGGGTTTTTTAGTTCGATTCATAGTAACAACGAAAATGAAGTTTGTTTACCCGGAATTATTTCCAACTCTTTACTTTTCCCAGATCGATTGAACTATGTGATATTCGTTTTTAACAAAGCCTCAACAAATATAAAAGAGTTTAATAATCTTTTGGAAACTTTTATCGAAATGGAAGAACAAAGCTATTGCTTGAATAATAAAACTCTTCGATGTCCTAATTCTTGGGTGACGACAGTTCAATTTGGAAATGCGACAACAAATTATACATTCGAGAATGGAACGAATTTAAGAAAAGTTTTGAAGAATAACACGGTAATAAAATTATTTAATTTTTAAAATTTTACTTTCAAACATGCTTCTAAACTTGTAAAATTAAGGAGCTTTTTGCCGAAGCAAAAAATTATTCCAATGATATCACAGTCACCAATTTTTTATGGTCAAAACTTTGTATAAACAAATATTCAGAACATTCAGATTGTAAATCAAAATGTTCTTCAACATCAACAAAAGAATTTTATATAATTGTTTCCGATTTATGCTTTGCTGTAAGCTATGAAATCATAAACCCGACGTCACATGAAGATGGCTGCTCAAAAATTTATCGAGTTTTTTCGTTATTGATGCCAAATAATTACACGGCTTGTTACTTAGATAATAATATTTTTACGCCAGAAAATATAACTCAAGCTAAAAATATTTATTCAAATATGTATATTAAAGAATATTTTGTGGAACCTTTAACATCAACTGTTAGTTTATTTGCGGTTATCAAAAATAATAGTTTTGAAATGGTGTCCGATTTAATTAAACAGAAACTTATGATTCAAACAAGTACGTGTCGTTCAGGAAATTTATTGGGATATTTTCAAATTATTGATGACTATAATGATACTATGCAAGTTAAATATGCAATTGCTTTACCCCTTTATTTCAGTGATGATCCCATTGTTGATGAGTGGTATTTCAAATATAACTTTAATCTAATTTATTCTCAACGTTCATCTCCAATACTCTATAATCAAACTTGCGATGAAATAAAGGGATTATTGTTTCAATCTCTAAATGCAGGAGATGCAAAAAATCAACAAGTGATTGCTATTAGTGATCAAGATCCTTTATGCTTTCAACTTCAATATCCTTGGAATAAAACACAGGTTAGTAAATTTTATATAGAAAATGCCGAAGCCAGATGCTATTTAGTTTTGCCTTATGGCTTCCGACTCAGTGAAAAAAAAATAAGGAAAAATTTGTAATCTTTAGAAGTAGACGAAGAATTAAATTTAAAAAAGTCTGTTTTTCAGATACATTTTGAACTTATAGTATTTTCTTCAATAAACATGTCTAACAATATCAAATTTATGAAAAATATTGACTTAAATAGCAATAAAAGCAATCACATTTATTTTTATAATCATGAAACAAATAATTTTTCTGATTATATTTCATCTTCTACCATATGCTCTAATTATACGCCACGTGAAACATGGGATATTCTTTTTACTCCATCACCTTTACCTACGACGAGTGTAAGCGAACCTTGGACATCAACTACCACGATATTCACTCCGATTTCACATGGATCTTCATCAAAATGGTGGTACATTGGCTCCAGTTTGGGTGTCATCGCATTAATATTTATCCTAGTGATGCTTTTTCGATATCGGAGAAGAAAATCAAACAACCATAATAAAACAATCGGAGCCGTTGGACCAAAAAATATTTTGAGAATTATGAAACACGCTATATTCGATGCTCAACTTTCAATTGAAGAACGACAAAAACATTACATTGATAAAAAATTGATTTATTTTGATCCATCTAAGATTTTAGGAAAAGGTTCAGCGGCTATGGTATTTGAAGGTATGAGCGAACTTTAAATTGAAAAGAGCCAATTACGTTTTTTCCAATTTTAGCAAGCTACAAGACTACTAAGCTTTCAATTCAAGATAAATTAAAAATGATGCCTCAAGCGGATGATGAAGCTTGTAGGGTTGCCATTAAAGTACCTTCCAAATTTATATCTGCTGACGATGTGGAAGAATTTATTCGAGAGCTTGACGCTTTAATTAAAATTGCATCACATCCAAATATTATTTCATTTTATGGTTGGACTTTGCATAATCATACTCCGGCAATAATTACAGAATTGGCTCAAACTGATTTACTTCAATATGTTCGAATCCTTCGTGGTAATGTACTTCCATTAAAAGAGATATTATCAATTTTGTGGCAGGTGACTCAAGCCTTAGAACATTTAGTTTCACTTTCAATGATTCATCGAGATGTGGCCTGCCGGAATATTCTTTTAACGGAATCCGGTGCAGCTAAATTAGCTGATTTTGGATTGTGTTGCCAATGCGGCGAAGAATCATTCGTGTATCGAGCTTCCCTACAAAAACGTTTACCAGTCAAATGGCTTTCAATTGAAAGTTTAGTGGATCGAATATTCAGCGAAAAAACAGATGTTTGGGCTTTTGCAGTTTTATGTTACGAAGTATTTTCATTTGGTTCTGATCCATACGCATCTTTAGCTAATATGGAAGTGCTCACATTTTTGCTTAATGGAAAACGAATGGAAAAACCCGAAAGTGCTTCGAATGAAATTTATGATTTAATGCTAAAATGTTGGAATGAAGATGCATCAGAACGTCCGAGTTTTAATGATTTAAATGAATCTTTAAGAATTATGCTTGAAAATGAAACCCATGGTTATGGATATTTGACATTAGATAATTTAAATTTTGTTGAATAAAAAACACCGGGGGCTTATAAAAATACTTTTATTGTACAATATTTCGACTATGCTTAGATTTTAAAATTAAATATTCAATAAATAAATTTTCTTGAAAAATATATGTTTGTTTCTTTCCTAAAACATATTCACGCAAAGTTGGAGCAGAAATAAAGTAACATGGAATTCGATTAAGATCTGGACATTTGGTTTCGATTTCATTTGAAATTGCTTTTCGAACTAAAAATTAATTTTTTTTAAAATCTCCGATTTTTATTTTAAAAACTTTTTTGCATACCTTTATTTAAATAAGTTGACATTTCGCTTGGACTAATGACATCTATGTCAAGTTCATCTTTACTTGCATCCAAATCAATATCACATTTGGATCGAACAAATACAACTCCTTGACCATAATGTTGGGCTGCGCGGGCGAGGGAGACTTCATCTTCGCCAATGGTTTTATCGATCATAATAACTAAGCAATCAAAAGCGCATAAACCTTTATCGCTAAAAACCTCGATATTTATGATTATTTTTCAAACTTTTAATTTTTTTTGAGGAATTATCATTTTTTGGAGAGTTTTTGCTAATTGTTTAAAATTTTACCGATAATAAGATTTAGTTTCATGTGAAATTGTGCCACAACCAGGGATATCATAAAATCGTGCACGTTTTAATTTGGGGTTCGTTGCTTCATAACATGTAACATTTTGGGTGCATTCTGTAAAATCTATTTGTGCTGCACCTTTATCGATTGAACGTATTCCACGAATAGAATTAATTAGCGATGATTTCCCAGTTTTTGTGTGTCCAGCAAATCCATAATTGTAAAAATTTTCCTTAAAATTAAAGTTGCTTTTTTGAGGGTTTCAAGAAATTCTCAAAACTTACAACATCTAAACCATGTTCGCGGCGGGCATTAGAAATGGTTAAATCGACATCCTAAAAACCATAATTAGCTAACTCCAAAATATTGGTTAACATACTTTTCGAGCCAAAATTGGCTGTTGTGGTTTTTCTTTTAAATATTCCATAAATATTTTTTGTGGTAATAAAATATTTTCCATTATTAAAACTTGCTGCTGTTCATACATTTTAATATCATTTTTTAAAGATTTTATTCTATCAACCAAAAGTTTCAATTCTAAAACTTGTTGTTCTCTGATTTCTTTAATTGTTCTTTCATGCTTAAAAATTATTTTCAAAAATACATTATAAAAGCAAAAAACTAAAAGTTACCGATTCTAACAAATTTTTAACTTGTTTTTGATGCATTTTTTGTTGTTCGCATTGTCTTTGAATGTTTTGACTTGTTTGATTAGCTAAAGCTTGATTTGTGGCTTTTTGTTCGGAGCTTATTATGTCTTTCTAAAATCAGTGGTAAATATTTTTAATCAAAATTAATTATTTACTGGTGTTGAAGGTTTTGCTAATCGAAGCATAGGATGAAAGGAATGCAAACGCTGCTTTTCACAATCTTCACATAAATCATAATTTTCACAATATAAACAATTATACCGAATTCCCACAATTATGTCATCACAATTATCGCATTGAATACCATCTCAAAATTTAATAAATTTAATTTAAATAAAGACATAGTTTTTATTATTATTTTGCTTGATTAAATCCAACATTTTGGGATTTTTACAATTTAAGTGAAAAATAAAAATCACTTACAATGAATGCAAGCTTCTTCGAGGTTGCTTTCAAATGAAAGATTAAACTCTTCAGCGTCATCACGAAAATCTTGAAGAGCTTTACTAAGCTGATCTAAAAATGATTGTAAAATAATAAATTTTTTAAGTTAAAAATTCTTACCAAACAAATCACCCATTTTTAATTATGATTGATGCGTTTTCTGTAAAAAATTAAAATACTAAAATTAAAAATTAAAATAAGAAAAGAAAGAGATATCAAAAATAATTTTTAAATCTATTTAAAATTAACATAAAACACCAAAAAATATATTTATTAAATCATTTTAAATTTTTATTATAAAAAATTATATTAAAAAATGATGGTTGAAAAGTCGTTTAAAAATTTATCTTCATCGCAAGAATATTTTGAAAATTTATTCTTGTTTCGGATAACAAGGGAGGAGATTACATAAGTTTTGATAGGTGTAGCAATGAGTCTTGTAAATTCTTGTTTTGCAGCAGCCAATCCTAAAATTTTTGTTTTTAAAAAAATTTGGAGAAAAATAGATTATTATTGTAATATTTTACAAATCAAAATTATTTTGTCATTTTATAACTGAAAAATGTATTCCTAACTATGTAAAACTAACTTTGGTTAAAATAATGTCGAAGAAAATCCGAATCAAATCCTTGTCGTTCGGTTGCATTATCAATATGCATATCCGTTTTGTTAAGTAATATGGTTAAATTTACTCCATTGCTAATAAAATGTTTTGCAATTTTTACATCCATTTCTCCAACCGCATCTCCAACAACCAAGTAAATTTGTTTCAATTGAATCAAATCGTATTGGTTCAATCCATCAAGAAAATTTGGAGATGGTTCTTGATAGCTGAATTCAGCAATTTGGGTATTTTGAATTGTACAGACTAAATCAAATGAATTATTTGTTTTTAGTTTCGAATTAAGTTTGAAACGTACAATTATTTTTGGTTGCTGAATTCTCATCATTTGGTTTAATTCCACGTAAAGCATCAATGATTGCAGATTTGCCAGCTTCAATTCTACCAGCAAAAAGAATATTAACAACCGTCTAAAATTACGTTAATTTTAATTTCTAAAAAATCTTTAAATTGCCACACTTTTTCATTATTTGCAACAGGCGGCAAATTTTTGATATTGGCATTCGAGATTTTGAAAATCTGCACATTTTCATTTGTCTTTTCATTATTTTTTGCATTATTCAAAACATTTGTTAAAAATTCAAACGAAAGTCCAAAATTTTCTAAATATTCGATTAAAGCCATTTCATCAATCAAATATTTTTGCATGATTTCAGCTCGTTTGGATTTCTTTGAAATGCTATTAATTGCGAAGGCGCTTACATTAAAAACTGGACAATTTGCGACTGCTTCGTCAACATCTTGAGCGATATCGCGAATATATTTTTTGTCTAAAAATAGTTCAAGAAAAATATACATAGAAATAAATCGGAAAACCTTTTTCAGCAAAATTTTGTTTATTTTTTGGAGTTACATTATTTGGATAACTTCCATCAAGCCATTCATCAGACTTTGTTCTAATAATGGCAACTTGAACTCCAATTTGAAGGGCTAATTGACATACAAAAATATCTTCTTCTCTTAAATCACCGCTTACAACATTTAATAGGCATGAGAGCTTGTTAAGATTAATTTTCCTAAATAATAAATAATTTAATTTTTATTAAAACAAAAAAATTTTTACTCAAAAAATTGTTGAATGGTTTCTTTCATAGATTCAGGATTACTAACACCATAATTTTGATGATGCATTTCAAAAAACGTGCCATTTTTACCGAATTCGATACTTTTAGTTTTTTCTATTAAAAAAGACATGTTATTTCAAGTTTTTTGGAGAAATTAGAAAAAATCATACCTAAAACTTGTGGAGACACATTTGCCAAAGCAGCTATTAACCTTGATTTTCCGGACTTATTTAAACCCATAACACCAATATTAATTTTACTATTCTAAAATTTTCATTAAAATTTTTTTTAATTTTATAACACAACCTTTTCTGGAATATTTATTTCAGATTTTTGGTAATTTTTTTCATTAGCTGGGCTTACATCAACTTCCATAGCTGAAGTTGGATTTAATTCTGGTGATAGACGACGATGGTTCACAAACGAATAAGGCTTCTCTATAATTCGAGGTGAAGATTTGCTTCGAGTTGTTTTGAGCTGAAACATTTATAAAAGTTTATTAAATTTTTGAAAGACAAGCTTTAAACTCCTTCGAAAAGGTTGCATAATAAATTTTTTTTTATAAAAATGATTTTTTTCAGCGTTCAGAAATCTTTTCACATTTTTTTTACCTTTGTTTCATTGTAGATAGGATTTTTATCAAAGTTGTTTGTTGGAGAAGTCGGGGCTTGATACTTCTAAAAGGTAGCTTTAATTAAATATTTTTTTGGAAATTTTACTTTTGTTATTGATGATAAATCATCAGCGAATTTAGCAAGATTTGTCGATAGCTGAAATAAGAAGAAAATTTTATCTAATAAGAATTTAATAACCATTAAATACCTTTGGCGCATCATAATAGGGTTTTGGATCTTCATAAGTTGATGGAAGCTACAAATAGAATTTTTTAAAATCTTTATTTCAAAAGTCAAGGAAAAATGTTTACCGCGTTATAATTTCTTTGTGCTACTAAACTTTTCTGAAATTGAAATTCTTTTTGACGTAATCTTTCTTGCTATAATTACTGGTTTATTTTAGAGTGATTACAGAATTAACATACGAACTCCGCTTCTTCGTTTAACCTTTTTCTTTCGCTTTCTTGTCTCCATGTTTCTTGATCTTGAATGAACTAAAAAATTTTTTTCTTAAACTTTGCATAATCAAACTCTAATCTTAGATTACTTTTTCTTTTTTTCGAATTTCTTCAAGTTCGATTTGTTGTTGATTACTGCTTTTTAAATATTTGGGTGTTAATTTTGGAGGAGGTGGAGGTGGAGGCTTATAAACGTTGGGATATTGATGCATTAGACTATTTCCTTGACTGGGTTTTGAAAGCTCAGCGTAAAGTTGGTTTTGAATTGCATATGCAGATTTATGAACTTTATCAACTTTATTATACGAGCGTGGGCTTGGTGCTTGGTGAGCTCGAGAATAAGCAGAAGGCTGAGCTGAACTACCATACGTCGCTGCATGATGCTGTTGTTGTTGTGGATTTTGACATAATGCTAATGGCTGGTTTTGATAAGCATTGTAATCGTTTCTCAAACTTTTCGCTTCCTAAAATTATCAACAAAAAAAAAGATTTGTTTGATAAAAAAAAGTTATATTCATAAAATAACCTGTGCTTCTGATGTGCGAACTAACATTCTTTTATTGAAATTGTTTGATAATGCTTGCTCTTGACCTGCAATTGTATTTTAATATAGCTTTAATAAACAAAACATAAAAAGTATTACCATCTTGAATTTTTTGAATTTCATCAAATAATATTTTCTTAATTTCATTTGAACCATTTTCTGCTTTTATCCGTAAATCATTAAGTCGAACTTGCTCCTCATACGTTGCAAATTGCCATATCTTTTGCAAAAGCCCATTTAAATAATCTAAGCTTTGCCAAAACATGTTTGCACTGATTTTTTTTTCAAGGCCAAAATACGCTGAAAATGTTAATATTTCAAAAGCTAAAGAATGGAAACCGATCAACTTTTTTTATTAAACTCATTTCCATTATTTTCTTATCGTTATTTTATAAACATAATTCAAGATATATAAATCAGCAAAAAAAACTGATTAAAAAGAAGAAGGCAGTCATTTAAAAAAAACTTCATTTGAAAATAGATAAGAAATGTTACAAAAACAAATACGAGAAGATATATGTATATAAAAAAGAAAATTAAAAACATGAAGAAGAAGAAATCGTTTTATGGCTTCTTTAAACGATAATTGATTTAAACAATATTTCGGCTATGCTTTGATTGCAAAGTAATATATTCAAGAAGCTTAGCTTCTTGATAGAATAAATCAGTTTGGCCATTAACTAACTTTCGCATTGAAATCGCTGACACAAAATAACATGGAATCCTTTTGAGGGCTTCGTCACCGCTTTTGTCTATTTGTTCTTTGTATTTTTGAGCGACTAAAAGCTTTCAATAAAATTTTATGTTAAAAAAATAATTAGGTTACTTTTAGTGATATAATCGCTTATTTCTTCTTGATTGATTTCATCAATAAGCTCTTCCTTCACAGCATTATCTAAATCAACATCGCAACGTGAACGTACAAATGCTACGGGTTGATTATATTTAAGTGCTTGCAAAGCAAATGTAATATCTTCTTGACAAAGAGTTTGTTGTACCATAATTATGAGACAATCAAATGCGCATAAGCCTTTATCACTAAAATTTATAGTGGCTTTTATTTCTTTGAAAGGTCATATAACTTACGAATAATAAGTTTCAGAATTATGGGATAATGTTCCGCTACCAGGTAAATCATATAATCTGACAAAAGGAAATTGCCCCTCTGGAAAAGTATAAAACGATATATCGTGAGTGCATTCCGTGAAATCAACTGCGGCTGCTCCATCATCTTTTCCACGTAATCCACGTATAGCATTAATCAAAGAAGATTTTCCAGCCTTTGTGTGGCCAGCGAATGCAAAATTGTAATATCCAGTCTATAATTTTTTTTCAGCTTTATTTTTAATAAAACACAAAGTGTACTTACGTCGTTTAGGCCAATTTGAAGACGGGCATTCTTTATTGCTTCTTGAATACTCTAAAAAAGGAAAAAATACAATAATTTATAAATGCGATGCGAAAAGATACTAACTTTTTCTTTAAAAATTGGTTTTTCTGGAGGTTTACTGACATATTCATGAAACTTTTCTTGGGCAGATAAAAATTGTTGAATAAGCTGATTCTGGGCTTCATACAATCTTTCGGATCGTTCCCGCTCTGCTTCCAAACTTTCTTGTAAAGTTTGAGCATGTCGCAGATGTTGCTCATTTTGTTGACGAGAAACTTTTTCACTCTAAAGACACTCACTTAATTATAAAAACAATTTATAATAACTTTTCTTACATGCTCAATATGTGTTTCAAGGGTATTTCGAAACATTACAGCTTGAGTATCTATTTGATTTTGAGATCGATTTGCCATTTCTGTAATGTTTTCACGATGTTGCTAAAAATATATTTAGATTTAATATATTCCAGAAAGGTTATAAATATTTAAATTTTTTTATGCACCTTATTTAAATCGCCTTGTCGACGTGCAAATTCTTCCTGATGAGTTTGTTGGTGTTGATTGTGTATGTTCATAATGGATTGAATTTGGCGTTGATTACTTTCTTCTTGTTGCCGTAACATACTCCTGGAAAAACCTTATTTTTATATAAAAAAAAAGAACCACTTTAAACATACTGATTGGAAAGTTGCAATTGAGAAAGCTGTTCACGATTTACTTCAGCTTGACGCTCCATTTGTCTTTGCAACTCATCAGCCGCTTTTTGGGCGGCTTGGCTCCGCTCTATTTCATTTTCATATCGAAGATGGGTTTCGTTTATCCGTTGACTTGCATTCTGAAAATTCACAATATTGCAATTTTTTTTAAATAATACACTAGAAACTTACTTGAAGCTGTGTATTTAATGTAGCTTGGGTACTTTGGTATCTTTCATTTACTAATTGAGTTTCATAATTATGTTTTACACGAACTTGTTCCAACAAAACTGCATTTTTATTATTTGTGTCTTCAAGTCGGCGGATGGCTTTACTTTGTCCACCTCCCATTGGTTAGTAAATTTGTCTAAAAAAAATTGGATTTAATAAATTAATAAAGCCATTTTAATTGAAGAAATCTTTATATTTAAGTCAAGAAAAATAAAACACGAAAGGAAATTTCATTTTAACATTTTTTTGAAAAATACCAAAAATTAGCTCGCATTTTACCCGAGTAAAAACTTTTATATTTTATAAATCATTATTATTTTGCACGTTTCTATCAAACAGCAAAATATTTTGTTTCTTCTTCAAATGTTTTAAGAGCAACAAATGATATAAACATAAAAAGGCTACACATTTACTTTGCTCACTAAACACATATTATAGTAGCGAAGGTCAATAAAAAAGATAAAAAAATCACGCGATTGAAACAAACCTTTCATTTATTTTTGGTGAGAAAAAAAAATGCATTACGCGATAAAAAATATGTTTTATTATACTGAAATAATTTTTGTTTTCTCTCTCCGAAAAAAAAAGCATTGTACACATACAAACTTTTCTTTTTTTGCAATTCTATAATAGAATTTTTTTTCTAACAAAAAAAATGAAGGCTAAAATCAAAATAAAATATTTATAAAATGTTGCGCGATTTTTATTTGGAAAAGCGCCTAAGAAAAAATAAAAGAAAAGAAGTACTCGCCTTAATGTTTGTCGTCGTCACGCCTCTTTCAAAAATTGTTATCTTTTTTTTTGTGTTTTTTGTTTTGATTTAACTTTTAGAAACGGCAGTTATTTTTACTTTAAAATTTTTTTTAAAGAGGTTAGATATTTAATTAATAAATCGTGAAATTTTTCAAACTCATTTTTACTGAGATTTGTAAATAAATTTTTATTGAGCGAGCTTAAATAAATATAATTTTTAGGATTACTAAAGACCTTAAAATTGATTAATTTTTTCATTTGGTAATGGGACAAGCTTTGGCTCATCCATTCACAGGCATAGTTTTATCGACGGCCAAAGAGTGCTTTCAAAGTTATTTGCAAGCTAACACTCAGCAAGGCATTTGTAATCCAGATTTGGGAAACTTACAAGGTAACGAACGCATTTATTTATTCATATTAAATTTAAATATTTTTCGTTTCGAAATAGCTCATTTAATAAATATTTTTTTAAACAGTTATCTTAAAAAAATAGATTTTAGTGAAAAAAAATTTTTTTCACTTTACTGATTTAAAACTTTTTTATAGCTGAACTTTCGGCAATACGACAACAAAATCAGGAACTTATGAATAATCGAATACCTCCAAATGAATATTATGCTAATTTGCATCAGCAATTAGGCAATAACCAACAGTAAGATTTTATACATATACCCATCCCAAGAATTTCTCAAAAATTCAATAATCTATTTTTTCGCTTTTTTATTTTTTTAAAAAGCAATATTCCAGATATCCTTCAACTAATTCAACTCCAAACTTTGAAGATGCAAAGTTTCAAGAAAAAATGGATAAACAACGTGAAAAGCATGAGAAAAAGTTGGAAAAACAGATCCAAACGATGGAGGAACAAAGAGTTCGCCAAGAAAAAGAGTTTGAACGTGAGCGACAAAGAATGGAGCAAGAAGCTCAACGGCGATATCAGCAAATGGAAGAATATTACAAAAATCGCCCCAAAAATGAAGTTCGGATTCCAAAGGATGCTAAAAAGGCATCAGAAGAAGCTATTCAAAAACATGGGATTGATAATGTTAGTTCTATTTATTGATTTTTTTGATACCTTAATAAAAGTTAATATTTAAGGTAAACTTCTTTAACTTTGGTTTTGTGGGTCATGTAAAAATGGGTAAATCAGCTTTAATCAACGCTCTACGTGGATTATTTTCGGATGCTCAAGGTGCAGCAAAAGTCGACGTTTTGGAATGTACTCCAGGTTTCCAAATGTACACTTTTCCAAATAATATTTTACCCAACGTTCGCCTCTATGATTGCGCTGGCTCAGGATCTATGACCCATACCGCTGATGGATATTATGAGTTAGTTAATTTGCACTTTTATGTTTAATTAATCTCAATAAAACTATATTTTGTAGAGACAAGGCATTGTGCGCATTTGATTGTTTAATTATTTTTGTTCAAGATACACCTGGCGAAGAAGAAATTTTGTATGCTAAAACTGCATTACACTATAATCAAAAAGTGGTTTTTGTTCGATCTCGATGTGATCTTGATTTTGCTAAAATTAATGAAAAACAAGTTTCGGTCATTCCAACACCCCAACAAATCCATACACACATTAAAAAATGTAAGATTTTTTATAATATTTCCTCAAACTTTTAAAAGTAATAGAAATTTTGCAGTGAGAGAACATTTCAAAACTGAAATAAGCAAACATGCCCCAGAACTTTCAAATATTAAAATCTTTTTTGTATCTGCCAAAAGTCTTCGTTGTTGTGTCAATGGTGAACAACCAAATATGGTTTTTGAAGAAAAAGAATTCATTGATTATATTCACGAACAATCAATGAAAAGTCGAGGATTGTAACTTTTGATTATATTTTTTTCTGAATTTTTTTGTCTTTTCTTTTTTATGACAATAAAAAACCAAATCAATTAAAAAAATGCTTTCACTATTTCTTCATTTTCTTTTTTACATTTTAAATCAAAATAAAAAAAAGATGCTCACAGTTGCTTCGGATTCAGTAAACTTTATTTATTAAAAAGGTTATATAATGACAAAAAAATTAACAGCAAATAGACAGGAGAAAAAAATGATTATTACAATTAAATCATTAAAGGGCAAAAGATAAAAATATTATAAAATGTGTTTGATGAAATCAGTTTTGAATTCTTCTTCGTCACAACAATATTTTTCAAATTTATCTTTGTTTCGAATAACAATAGAAGTATACTTTTATAAAACTAAGAAAAATGCTAAAAAGTAAATAAATGAGTAAGCATAAGTTCAATAAAAAGAAAAAAGACTTCGCAAATGTTTGTTCGGTTTAATGACGCTTGAATGGACCATCGATAATTACGCCATATGCTTCATCATCTGATTCGCCAGGAATATTACGGCTATGCTTCGATTGATGAATGATATGATCAAAGAGAAGCTTTTCTTGATAGATCATATCAGCTTGATTTGTTACGAATTTTCGCATTGAAAAGGTTGACACAAAATAGCATGGAACCTTTTTAAGACTTTCTTCACCACTTTTTTCTATTTGTTCTTTATACTTTAAGGCCACTAAAAAGTTTAAGTAAAAATGCATCTAAAATTTTTTTATGTATCTTACTTTTTTTGATATATTTGTTGATTTCTTCTTGATTGACCTCATCAATAAGCTCTTCAATCAATGCATTATTTAAATCAACGTCACAACGAGATCGGACAAATAAAACCGATTGACCAAATTTTTGCGCTTGTAAAGCGAAAGTAATATCATCTTTGCAAAGTGTTTGATGAATCATAATTATAAGACAATCAAATGCGCATAAACCTTTGTCACTAAAATTCATAGAATTTTTTTCTTTTCTTTTTATTAAATCTTTAATAGCTTACGAATAATAAGTTTCTGAATTATGCGATGTTGTTCCACTTCCAGGGATATCATAAATTCGAACCCTGGGATATTTTCCTTCGGGAAAAGTGTAACATGAAATTTTTTGAGTGCATTCAGTAAAATCAACTTCGGCTGCTCCATCATCCTTTTGACGTAATCCACGTATGGCATTAATTAAAGATGATTTGCCTGCCTTTGTGCGGCCAGCGAATGCGAAATTGTAATACACAGTCTAAAAAACTTTCTTTTAATATCAACGTTTAAGCCCTAAAAAAGTGAATGTACTTACATCGTCAAGGCCAATTTTAACACGTGCATTTTTTCTTGCTTCTTGGATATTCTGAAAGAGAAACAATGAATTAAAATTTAATAAACAAACATTAAAAAAAATTACTTCTTCTCTAAAAACGGGATTTTCTGGTTGCTTACTAACGTGGTTGGTAAAGTTTGTTATAACTTGTTGCATCATTTGATTATTTGCTACTTGCAATTCATATTTTTCTCTGGCTACCCGAGCTTCATTTTCGCTTTTAAAGAGCATTCGTTCCATCTCAGCTTCAAGCTCGCGAGCGCGATTTTGACTTTGGTTGTTTCCCATTTTGTTGTCTTAAACACTAATAAATTCATGAAAATCAAAAACATATTTTATTTAAAGAGCGCACGAACGAATGTTTTATTTTAAAATATTTTAAAAAACTAGTAAAAATTAGCACGCATTTCCATTAATAAAAATCTTATTTTATGCATGGATTAAGTCTCTTGAGCTGAGCTTGATTTGTTGTGATTGCGAAGATAATAGAGTTAGCCTAAATCAAAAGCAGACAGACAATTTTGAACAAGTATACTTAGCAGCACGATGGCGTCCTACTTTGCGCAATTAAACTTTTTTAAACTGATTTTTTTTGTCAGTAATTTTAAAAGGTACATAGAATACAAAATTGTGAAAACTATAGGGAGAAGAAGATTGAAATAAAAAAAGAATTTAAAAAAAAAGGACATAAGATTTTTTTTAATTTTTGAGTTTTTAACTATTTTTATTAATGCTGGTTTTCAAAGTAAATGAAAAGAATGAAATTCAAAATAAAAAAAGAGAATAGATTATCCAAAACTCAAGAGAGGCACCTTCCGTATAATGGAAGAAAAAAGTTAGTGAATAATTTTTTTTGGTGCAATAGGGGATGTGTTGGAATGAGACATCGAGAACATCGACGAAGGCGGATCCAAAGCCTTTTTTATCCAAAATTAGCGTGCTGCCGATAAATAAAAATCCTAAATGTTAACCGACGACACCTGGCGAAAAAAAAGAGAATTCGATCAGTAATTTTCTTAATAAAGAATAAAAGAAAATAAAAGTTTGGGAAATTGCCTTTTCGAACAGAGCAGTTCTAAAAAAAAAGGGAAATGAAATAAATATAACCTTTCGATTGAGACAAAGAAATGAAGATGAGAAAAAACTTCGAAAATAAAAAAAATAAAAAATAAAAAATAAGACAAAGGTTAATTCACAGTGTTCAGAAAAAATTGGTTCGCGCATATTTACCCTTTTTTCTTTAAAACACATTTTTTAGTTAAAACAAAACAAAAAATTTCGAAGGCCTTTTTTGAAAGCTATTATGAAAGCCTTAAAATTATATCAACTATAAAGCGAAGACTCGACTAAATTTGAAAAAAAAGGCTGTAACTTTTGTTCATGTGAAAGCGATTAAAATTGATTGGGCCAAATTAATCTCTCAACATGCTAGGTTTAGCTTTTTTTATTTGGATTTTTTTGGAATAAAAGTCTTTTTTCTATTTATTTTTTTTTCTTTTTTGACACAAAAAATTACAAAAAGAAAGCTCACTTGTTTCTGTTTCTGTTTCAGTAAACTTTATTTTATGTGTCACGCAAAATAAAATTATATAGGTGTAAATGGCTTTGTAAAAAAAATTATTTTTTTATAAAGTTTATTTATCCATTAAAAAAAATAAAAGCAAATACAATAGATACAAAAAAAGATTATTATTATTCTAATTATTTAACTGTTAAAGGGCAAAAGATGAGAAAATTATAAAATGTGTTTGTTGAAATCAGTTTTGAATTCTTCTTCATCACAAGAATATTTTCCAAATTTATCCTTGCTTCGAATAACAATAGACGAAATAACATATGATTTTATTGGGTGATTGATAAGTCGAGCAAATTCATGTCTTGCAGCAGCTTTTTCTAAAAAAAAAAGTTGATTAAGAAAGATTAACCAAAAAATATTATGAGATAACTAATATGTAATTACTTTTTAGGAATTTTCATAGTTATTTCGTTTGTTCGTGCTCGGAAAAGAAGCATGTAAAAATAGAAAAAAAATTGTATAAACAGGAAAGACCTCCAAATTTTGAAGATTTAAAAGTTATGAAAAAATATTGTTATTTGCATAAAAGAATTTTTATGGTTTTATGGCCGGCTCGAAGCCGCTAAACAATTCAAAAATAAATTTAAATTTGAAGTGCATTTTTGTCAAAATTGATTCGAGTTCAAGTTTATTATACAAATAGCATTTTTTTTTGAAAACCCTTTCAAGTTTTTGAAATTGTTTAAAGGAAAAGTGAATTATAATTTTGGGTATTGTTTTTTAATTTGAAAAAAAGGTTATTTTAAAAGCTTATGCTTCAAAATTATAAACCTAAATATTTGTTCTTATTTTTTTCTGTAAAACTTACTTTGATCATAACACATTTTAACAAAATTAGAATTAAACCCTTCGGCTTCGGTGGCATTATCAATATGAATATCAGTTTTGCTAAGTAACACAATAAGATTTAAACCGTTGTTAATAAAATGTTTAGCAATTTTAATATCCATTTCATCCACAACATCTCCAACAACCAAATAAACTTGTTTCAATTGAGTCAAATCGTAATGGTTCAATCCATCAAGAAAATTTAATGAAGGTTGTTGATAACCGAATTCAACAACGCGAGCATTTTGAATTATGCAACCTAAAAAAGTTAATTTTAGCTTTGAAAATTATAATATAGAAAAAAGAATTGAAAGTCACAGGTATTTTTTGTTGCTGAATTTTCATCGGTTTTTTTAATGCCACGTAATGCATCAATGATTGAAGATTTTCCAGCTCCAATTCTGCCAACAAAAAGAATATTTGGTGCAATCTAAAATTTCAGAATAATATTTTCAAGAAAATATAAAAGTATTTTACGTACCTTTCCTTTATTTACAATTTTGCTGTCAATATTCATTATTGGTTTTTGAATAAATTGTTGCGTCTCAACAAATCCAATATTTCTTTGATGTAAAGCGGCTTTTAAAGGTTCAAATGAAAGTCCATAGCTTTCCAAATATTCGATTAAAGCCATTTCATCAATCAAATATTTTTGCATGATTTCTGCTCGCTTGGATTTCTTTGAAACACTATTAATTGCAAAGGCGCTAACATTAAACACCCGACAATTTGCAATTGCTTCGTTTACACTTAGAGCGATATCGCGAATATATTTTTTGTCTAAAAAATTAAATAATTTTTGAAGAATTATTAATTAACAAAAGTTTTAACCTTCAATTGCGAATTTTTGTTTATTGTTTGAAGTAATATCCTTTGAGAATCTTCCATCAAGCCATTCATCAGACTTTGTTCTAATAATGGCAACTTCCATTCCCATTTGAAGACCTAGCTGACAGGCAAAAATATCTTCTTCACGGAAATCACCGTTCACAACATTTAATAAGCACGATAAATTTCGAGGTTTAAGTTCCCTAAATATCCATTAAATTTATTCTTACGGGAATGAACGAAAATAGAGATAGGTTACTCGAAATATTGGTGAAGTTTTGCTTCCATTTCATCTGGGTTTGTATAACCATAATTTGGATGATGAATTTCCAAAAATTCGCCATTTTTACCGAATTCAACTCTTTTTTCATTTTCTACAAAACTTTGTTTAAGGATTTTAGAGGTAGATAAAAATATAATCAAACCTAAAAGTTCTGGAGCCACATTTGCCAAAGCCGCAATTAATCGCGATTTTCCTGAATTTTCTAATCCTGTAACGCCGATGACTATTTTTTCATTCTAAAAATTTATAATTATTATATAAAATAAAAATTAATTCTTTCCTGGCTAGTCTTTTGTGAAATATAGTAATCCAAATTTTGTTGTTTTTATTTAAAGTTTTAAAAAAAACTAGACTAGGAATTTTTTTATAAAATTTTATGACTCTTTCAATGAAAAAACTGTTTTAGGGTGAAAGATTTTTTCGTAAAAAAAACATACCAATTTTACAATTCCATCAGAATTAATTCCAGCTTGATTTTGTGAGCGCTGTTGAAATATGTATTGTTGTATCCATGACGAACACGTTTCCAACAAATTATCGAAGAGGTTGCACATTTTTCTGACACTGCGTTCTAAATTCCAACTTGAGATGGAATCAACGAAAATTCTCTTTTCCTTTGATTTTTTTGTTTGCGTTTTTTGACTCAATGCCAAAAGCGTTGACAAAGAGAAAAAATTAAAAGATTCAGAAATATTGTAATTTTTTGTAGTTAAATTATTGAATCTCAGCCCCATGATTACCAAAAAACTTGGCTGAAACTGATTATATTCTCCCAATTCTCCTCTACATAACTGTATAAACAAAATTCTAAAATATTGAACGTAAAAAAAGTGGCTGCTAAAAAACGATGCAAAATTTAGGCATATTTTGGTTGTTTTTTTGATATTTTTTCACTAGAATTCCCATATCTTCATCAATTTCTTACTTAAAAACTTGCCCGAAACTGATTGTATTCCTCCCATTCCCCTCTACAATACTGGACAACCAAAAAAAATTTATGTTGAATATGTAAAAAGTTGCTGCTAAAAAACCATGCGTGATGGTTGCTAAAATTAAGATTTCTTGGACAAAGCTTTGAACAAGTTACTCAAAAAGACATTTAAAAAATCAAAAAATGGTTCAAAAACCATCAAATATATATTCTTCGATTTTTTGGTAATAATTAAAACTCTTTTTGTCATGTAAATTCCTTCACCACAGTCACTTGAAGAACATAAAGTATACTACGATGCTGTGATGGCTTTGCACACACATGAGTTTCAAATTAAATATTATATTTATCTCAACGACTCTCAATTTGTGATACCAATCTCAGGGCATCACAGATGCTCAAAAAAAACTAAATAATTTCTTAGTCCGTTACATTGCACTAAAGTCATTTTTTCAAACGTTATTGAGGTCGGAGAAGCCGAATCTGGAATCCATTTATGTCGTTTAATAGCTAATAAAGAAGTTATATCGATATGAGAATTTGCATATTAAATTAAAATCGTAAATAAGAAACTAACTAACGAATTTGACCAACATATGTCATATTTCGATTCAAAAACCCAAAAAACATATTATTTAAAAGTTTTTAGAAAAAAAAACAATGGATTAAAAAAATTCTGATTTTTTTGATGAACTTGATGTGCCTTTAGAGCTTCAAGTGACAGTGGTGAAGGAATTTACATGACAAAAAGAGTTTTAATTATTACCAAAAAATCGAAGAATATATATTTGATGGTTTTTGAACCATTTTTTGATTTTTTAAATGTCTTTTTGAGTAACTTGTTCAAAGCTTTGTCCAAGAAATCTTAATTTTAGCAACCATCACGCATGGTTTTTTAGCAGCAACTTTTTACATATTCAACATAAATTTTTTTTGGTTGTCCAGTATTGTAGAGGGGAATGGGAGGAATACAATCAGTTTCGGGCAAGTTTTTAAGTAAGAAATTGATGAAGATATGGGAATTCTAGTGAAAAAATATCAAAAAAACAACCAAAATATGCCTAAATTTTGCATCGTTTTTTAGCAGCCACTTTTTTTACGTTCAATATTTTAGAATTTTGTTTATACAGTTATGTAGAGGAGAATTGGGAGAATATAATCAGTTTCAGCCAAGTTTTTTGGTAATCATGGGGCTGAGATTCAATAATTTAACTACAAAAAATTACAATATTTCTGAATCTTTTAATTTTTTCTCTTTGTCAACGCTTTTGGCATTGAGTCAAAAAACGCAAACAAAAAAATCAAAGGAAAAGAGAATTTTCATTGATTCCATCCTAAGTTGGATTTTTCCTTTTGCCTAGAACGCAGTGCTGAGCTTTCTTAAAGTTTTTTAACTTTGAAAACGCTGAAAGTATCTGGTTTTGTTTAGGTTACATTAAAGTAAAGAGAGAAGAAAATTTAAAAATGGGCTAAAATATAAAATCCAGCAACAACTGATTTAAAAAAAGAAAGCTATGGAACCAATATGATAAATTTTTATAAAACTAAGAAAAATGCTAAAAAGTAAATAAATGAGTAAGCATAAGTTCAATAAAAAGAAAAAAGACTTCGCAAATGTTTGTTCGGTTTAATGACGCTTGAATGGACCATCGATAATTACGCCATATGCTTCATCATCTGATTCGTCAGGAATATTACGGCTATGCTTCGATTGATGAATGATATATTGTAAGAGAAGATTTTCTTGATAGAAGAAACCAGCTTTGCCATTAATCATCTTTAGCATTGAAAAGGACGATACAAAGTAGCAAGGAACTTTCTTAAGACTTTGTTCACCACTTTTTTCAATTGCTTCTTTATATTTTAAGGCCACTAAAATGGTTAACAAAAAATGCATTAAAAAAAATTAGTGTATGTTACTTTTCTTGATATATTTGTTGACTTCTTCTTGAGTGATTTCATCAATGGATTCATCTTTTATAGCATTATCCAAATCGCTATCACATCTGGAACGCACAAAAACAACTGATTGACCATATTTTTGAGCTTGCAAAGCAAAAGTAATATCTTCTAGGCAAAGTGTTTGCTGAATCATAATGATGAGGCAATCAAATGCGCATAAGCCTTTATCACTAAAATTCATAGCATTTTTTTCTTTCTTTCTATTCAATCTTTAATAACTTACGAATAATAAGTTTCTGAATTATGCGATGTTGTTCCACTTCCTGGGACATCATAAATTCGAACGAAGGGATATTTTCCTTCAGGAAAAGTATAGCATGAAATTTCCTGAGTGCATTCATTAATATCAACTTTAGCTGCTCCACTATCATCTGGACGTAATCCCCGAATGGAATTAATTAAAGATGATTTGCCTGCCTTTGTGCGGCCAGCGAATGCGAAATTGTAATATTTATCCTAAAAAAATTTCTTTAAGCTTCAACGTTTAAGCCTAAAAAATTGAATGCACTTACGTCGTCAAGGCCGATTTTAACACGTGCATTTTTTCTTGCTTCTTGGATATTCTAAAAGAGAAGCAATAAATTCAGATTTAATAAAAATACATTAAAAAGATTACTTCTTCTCTAAAAACGGGGTTTTCTGGATGCTTACTAACGTGGTTGGTAAAGTTTGTTATAATTTGTTGCATCATTTGATTATTTGCTAATTGCATTTCATATCTTTCTTTGGCTACCCGAGATTCATAATCGTTTTTAATGCGCATTTGTTCCATCTCAGCTTCAAGGTGGCGAGCGCGATCTTGACTTTGGTTGCTTCCCATTTTGTTGTCTAAAAAATACAAATAAATTCTATAAATACATAAAAATCAAAAACATATTTTATTTGAAAAGCGCACGAACGAATCTTTTATTTTAAAATATTTTAAAAAACTAGTAAAAATTTGCATGCATTTCCATTAATAAAAATCTTATTGTATGCATTGATTTTTAAAAAAGGCAAAAGATTTTTCTAAATATTTGAAATTTTAACTATATTTATTAATGCTGATTTTGAAAGTAACGAAAAAGAAAGAAATTCAAAATAAAAAAAAGAGAAGAGAATATCCAAAACTCAAGAGACGCTCCTTCATTGTTTAATGAAAGAAAAAGATCAGTGAATAATTTTTTTTGGTTCAAAAAGGGATGTATTTGTAAGAGACATCGAGAACATCGACGAAGGCGGATCAACAGCCTTTTTTCAAAATTAGCGCGCTGACGATAAATAGAGATACAAAATATTAACTGACACCTGGCAAAAAAACGAAAATGAGCAATCGCTGAGTAATTTTTTCAATAAAGAAAGAAAGAAAATAAAAGTTTGGGAAATTGTCTTTTCGAAGTGAGTAATTCTAAAAAAACAAGGATATGAAATAAATATAACCTTTCGATAGAGACAAAGAAATAAAGATGAGAAAAAACTTCGAAAAAAAAAATAAAATAAGAAAAGGTTAATTCACAGTGTTCAGAAAAAAATTGGTTTGGGCATATTCACATTTTTTCTTAAAACAGAACAAAAAATTTCGGGTTTTAAAGCAGCAAATGAAACAAAAAAGCTAACTTTAATTTTTTTTCTGAACTTATTTATGCAATGGTTTTAAGAAAATATAAATAAACACGATTGAGTTTATCCTCATTAGCACTTATTCAATTTTTATCTTCCTGTTTAAAATTTTTTGTGCAAAAACATTTTAAAACTGAAATAACGAAACATGCGCCAGAACTTTCAAATGTTAAAATCTTTTTTGTTTCTGCCAAAAGTTTTCGTTGTTGTGTTACTGGCGAACAACCAAATATGGTTTTTGAAGAAAAAGAATTCATTGATTATATTCACGAACAATCCATGAAAAGCCGAGGATTGTAACTTTTGATTTATATTTTTTATAAAAAATATTTTGTCTTTGCTCATTTTTGTATTTTTTTTCTTTGAAATTTATTTGATTAATAAAAATTATAAAATCGTGAAAAAATCAACAACATTTAAGAAAAAACTCATTTTTCAATTCAATATTTTAACTTTTTCCTTTTTGGAAATAAATACATTTTGAAACCAAAGATGAAAAAAAAAGGAAACAATTTCTCATCATTGTTGTGTGAAGTTTTATTTAATGATTAATAAACAATAGTGATTCAATGCTTGTTTTAAAAAGTTTTTGAAACATTGAAAAAAAAGCACATAAAAAATCTTTTCTTATTGTTTCTTTTAACTTTTAAAAGTTTGGTTGTTTTATTTTTCATAAAATGTTTCGCTTCTTCCATTTTATTGTAGTATTATTTTTTATTTGGATTGGCTCAATCGCTCAAGTTAAAGCTGAATGCACCTTGGCACAAAATGAGGTACTTCATTCTTTATTTTATTTTTTTAAATAAATTTTAAATATTCACGAATGATTTTTTCAGAAAATTGGAAATTGTTATGAAAGTAATTTTTTCCAACACTATCACATCAAAGATACTCAAGATTTAAAAAAAGTTTTCAAACAACTTTTCTTAAATAAAGAAAATCTCGATGCTGTATGTAAAACCAAAAAATCGTTGGATACTTGCATCAACGACCCAGGAGCTCGAGAATGTTTTAACCTTCCAAATTTTATGAACATTTCATCAAATATAAAATCAAACAATTCTATCGCTAAAAATAATGTAACTCCAAAAGCTCTTCTTACAAACTATCTTCAACTCGATTATCTTTGTGGAAAATTTGAAAGTAAGTAAACTTTCAGAATTGGATTTAAAAACCAAGCAAACTTTTTTTAGTTGCATACAAAAATCATGAACTTATCTTTAATGCAATTCATTATTGCCAAAATCGGTATTTATTAGGATCCTGTGATAATGCAAATCGTATGATAGAAGACTGTGGTGTTAAAAAAGTTAATGAAACTTGTGGACAAGTTGCTAGTTGTTATGTAAAAAAATTCTTTTCACTTGAACTTTGCTTATATCAATTAAATATTAAACATTGTGGAATTTGTGATAAATTATCAATCAATCCAAATCCAATCGATTCTCTCTGTACTGACGATGTTAAGTATGTTAATGTTAATGAAAGCAGCAGTCAAAGTCACGTAATTAATTTAAGCCTCATGTTTACTGTATTTGTTGTTTATGTTTTATTAAATGTCTAAAAAAATTCTTTTAAAATCTCTTGTATTCATTTTTTTATAAAATAAATCTAATTTTTTTCGTAACACCTTCAATTTATAAAAAATTTTTAAAAATATATAAAACTTGAGGGATTTTTTAATGAACTTTTGTTTTTATCGTATCTTTTTTTAGAAAATTGTTTTTCATTTTTCTTTGAAATTTATTTTAAATAAATGACATAAAATAAATTGATAAAGAATTCACGATTTATGAAGAAAGAAAAAAACGCAGCTTTCAGTATTTTTATATTTTAGTTTCTCTTTTTTTCTTTCTCCTTGTTTGAAAACACATTTCGAAACACTAATTTGAAAAGAAACAATTGCTCACCAATGTTTCTGATTCAATTCTGTAAACTTTTTTTTCAATGATTAATAAGCACAAAAGGTTTCGACACAAATGGAGAAGTTTGATTTTTTTTCCAATATAAAAGACGTTTTAAAAAAATTTATGTTTTAGTGTTTCTTTAAAAAAAATATTTTTTAACAATTCGTATTTTTTTTCTTTTTTGAAATATGTTTGGCTTCAATTTTATTTTTTTCTTTATTTATATTTGGATAGGCGCAAATCAAGTTTATGGTGAATGCTCTGAGGCTCAAAATTTTGTAATTTTATTTTTTATTTATTAAAAAAATTTTTATTTTTATTTTCATTGTTTCTTTTTTTAGGCAATTGAAAGTTGTTATCATAACACCATGTTTAAAGACTACAACATCAAAGATACTGAAGATTTAAAAAATGTTTTTAAACAACTTTTTTCTAAAACTGATAGCCTTAATGCAGCTTGTAATGCCAAAAAATCATTGGATGTTTGCATCAATGATTCCACAGCTCGATTAAAATGCTTTAATCTTCTAAATTTTGTGAACATTACTTCTGGGGAAGAAAGTAGGAATCCAATAGCTGAAAATAATATTGATCCTATGGCTCTTCTCGCAAATTATTTACAACTTGATTATCTTTGTGGAAACAACAACACCCATATTTATGACAGTAAATACATTTAAAAATTTTGCTTTGAAACTTAAAATATAAAAATTTAATTTAATTTGTTTTAGTTGCAACTCAAAATCATGATCAAATTATTTCCGCAATTGTTGGTTGCCAAAATGATCATCCATTAGCTTCGTGTGGTTTTGCAAATTTAATGATAGATTGCGTGGTTAAAAATGTAACGGAAAATTGTGGGCCATCAGCGGGATGTTTTGCTAAGAAATTTTTATCCATCGATATTTGTGCTTCGGATGATTTTTCTGAAGGTTGTGGAATTTGTAATAAATTATCAACCAATCCAAATCCAATTGATTCTCTTTGCACTGATGATGATGTTAATGGAAGCAGCAGTCAAAAAAGTTACATAATTAATTTAAGCCTTATGTTTACTGTATTTGTCGTTTATGTTTTATCTTAAAAATTTTTTTAACGCTTAATTTTTTATTCATAAACTGTATAAAATTTTATTCTGATTTTTTAAACATTTTTATTATTATTTTTTGTTAAATAAATTTAATTTTATGTTTCGTAACATTTTTGTTTGATTTTCGATTTTTTTTTTAATTTTAGAAGAAAACAAACACATTTTGAAATATTTGATTCAGTTGGGCTCCTTTTTTGTATGACTAATGAAATAAATTCTAAGGTATTTTTTTGTGCAAAAGAATTTTCAAAGCATTTATAAATTAAATAAAAATACACGCATATTTACACCAAAACATTTTCCTTGTGTTTTTGATTCATTTATTGGTTTTTGTTTTACAACAAAGTATAAGAAAAATTAATTATTTAAAAAAAATATTTATTTCAGCATTTTTATGAGCTTTTTTAAGAAAATTTATTTCTAAAAAAATTCTAACTTAATTTTAAGATCTAAACACTTGGATACATGGACATCGTGGCTATAGTTTCTACTTGATTCGTTGACTTCTTTTTTCCAAAAATATTTTGAACAAAATTGAAAAAATCTATTCGAATAAATTTGCATACAATCAAAAGGGCAAATGGATTGACCAAACTTCTGTAATCTTCAACATATCGAAAATACAATACCGCAAATCCTATTAGCTCAGTATTAGCTTTAGCATTAGCTATAATAAGCATAATATAATATGCAGCAACCAGGAGTTCAAAAAACAGAGTGATTACGCCATGGACAAAAAGATAAATATCACGTCTTATGGTGGAAGTTGCTTCGTATTTGTTGAGAAGATGTCGATATCGAAGAGTCGTAGCTATGGTTAAACCAAAAGCAATGCTACACGAAATAATGACAATTGCTGGACTGGCTATGGTGTGATACTAAAAAATTAAAAATTTAACCACTCTTATCGATTCAATCAACAATTTAACTCTAACACCAATAAACAGAATTTCCGCAAGACAAATTTAACTCACGCTTTTAGCTAAGGGTTGCACATAACCAGATGCCAATCCTCCAGGAATAATAAAATAAGTAGCACTACCAGTTAATCTTACTACCATCAATGCCGAGGCCGACGACCGCCTGAATTATATTTGTTTGATATTTTTGGAATTTTTTCGAAAACGTGAAAACATTTTTGTTCTATTGTTTATATTGAAATTAGATATTTGAAACAAAAAAACAAATTTGCACGTCGATGGACAGACGACATAATAATGGCTTGCTTTTACATTCCAACTTTTGGGTGGAGCAGCAGCAAAAAGTGCATAAAGCTAAGCTACTATGTATGTACTTGTCAAAAAGCATGCCATAACATAAAAAAAGAAAAAGACAATTTACTGATAAAAAAAACAGAAAAGCGAAAAGTCAATTAAAAGTTTTTTTTATTGATTGCCTCAAAAAATTATTGAATTAAATGATCAAAGATTTTAATGATAGCGAGAAAAAAAAGTACAAAACAAAAAATTTGAGGGGTTTTTACTTTGAATATTTTTTTCTTTAAAAAAATTCTGAACTTTTGTCAATCTTTTTTTTGTTGTTGATAAGAGTCAGAACCTAAAAAAGGCATTTGACTAAAATATTTTTGGTTAATCTAGCTTTTCTCGGTAAATTTCTAATGATTTATGTTTTGAACAACCAATGATTGGCCGCTATTTTTTGGCTACAAAAGTTTTTGAAAACTTTACTTTTATTTATTTTTTAGATTCAGAGATTCACCTTTTTTTATTATATTTTGTTTGTTTGCATTAAAATTCTTTTTTCATTTTCTCTTATCATTCTAATTTCATCTCATTTATCTAATTTAAACCGCAAGCAATCATTCAAAAAAATAATATCAATCAAAATAAAAAATAAAAAGACAAAAATGAAAAATTGCATCAAAATTTTTTAGTTTTTTTGGAAGAAAAAAAGTATAGAATGGAATGTGGCATTATAAAAATACTGACAAACAAAAAACCGGCTTGCTTCAATCAGAAATGACAAAAGTTTTTAAAATGAAAAAATTATTTTAAACCCTCTTTTTGGAAATTTTTGCAAAAGTTTTAAAAATAACTCAAAAACAAACAAAAAATTTGAGTGAAGCCAGAATCAACGAAAAAATATTTTAATAATCCAATCTTTTTTTTCACGCTTTTTTCAGATAAAAAATATTTCAAGTTTTTATCCAAAATTTTTATTATTATTTGAAAACAACATTTCTTTTTTAATATTAATTTTAATTTTAATGAGCGAGCGTCCATCGAAAAACCAAAAGGCTTTCATTGCATTTCAAAAAGCGGTTTGCAAGAAAAAAATTTATGCATGTAAAAAAAGTGTTTTAAAAACCTGAAAACAAAAAATAAATTCATAAATATTTTTAAATTTTTATTTTCAAACGTTTTCCTCTCTTATTTTCATATTTGCTTGTTGTTCCACTTGTTCTCGTTTCATTTCAAACCAACAAAAAAAGAAAAGAAAGAATAATGAATGAATGAAACCGCAAAAATATGGTGTCGACGACGACAGGAAATAATAACAAAGAAAGAAAAAAGTTTAGTTTATTGAAAAACTAAAATAAACAAGAAGAGAAAAACATTCAAAAATATATATAATAAAAATTTTGATTTAAAATAAATGCAGAAAATTTCAATAAAGACAAATCTTGAGTTATAAAAAAAGTGATAGGGAATCCCATAACTAAAACTCGCAAGTCTTCTTACCCTGTAAATCTAATATTTATTTTATCGCAAGATTATAACATTTTTTTAAAGGTTTATATAATTTCTCTTAAAATGTTATAAAAATAGTTAAAATTAAAAATTTTCGCGCCAATATTCTTATTTTATGTTTCAAAATTTTTTTTTGGGATAAGGCTCTAGATAAAATGCCGAAAGTCATGACGTCGATAAAATCCAATTAAGCCAGCCTACTATTGTTTTGCCCTAATTTTTTCAAATTTTTATCTCAAACTGTTCCATTAACAAAGTTTACCACATCGCTAATTACAAAAGTAAATATTTATGCATGAAATTAATTTTGAGACACGCAACAAACAAAACAAAACAAAAAACACTACTAACGAAGAGAAGAAAAAAAATTCCAGGAAAAGATAGATTTCGCTTTTTTTTCTCCTCCAATTTTGAAGTTGTTGGCTGCTCTAAACATGTGCAATGAAGCTGCTGCGATTGTCAGCGGCGTTGTTGTTGGTTGTCGGTGAGCTCTTTGACAAAAAATAGAAAAGAAAAAAAGAAATAAACATAAGCATAAAAAAAAATATGAATAGATGAATGAAAAAAATATAATAAATAATAATAATAGGAAAAGAAAACACAAAAGTTGTAAGATTTTTTTTTCTGAGAGTTGAAACTAGCTTTTTTTTTACTTTTTTTTACTACGCTTTATGTGTTTTTTGGAGGAAAAAATTATTGATCAATGAGAGAGGTCTGAAGGCAAAAATAAAATTAAAAGAAGTTTAAAAAGTTTTTACTTTTCGCTCAAAAACATAAAAATCTAACAAAGAAAAAATCATTCAAATTTGTTCGTTTTTCTTTTCACTTTCTATCACTCAATTTTTTTGATGCTTCACTTCAATCAACAACAAACATATTTTAAGCTTAAAAATTGAAAGGCAGAGAAGCAAAACCAAAATGCAATTTGTTTCTTTTTTCGCCGTGAGTTAAGAATCTTTTTTTTCTTTTAACATTTGCTTTTGCATTTTTTCGTTTGCTTTCTTTTAAAAAATGTCAATGCAAAATCTCAAATTTTAAAATGAATGAATGAAGTGATTAAAATTTAAGAAACAAAGAAAAGAAAATGGATATTTGAGAGACATATCCGATAGATGAAAAAAAGGGATCAATTAGAACAAAATGGAAAATAAAAAAAGAATTATAAAAGCAAGCGATCAAGAAAAAAAAAGGAAACTAAACTTTCTGATAAAATTCGAAAAGTTCGAATGAAAGTTGAACAAAAATTTTTAGAATTTAATAAAGAATTTATTTATTCATAAAACATTTTAGATATATATTTTAAATTCTTTTTCTATGGCATCAATTTTAAGTTTAAAAAAAGCCGGGTTTTCTTTTTGAGTATTTTTTATATGTAAGCTTTATAACCCGAGAAAAAAGGCTCCCGTGGAAAGACTCGAAGGCTTAAGAAATTAAGAAGAATAAAAAAGGCCACAAAAAAACATCTAAAATTTTATGGGTCAATAAAATTTGAAGCTATGCACGGTTTCAATTTTAACCACAAAAAACTTATACAAAAAAATTTAATCAAAATGCAGCCGCATATTTCAGTATATCAGTAGTTGCAGCTGTTAATGCTTAGACACAAACTAAAAGATAAAAGCCATAAAAAAAACTTTAATTGCCGCTTTATTTTACTTTTTATTTTTATTTTTGAAGACCCACTTGCAGCAGATGGGGGCCATAGCCAGTGTTGGTTCGCCGCCACCGCCATCCGCTCGTCGGCGCAGAAATCCGCGCCTCCGCCGCCGACGGCGGCGGCGGCGGTGGCGGCGACCTTTCAGCTTCAAATGGCGGCGCCGCCAAAATTAATTAAATTTTTCCAAAAAAACAAAAATAATAATAGAAAAATCAAAAACTCAACCATTAAAGAAGCTAAAATTTATAGTTATTCTTTTTCTCCTTTTTAAAATTTCCTTTTATTATTGCTTTACTTTAGTTAAATTTATGTTAAAAACGCCTTTCATTTATATAGAAAAAAAAATTTTCTATTTTGGCGGCGGTGGCGGTGGCGGCGGCGGTGCAGATTAGTGTTAAATTCCCGATCCGACCGACAAAAAAGTCGGGAAATTCAAAAAAAGTCGGGATAGAAATTGCTCTCGGTCGGAAAAGTCGGGAAAAAGTCGGGATAAAAATTTTTGTCGGTCGGGAATTCGGGGGATCGAAAAGTAGGGTATGGCGTTGGAATTTTTTTAATTAAATTAATTATAAGAATTTAAATATATAAAAATGAGCTATTTAATGTAAATAAAATGTAAATAAAGGGTTTTTGGTTAAAATAAAGGCGAAAATGAATGATTTTTAAAATAAATATTAATTTTTTTATTTGTCGGGATAAAAAATGAGTCGGTCGGGAAAGTCGGGAAAATGTCGGGATAGAAATTATCGTCGGTCGGGAAGTCGGTCGGGAAAAAGTCGGTCGGGAAGTCGGGAATTCCCGACTTTTCGGTCGGGAATTTAACACTAGTGCAGATGTCGGCGCCGCCAGAAATTGGACCTCGCCGCCGTCGGCGGCGGCGGCGGCGGCGGCGATGAAATGCAAATGAGACAACACTGGCCATAGCTTAACAAAAAGAAAAGTTTTATGTATTCCTAACAAAAGTTTGAAGGGAAAAAATTTAATTTCCATTGTGTGCCATTCAGAGAATTTTCGAACACTCACATAAAAATATGCTCAATTATTCCAAATTTAGAAAATCAATTTTGTTTGAGAAAAAAAACCATTAAAATAGTTTAAATTCGTCTGCGTTTTTTCTTTTATTTCTAGCAATAGCAAAATTCGTTGTCACTTTGAATGGCTTTTTTGCTTCGAAATTAAAATTTTCTTTTTAATTAATTTTTGTTGTTTTTTGGTTTTCTATGTCTGACTTTTATTTTATTTTATTTATTTTTTTGATGTTGTAAAACCCCTCTTGAAAGTAAGTTTTTTGTCGCCGTCTTCGTCGTCGTCGTCGGTTTCACCTTTTTGATCACCATCAACTTTCCTTTTTTTCAAGGACAAATCAATGCACAAAACAAAACAAAAAATAACTACTCTTACTTATATTAAACCTTGACGACGACAACAACAACGATAATTAGAAAAAAAGACAGGCATAAAAAAAGACGAAAGAAAGAAGTTAGAGTTGTAAAAAAAACTTAAAGGGACACTTTCACCTGACTCAAATTTTTGCTTACGACATGTTTTACCTCCTAGCGCGAAAGTTCTTTGTCAAGTCCATTTCGAAAAGGTTTGTAAGTTTTTGTCAAGCTTTGGAAAAAATTTCAAAAATTTCACGAAGTTTGACCAAGGCTTACAAACATTTTCGAAATGGACTTGACAAAGAACTTTCGCGCTAGGAGGTAAAACATGTCGTAAGCAAAAATTTGAGTCAGGTGAAAGTGTCCCTTTAAGAGTTTTTTTCTTCTGTATTTTTGCAATGACAAATTTTATGATGCGTTTCGTTGTAATACAAAAAAGAATCTTCTTGATTGATTCATGGTTTTTTTTGGTTCAAGATGCAACCAAAGAATTATAAAAAAATGACAGGAAATCTCGAAAGAAAAATGTTTAGAAAGGATTAATTAAAATCCAAAAAATTTTAAAAATGGAAAAATCCATTCTTAAAAGAAAAATTTGTTACCCGAAGTCACTCCACGAAACTTCAAATTAATTTTGAATTTTCATTGATTTTGGCTAAAATTTCGTTGATAGTTTTTAAAAACTTTTCACGATTATTTGTGCTATTCTTTTTTTTGTTGTTGCTGTTTGACCTTTGATAAAAAAGAGTCCAAAATATTTAAAAATAAATAAATGTCAAAAACAATTACTAATCTCTCCATTTTATTATTTATTATTATTACTGCATTTTTAGTTTGTGTTTCAAAAAAAAAATTTTTTTTCTTTCTCTCTTTGATTTATTTTTTTTGTGTTTTGGAAAATTTTCTTACAAACTCGTTTTTTATTTGGCGTTTTTGCATTCTTTATTAAACTCTTCTCTTTTTTTTTTTGATTTGACTTTTTGATTTCTGAGGTTTTTGACAAGAACCACAAAAAAGAATTCATCATCTTCACTTCTTCAATTTGGTTGTACGTACTTTTTTTTGGAGAGAAATAAAAAAAACTTATGAATTGAGACATTTGAAAGAAAATTTTTTGTTCATACCTTTTTTTTTGAAGTGAATGAACGAATCGAAAAAATAATTTCACAATCAAATTTAAAATAGTATAAATTGAAAGTGTTTTTAACCACCAAAAATAAAATGTTGCAACTTCAAACGAAAAAGAATTAAATTATTTGTGAATCGAAATGAAACGTTTTTAGAATGTTTTCAAACCCATTAAATTTTTTGCAACTTTATCATCCAATTAAACTAGGTACCGGCATGTACATTTCGCCAAACGAATGCCAAAGAAAAAAGATGGCAACGATGTCATTTGAATTTCAGAAATTTTAAATGCGTTAATTCATTTATCTTTTATCGATTTTATTTTTTGATCTTTAACTCATCGGAAAGCCCGTAAAAAACTGTTATTGACATATCCAATTCTTATAGATAGAAAATGAGGAAAAATGGGGAGAAAAACAGTTTTTTATTTTATTCGGACGATGTTAAAGGTCGACTAAATTTTATTTTTTGATAATCTTATTCCTCACCAAAATCTGCATACAATATCAAAAATCCCGGGGTGCACCAAAGAAAAAAGTGACTTTTCCAAAGCAAAAACCATAAAATTAATAGAAAATGTGGGCATCAGCAAGTGAAAAATGTTGCTTTTTCTTGTTTTTCATTTGCAACATGCAAAAAATCAAAGGGGAAGAAAAGCTTTATCGTTGCCATTTTTTACTTCAGATGCAAATATTAAAACCTTGATATCTTAATTGGGAGTTTATTAAAAATTATTTTCTCTTCTATCATTAAATTCCCCGTATTTGAAAGTACCTATCCCTCTAAACCTTATATAAAAACAAAGAAACTTCATTTTTTGCTTGCCGGTCCCTAAATTAAACGCAATTTTTCTTTAATCAAACAAAAAAAAATAGTGCATTCCTTTGTTTCAATATTATTTTTTTCGTTCTGCAGAAATAATGAAAAAACAAAAAAAATAAGGAAAGTAAACAAACAAAGAGAATCAAAAAAAGCAAGCGATAGTAATGAAGCTGATAAGATGCTGCTTTCTGCCCGCGTGTGTGTGTGTATTTGTTTACTTACATGATTTTTTTTATTTTGTTTTTTCGTTTTTTTGAGTTTGATGCTTGCATGTACATACATGTTTTTTAAGTGGGAAAGCTTCTTTCTTGCTACTGCATTCTGTTGTTAAACGGATTAAAAGGAGAAAGACAAAGACAAAAAAAAAGAAAGAGAAGATAATTTCTAATTTCCTTGTTTTAATAAATAAAAAATTGCAACAAAAAAATTTCTTTTATTTTTTGTTTGATTAAGAATTGGGCGGAATAAAAAAAAACCGGGTAACAAGCTTTATTAATTTTTTTTTTTATTTAGCCGCCATTTTTTTTTTGATAAACAATAAAAAAAATATAAAATGGATTCTTGTGTAAATAATACTCAAAGCTTTTGAATTTTGAGAGAGAAGCGTGTTATATGTGTGTTATTTTTCTTCTGGGCTTGATTTAAAAAAATATTTGGGAGAGCTTTCATTGTTTGATCGGTTACTTAAATAACCATGAGACTGGGGCTCTTGAAACAACGAAAAATAAGATTTATCAATCATATTTTTTTTAAACAAGAGTTCCATAGAGATAAACTCCAAAACACATTTGCAAATACATGGAATTTTTTGTTTTATTATGTCTTGTACCGAAAATTTATTATACTCACATATTTTCGTGCGAAGACATAAAAAAAACAGAGAAATTAATGTTTTTACTTTTTATCAATGCTATACAAAGTTTGCCTAAAAAAGGCTCCCATAAAAATTGTTGATTTTTTTGTTTACGCAAACAACTTTTTTTCGATTCACCTCACCGCAGCAGATGTTGCAATTTTCTGCATTGCGCGTAAACAATAAAAAAAATTATTTAACCCCTTCTGGCATAATTTCTCGCTTCGCTTTGGTTGAAATTTTATTTAATTTTCAATTCCTTTGTCGAAAAACTTAAAAGAAACTCCCTATTTCGTTACAACTATTTTTCTTGATTTTTCTGATTTACAAAATAAATTGCAAAACACAAAAAATAATAATAATAAATATCCGTCAATATTGAATTGTATTTTCCTCTTCAGTATGGTTAAGTCTATAATTAAAATTAATTTTTCGTAAACTAAGTCCCTATTGGCTTGTTAGGTGTTCCTTACAATTAATATTTTTTCTTTTAATTAATTTATTTTTGTCATTAAAAAGGAATGTTTTGAAAAAAAGGAAAAAACCATTTTACTGCATTTATTTTTTAATTATTGCATCGAACATCTTTATATTTTTACGACAACGAACGAATAAAAGATAGGAAAAGAACAAAGAAATATTGTCACAAGATGGATGTATGATTGAAAAGAAAAATTTCTTATCAGGTTTTTAAGATTACACGTTAATAACACACATTGGTCACAGGGTGTGTTAGAGTATGTTTTGACAGACCCTGAGGTTTAGTGTTTAGTACTCAAGAAAATAGAAATGAAAAAAAAAATTCATACATAAAACAAAGACTTTCAATTCCAGTTTTTAACCGAAAATTTTGCCTTTGTCTAAAGCTTTGAGGCACATAAGCAAACGGTTGTATTTAAATTTTAAGTGTATATTTTAATTTGAGTATCAAACAGTCTTAATGTTCAACCGACAGCATTGTTTGAAACACAATGAATTATAGATTGAAAAGCTCTTCGTCTAAAAGTTAGGCATTCCTTTGAAGTTCAACCATATCTTTGTTAAAAACAAGAAAACAAAAAAAGTGTCAATAAAAAACATTTGTTTTTTTTTTTTGAAAAATGTTTAAAATGCCACACAAAATATTGAATTTATTTAAAAAATAAGAAAATGTTAACAGTAGAGCAAAATATGATATTGTAAAAGCATATTACAAAAATTTAATCATGAAAAAGTCATTTAATATTAAGAAAATGATAAGTAAAAATCAAATTGTTCAAAACCATTTAATAAAATTTAATTTCCGATACTTTTAGCAGTTTGAATGCAGGAATCAATGAATCCTGCTATATTTTTGTTTGAATGAATTACTTGTTTTTGTAATTCCTTTTCGATAATGGATTTCAATTCGTTTGTCTCATCTTCGGTTTCTTCAAGATTCAATTCTCGTTGTTTATTCTGTAATCACCAAAGAAGAAATTAATATGTGCCCAAATAATAAAACTTATTTTTTAGAAAATCAAGCTTCTTCTGTAAAATTTTAGAACAGCAAATTTTTTTTCTATTTATATTCATCCGAACCCGGAGGTTCTAACTTATAATCTCCCGATTAGGATTATCAGGCGTGTAAATATAATTTTTTTTTGCTGTTCTTTACGAAGATCAAAGACTTATAATTGTCATCTTACTTGTGCTTCATTATGAGTTAATCCCAAATAGCTCGTTCCTCTAGCAAGCCGTGATTGAACACCTTTCGAAGATGCAGCAATTGAATAAATTGTTGCAAAATTCTGAACAACAGAAGTAATAGCATAAACGTTAACTACCGCTTCCATCATTTGTTTGATTTCCAATTCACCGATGTTTTCTTTTTTTGCATGTTCAATGAATAAATTAGCGTTCTCTTGGAATGTAACTTTAATCAAATTACTGATTGATTGAAAATATTGTTGCATATTTTGTGCAGTTATATCCAAATTTTCAATTCGTTTTATTGTTTCCCTAATTGACTCAATGATTCCTTGAAGACCCTCTTTCTCAGCCTTATCCTTTTTGCAACTTATCTTAAGATCGATCAGTTCATCTTCAACTTTCGAAAATTCTTTATGAAACTGTAACAACATATCCTTTTCTTCTTTTTTGTTATCTGTTGCATTTTTGTAAGCAGTCTGTAAAGTTTAGTAGTACATATATATTAATTAACCATGTTTAAAACAACTTACATCCATTCCTTCTCGTGCTCTGGCTTTATTAAATGATATAAAATCAAGCATAGCGGCACCAAAATTTTTTCCCATACTTCCTTGTCGTTTTTGTTGTTCCTACAAAGTCAGATGTTTTACAATACTCAATAAAATAAACCTTACTCGATGTTCTGCCCAAGCAGTATCAAAATTTTTTTGTTGTTCATCTAGGTCTTTCTTACGACGATCGTGTTTTGTTTGAACTAGTTTAATTTGCTCTCCAAGTTTATCTAAGCTTTGACGAAGTTCCTCGTTTCTGCATTCTTTGTCAGATTGGGCACCAATAAGTCCTTTTAGAAGTTCTTTAATAACGTTAACTACACGTTCACATCGATCAGCACAGTCTGTTGATTTTTTGACACAAACCTTAGTTGCATCACTCATTTGGGTAGCAGTACTGGTAACCATGTCACTGTTTTTGCTCTATAATAAAACACCTTTAATAATGAACTTGCAGCCATTGAGTCACTTACCCAAATAGCTGGCAAAATGTATTTAAATTGCTGAGAAACAAATCCCATCTTTGAATTAATGAAATCTAATTCGGATTTATTCTTTAGAATCAGCTGACTCATTTCTTGGGCAACTTGAGTGACACTAACTTTCATTGATTTTGGATTATTCAAATACATGAATTCTTCAACGGAAGATGAAATCAATGAATAGTCAAGAGCCGTAGCAGCGGTGACAAGCAAGTATTCTATGCATGCACAAGCTGGAATCAAGTTTGAAAGAGATTTTGCAGGTTCATTTAAACTTTTGACAACTTGATGATTGATGAGGTTTTGAATAATTTCCTAAGCAATACTGTAGATTTAAACAAACCCATCAAAAAAATACGAAAGAAGTAAAACTTACTTTCTTTTGTTCTTCTGATGGCATTAAAGCCATGGAAGCTTTGACTGATATTTGTTGATTATCCCTAGAAAAAAGATTCAAAATAAAATGAAACTAAATTAAAAATATACTTTGAGTTATCCATAACTTTGTAAACCTTATCTGCAACTAATGGTTTATCAAAGGTTTCGGCATCAGCAAAGATAATATTTCCGTCTTCATCTTGAAGCATTACATCATCAATAGGGATCTTGAAAGTCTTTGAAAGTTGCAAAGGCGTAAGAGATCCAACGTTAAAATTCATAGAACGAGTATCACTTTTAAAATGTGATTTTCCTGACATGTTAAAACAGTAACAAGAATTTACTTGAACTTGAAGAAGCAAATGAATGAAAAACCAAAAAAAATCCGAAAATTTTTTTAAAGAGATAATTAGATTTTTAATAATAAAAAAATGGTTCCGCCTTTTTTCATGAAATTATTGCATTCAGAAAAGGAGGAGTTTATTTCAAGAAGAAAACGCTATCGTGAAACGCATATATACGCTTAAGAAGGCGGAGAGAAAACTTTATCTCATTTTTTATCCAACTCTTGCTCTAAAGTTTTATGTTCGTTTGCCACATTCGCTTTTTTTGTTGCTTCTCTTGCATTTCGTCAAATTTCTTTTCCCATGGCTGAAGCTACTTTTATTTATGGCCAAAAATCAGTATCATTTGTTCTTTTAAATCTTACTCCAAGTATTGTCGCTAAAAAGTTTAACGCTAATTTATCTGAACTTTTTCTTATTGATAGCAAACAAAAATTGATAACTGTTGATAATGAGAAATTTGATTCCAAGCTTACTTTCGGAGAAACTTACAACGTTTATGATGATCGCGAAATACCGTAAGTAAATTTACTCCGTTCTTGCAAATCAATTTTAATTTTCAGACGTGTAGAAATGTCTGTTGTCACACCACTGACAAACAAACATGTTTCTAGCTTTAAAAACTCCCTCCAACTGCTTGTTCCTGCCGATAATATTAATAGCAACATAAAATTGCAAGGATTGGCTCTTATAACAATGAATGCAAAAGATGTCTCTCTTGAAAAAGGAAATTACAAACATATCAAAAATACCAAATCTTTGCGTGCAGCTGTTCATGATTTAACATCAGCTGTCACTAAAACATATCTTGAAACAAGTAGTAGCGCAGGAGAAATTCACGTTGGATTGAGTAATGTTTTGAAAGGCGTTCCTGATATGTTAAAAGAAGTTGATAATGTAATTTCATTAGAGCTCATTTGACAAGAGTATTTACCAATTTTCTGTTATAGCCAAACTCAGACTCAGAAGAAATAATTCAAGATTTAGAAAATTGGATGACAGAAACACTTCAAGAATGTTATGATAAATCAAAAAAAGGAACTCAACAAACAGAAGATTTGTTAGAACATATTCATGAATTGGAAAGTGCTTTAATAGCCTCACTTGGAGCTGGAGAAACAAAAACAAGCAGTAATGAAGTAAACGAAGAAATGTTACAACTTTTAAAAAAACAGCAAAAACGATTTGAACAAGCTAAATTAGATGCAAAACATGAGATCGACAAAGCATGGGAAGCTAAAATGGTGAGTATCTTTGAATAACAAAATCCACTAAGCAAATGCTTTCTCATAATTTACAATAATATTTTTGCAGTTAGATGAAAATGCGCAAGAAGAATACGAGACTGCTCGAGAAAATTACAATAAAAAAATGCGTGAAATTTCTGAACTTGAATTCAAAATTGAACAAACAAATAAAAATGGAGCAAAAAATGAAGATGTTTTAGAAGTTCTGCGAGAATGCATTTCAGAAATAAAAGAAGTAAAAGAAAATTGGAGAAACGCCTCATCTTCAATCTCTCAAATGAAAAATAAACTCAAAGTAGAAAAAGAAGCTGGGCGTTGGAAAAATGCAATAGAATCGTCAAAAATTGATTTAAACAAACGTTATCTAATTGAAAATATGATAGAATTTTTAACCATTGGATACAAGGTTGATTATTGGATGACAGTTCAAAATCAAATAATCAAAAATCACTTACTTCCTTTAGCTTCATCTGCAACTAATGTTTTCGGGGGTGGCAAAGTGAGTTTCAAGAGAGATTTGAAATAAATGAATAAAATTTTTTTGCAGGTTTTAAGTATTAAAATAGATGGATTTGAAATGATTGAACAAGCTAATTCTTTGGTAAAAAAGAAACGATCAGAAATGATAAAAGAGTACGAATCTGATTTACTGGAATGTTTGTCACTTCATTCTGTTGCAACTATCTTTCAATCTGATAGTAAATTATATAAGATGTGATAAATTAAAAATAAACTTCATTTTGTAATGTAGAAAACTTTTAAGCCGTTGTTGCAATACCGGCGTTCATTATCTATTCTATCATTTTATGTAATTAATAGTAGTAATAATTATTTTAGTAAAAAGCATGGATAAATCAGATTTTCAATATAATGGAAAATCGATGAGCATCAACGTTCAGACAGTTACTCCGAAACAACTTAATCGTGCTCTCAAAGTTCCAAATATTGAGGAAAAAATGCTACAAGATGAATATGGAAATATGCATGAAATGGAAAACGATAAATTTATTCCTGGATTGGAATCCCAAAGGACATATGCTATTATCGATGTTGATAATAACAGGTTATATATTTTTTATTACCCAGATAAAATATGTATAAATCTTTCAAAATTTTAGTGAACCACAACGACCAACTTTACCAAATATCTTACAAAAATCTCAAAGTTTACAAAATCCTCTAGAAAATGATCCATCCTCAGACGAGTATCATTTTAATAGGCCATATCAAAATCCTCAACCAAACAGTGGTAAATCACGAGATTTTCAACAATCACACGAACAACCACAACCTCCACCGAGATCGTTTTCAAACAATCAATCTTACAAAAGTCAAGTAAGCTAACAAAGAAATTGTACTCTATTAAAATAATTTTTTCTTTAGGCAATAGTCCTTAAAGACAATACCGCTTATTTAAAATCCGGTAAAATCTTCTTTGAAAATATCACAAATGGTTGTATTGCAATTGAAGAACTTGTTTTATTAGCTGCAAGTGCACCAGATGTTAAACTTTCTGATAGTCGTTTACTTCGTGTTTCCATTAATGATGCAGTTAATGTTCTTGGCAAATCTTACAATAAAGCTGGTAATACAGTAGACGAAGTAAAATTGCATTTTAATGAAATTCTAAATCATATTCGTCGATGTCTTGAAGCTTTTTCAATTGTATGTTCATTTAATTGGCTTGGACTAAGATTGCATAAGTTGAATTTTTTAGCAAGAAAACACTCAGCAGTATTTGAACGCATTACAAAATACAGTCAACTCCAGCATTAAAGTTATTGAAGAAAACATAAACTTGTTTGAATCTCCCCGATTAGAATTCATTGAACTCGAACAAAGTGTTAAAAGTGCTCAGAAAGAAGAGGAGGGCAAAAACGAATCTGAACGTAAAATGCAATCAAGTGAGCAAATGAAAATGAAACAAATTGAAAATGATATTCAAAAAAAAGAAAATGAATTAAAAAATCTTGATTATTTAGTTCAAGTAAGATTTTTAGACATAGAAATTTACAAATTCAGACACTCTCTTTCAGAGCCTTACTGTGGAAATTGAAGCATTTGAAAAAGAAGCTACAAAAAAGAAAGAAAAAAGATCGGGATTTTTTAGTGGTGGCAATAAAACAGAAGAACAAAATGGTGAGCTTCAAAAACAAGACTTACAACAACAAAAAATTAATGCTCGAAAACAAAAACATCAAGTTCAAAATCAAATTGATAATTTGGAAGCAAGTAAAATTGATGTCAAACATAAAACAAAAAATGCCAAAACAGAACCTTCAATAAATTGGGAAAAAGTGATTGGTTCATTGAGCAACATTATTTTACAAATTGAAAAAATTGAACAAACATGGAAATCACTTGTTGGTTTTATCAAAACTATTGAATCGGCTGTGAATGAATTGGAATTTATTGCGTCAAAATGTGATGCTGATAATTCACGTTTAATCACGGCAGCTCTTCGAGTAACCCTTAATTCATGGGTTATTTCTCAATGTTGCGGAATTTATAATGATATTGTCAAATCTCATATTATTCCACTTGTTTCTAGCGTTACAAGCAATTTCGGTCTTCGTGTTGAAGAAGCTAAAAGCAAATTATCAAGTGAAAAAACAAAAGCCCAAAATATTCGAAGCGAAGTTGCTTCTTTGGCTGATAAACGACTTTTGGAAGCTGTCAAAAATTTGGCTATAGTTACAACAGAAACTGAGGACGTTCTTTGTAACATTTTTTCTAAAACTCTCTAAAACATTTTTTTTATTTTACTAAAGATTTACCTTAATGAAACAGTGTCATTTGGGACTCGGTAGTTTTTTTCCACTGCGAAAATTCAAAATGGCGTTATCCCAATTAACGCTCGTTTTTAAAGTATTGTTTTATTAGTTTCGTTTGTTTTCAGTAGTATAAAAATTTTAAAGTAAATCTAATCAATTATCGTTTATTAAATAAAATGTACCATGTTATTCAGCATTTTTATCAAAGGGTTATTTAACTCATAAAATATTTATTTTCGCAATGCGACCATTTTTTTCTAATCAAATTTACAGATATAATGGGAGGCATTGAGGAACTTGAAGAGCATTGTGGTGAAATTCAAGGAAAACTGAATAAGCATGGATCTACAATTAAACATGTAAGTTTTTACATAATAGCTAAATGCGAAAAATTCTGAGCCTATCCCTAATTTTCAGGTATTCAAAGATTTCAGTGAATCCGATACTGAATATGCTGAAAATGAAAACTTGTTTCTAATAATCAAAAAACGAATAACAAAGGCGATTGATGAATTAACAGAAGAAAAGGGAAGATTATCAAATTTGAAAAATGATGCAAGTAAACTTTCTTCTGATTTAATGACAGCTGAATTAAAATTAAGTAAGGAAGTGAATGATCTTGAAGGACGTTCAGATTATTTGTGGCGACAAATTAAAACTGCTAACAGAGAATATGAAGAATCTCAAAGTGAAATGAGAGAAGTCAGTTTAAAAAATATTTTTTAAAAAATAAAAAAACAAATTCATTTTTAGGCGAGCCAAAAATTGAATGAAGCAAAAAAAATATTAGCCCAAGCTGTTGAAGAAAGAGAACGACGTAATTCTTTTAATCCATTTACATTCATAGTTAAAGTGACTTCTGGTTTTATGGTGGTAAATTAAACATTTTTATGAAAAGTAGTATTGCAATTACATATTTCAGGGAATGGCATTGTTTGCTCTTATGGACCTAATTAATAAGAAAAAAGATGAAATTGAACAGCTAGAAAGAAACACGGAGCACCTTCAAAGAATTTATAACAAACTCAGAGGTTTGATAAATTAATTAAATTGGCGAAAAAGTCGTAAAGCAAAATTTTTAGAAACTCAAAATGAATTAGAATCAAATAAACGCGATTTAGAAAGAAGACAAAGAAACATAAAAAATGAATTAAATTCGACAAAAGAAAATTTGGAAAAAGCAGAAAATTTGCTTATAAATACAATTAAAATGGAAAAAATAATTGTAAAATGGACAGCAATGTTGCAAGAACTTTATGAAAAAATTAAAAAAGTTGAAAAGCACAGAGGAATGATAAGTGAAAAAATGTTTGGACGTCAAGAAGAAGCAATTAAATGCGAGATTGAACAAATTGTCACAGATGCTCGGCAAATTTATGAAAATGAAAGATTCAGAATTACACTACGGGATGAAGACAAATCACTTGTTAAGCTTTTTTCTTTTATAACTTCTTCCTATAAAAATTAAAAAATGCACTTTTTATTTTTATCGAAAAGATAAAAAATCAAAGGTCATCACCCCGTAGTGGAATTACTTTTTAAATAAATATGTAAGAATCAAAAAATAAATTGTTTTTTGTCAAACAAAATTCAATTTTGATAATATGCAAATCTTTGTTATGTATTAAAGATTTATTTTTTTCTCATAAACTTTATTCTTTTATTCACACAAAAAAAAACTTCGCCATTTAATTAACGATGTTTGAAAAAAGTCTAAATCAACAATATTATGGCTATGTTTCGATTGTAAAGTGATATATTCAAGAAGCAAATTTTCTTGATAGAACAACAAATCAGTTGGAGGATGACCATTAACCAATTTTCGCATTGAAACGACCGATACAAAGTAGCATGGAACTTTTATAAAGCTTTCTTCAACACTTTTTTCAATTTATTCTTTATATTTTAAAGCCATTAAAAATATTAATTAATATTTTATTTTATAAAAAAGAAGCGTATATTTTACTTTTAGCAATGTAAGCATTGATTTCTTTTTGACTGATTTTATCAATAAGATCTTCTTTTAAAGCATACAAAAAGAATATATTCATAAATAAATAACTAAATATGATAATTAAAAGGGATGTAAGTTTCCTCCAATTTGACGACATTAGCAAATCAATTTTTTAAACAAAATTTATGAAGAAATAATTTTCAGCGACAAAATCAGCACTTTTAATTTTTGATTAGTTTTTCTTCCTTTATTTTCTTATGCTTAACTTGCGCTTTAAATTACTCTTTAATTTTATATGTTTTTTTTTCTACATTATTTTAACTAATGTGTAAATATTTATAAAAAATTCCATAAGGCTTTTATAAAGAAATTTTTATATCAACAAAATTTAAAAATTTTCTGATTTTTTAAATCTAAAAGTTAAAAAAATTTATCTTACCTTTTTTATTTTAGATTTAAAAAGACTAAAACAAACTATCTACAATTTTAAAAAAAACTCAAGAAATGTCTGTTTAGTTTGATTAATGAAAAGAAAATATTTTTAAATCTTTAAAAACTATAATTTGGACATAAGTAAAGAACTTTTTGTTTTTTCAATCATAAAATAAAGTTCAAATGTTTAAAAAAAACTTGGAAATAAATTACGTGTTTTATTTTTCTTTTTATTTTCAAAAATAAAATCAAAAAATTTGTTTTTGATAAAAACTTGGAAAAAATTTTTGTTTAAAATATTAGTATTGCAAAAGGGTGGCGTCAAACAAAAAATAATAGAAAGTACAAAGAATGTTAATTCAATTGCACAAACAAGGTTTAGAAAGAAAAAAACATATACATTTTTAATGTAGCAAAAAACTGCAAAATGGTTGGTTGGCTACAAAATATATTATTGACTACATATTTAAATATTTCACGCAAAAATACAGCAAAAAAATCCTTGATGTTTGTTTATTGCACAGTCAAACTACTAAATTTTTTTTCTTCACTAAAAACACAAAATATTTTTTGAAGAAAAAATTTACAGACGTAAATAAAGCTGTGTTTTGGTTTAACTTTTTTATCCCGAAAAAAAAACTCAATTGAGAAGGAGAAAATTATTTTTGGTGGTTTTGGTTTGACAAAAGATGAAAGCACAAACATGCAAACACTGAAGAAAAGAAATGTATTTTGTGTTTTTTTATTTTGGGCGAAATTTACTTCCGCTATTTATTTATTTTAAACTGCAGCCAAAGAAGCAATTTTTAATATTTATTTGATTGTTTACTAATTGTTCGAAAATCCTGAAATATTTATTTGTTTATTAAATTTTTATTTTTTAAACAAATAGGTATGTTGAAACCATGATTTTTGAAAAATTCTGTGTTCGCTTTTTCTATTCAACTAAAAATTGCTGTTCGTTTTCAAAAGTAATTATGAAAAGCTTGAATATTTGAAAAACATTGGCCCTGAAATATTTAGTGTTTTTTGTATCCCTTTTTTGAAAAATGTTTACATATGTGAAATTTTTATGATATTTCATTGAAAAGTTCTCTTTGTTTTCTTCCTCAGAATTGGAACCATAAAGATCATAAAGTTCAAACAGCAATCAATAAATCAAATAAAAATCAAAAACTTAAAAATAGGATTAACTTAATTTTATTTTTATGTTATTGTATGTTTTTATATTTTTGCAATAATAAAACCAAGTTTGTTCTCGATCTTTCTGTTTTTTGAGCCCAAATCAAAAAATAAAAAAACATTAATGTTTCACAAACTTTGGACTCAAATATTTCATCATTTTTTATTCTATAATTTTTTCGATGCTATTCGAAAAGCTTCCACCCTCGATGCTTTTTGTTCCCATCACCCCACTTTTTTTTTAAGCAATATTCATCGAAATTCTTACAAAATCAAAAACTTCCTTTCTCGCTCGGATAGAATTCAAACAACAAAGCAAAATGCATTTTTTATAGTTGTATGTATTGTACTTTCTTATATTCGACCCCACTCAAAAAAAAATTATTACTCATTATATATAAATATTTTTTTTAATATACATTTGCTTCCCTTTTCTTGGGAGTAGTCAGGTCATACATAAAAAATGCTTATCAAATTATTATTATTTTTTTCAATGTAGCATACAAGCAATAATAAACAAATGAAGAAAAAAAATTCTTTGACACAAATACACGTAGACGTAGTCTTCCTTTAATCGGCTTTTTTTATGGTTTCTGTCATCAGTGGTGATCAGCGCTGGCGGTTTACCGAAATCCTTCGGTTTTCGGTTTCGGTTAACCGAACCGAAACCGAAGCTTATCGGTTTTCGGTTTTTCGGTTTAAATCGAAAACCGAAATCCTCGATTTTCGGTTTTTCGGTTTATAAAATTTTTCGGTTTTCGGTTCGGTTTGAAATTCAAAATCGTTATTTTTTGGGATAAAATATTAGGTATTGCTTAAATAATGCCTTTTTATGCATTATTAGCATGTTTGCTAACACTTTGGATAACAACTAGATACATTTTTCTACGAAAAACGAATTCGGTTTTTTCGGTTCGAATCGGTGCACCGAACCGAAACCGAAGTTTCTAGGTTTTCGGTTTATCGGTTTGAACCGAAAACAGGGATACTTCGGTTTTCGATTTTCGGTTCGGTTCGGTTCACCGAAACCGAACCGAAAATGCACCGAAAACCGAACCGAAAAACCGAAAACCGCCAGCGCTGGTGGTGATTAAAAAATGAGAGATAATTTTTTTTTGGAAAAAACTTGTTCCTATGTCGTCAATGATAAAGTAACGCACCTCAGAAAAAAAATCATTGAAATGAATTGAATTTTGTTTGATCGCTTAAAATAAGTTTTTTTATATTCATTCATCACGTAGCAAAAATTTTTTGTTGTTGTCTTGTGTCGTCTGTCTTTTTTCACAGTGGAAAATTAATGATAAATCGAAGTAAAAAGGAAGAAAAAAACGCGGGGGAGATGACTTTGATTTCTTGATTTCTTAGAGTATTTTTTTCTTCATGAGTAACATCTTCGTCAAGTATCGAATGCAGAAATGAATGGAGTTTCTGTATAACAAGAATTTATGTATGCAGCAAACAAAGCATCATCATCAGATGATTGTGATGGAAATCGGGTTGATTCAATGACATCGAATAAAATTATTTTTTAATCGATCAATAAATAAAGGTCATTCTTCTGCATGTATTTCAACTTAATGGTTAACAACCAAAAATGATGAAAATTCAAATAAACATGCAACTTTTTAATTTTTTTCCATGGAGATGTCTCAACGCAAAATCTTGAAATCACTTTTCTGCCAAAAACTTTTGTTAACTAAATTACTTTGGGTTTTGAAAAATAATTATTGGAGCTTCACAAAATTTATAGTTTTTTCTAAACTTTTTTTGCCATTAATTTTATCGACAAAGATAATTAATTTTAGCTTAAATAATTCATTACAATTTACTTCAACTAAAATAAGCCATGCGAGGGTGGTGATTTTTTTAAGCAAAAATATAATTAAAAAATTAAAAAACAATTTTTTTAGCCCAAATAACATGATTACTGTATAATGAACAATAAAACATATATCTTAACGATTGACGTCATAAGACCGAGCACAAAAAAATTAGAGAAATGAAACTTTTGTGATGCATAAAAGTACATAAACAGTCATCATTCTAAAGTTTAACAATTTTAATATCTTCTGACTACACTCACTTTATTATTATTATTTTTAAGTTTCGTATTACTATAAAATATCCATCTGCTTCTTTATTTCTCTTTCTCATAAGGTGGTCATTCATTTATTTTATAAATAATGGGTCTTAGGTTTTTTACATTTTACTCTAAAGTTTTTAAGGAAAAAAATAGTATAGTGTAATGTGTTTTTAGGCTACAACCTCCTTAATTGATCTTGATGTTCATGTTTACGTTCAAGTTTTTTTTATTGCTTTTGGTCTCTTTTTTTTAATGACAGCTGTAATAAAAAGTTTTTCCATGACAAATTTGATTCAAAATTTGTGTCGTTTTCGTTTAGTGATGAGAAGTTTTTGAAAAACTTTGATTCGTTGTGGAAAAGAAAATTAAAAAATTGGGGTTTTGACATGAATATTTTTTTTAATTCGAGTCCTTTCGCGAAAAATTGGTTTTACTATTTTTATTTTTTTTCTTGTGTTTGTTTTAATGTAAAATAAAAACACAGTTTCGAATAAATGTTAAAAAATTTATTTTTTATGCATTCATTTTACCCCAAACAAATAAAAAAACGAAGAATTATAATATCAAAATTATACATACAAAAACAATAAACAAAATCAAAAAAAAAATATTTCCCTTTCATTTTAATTATTTTATTTATTTTGCATATTTTAGATGCTGACCCAATATAAAGTAAAGTATACAAATTTTAATAATATTCTTGGAATGATAGTAGTTTTTAATTCAAAAAACAATAAAAAACAGGAGACAATTATGAATTTTTGTTAAAGAAAAAAAATATTTCACTGAGATAAAAAACAACAACAAAAAAACAAAATTTTTGTTGATGAAAGAAAAAAGTAATAACAACAACGGTTTTAAAAAAAATTACTGCACGCGATTATATTTTTTTTTTCATTTAAAGACAGTAATAATGGAGAGAGAAAGAAAAAAGACACAGGAAAAAACATTTAAAATTATGTGAATAAAAAAATGGCACCCATAATAATAATAATAATAAAAATTATGGTATTTATATTTTTATAAAAAAAATTATTAGAAGAATAGGTTAACAAAAAAATTAATAATAATAATGAGAATTAAATCATTTGCGGAAATGATGTGGGCCCTGCGTTGTTGGTTGTTGCTCTACCCATAATCGATGAAACCAAATTCGTTATAGGATTTGTTGAAGATGGTGAAAAATTATTTGGGATGGATGATTTGATATTATTTGAAAATAATAAATAATCAAGAGATTCTTTTGAAACTTGAGGAAATGTATTATTGCTTAATGGATAACTCGCTGCATTGGGTAATGAAATATTTGATGCTTGAGTTGTGGCTGCCAAAATATTAGCCAATCCTGGTGGCAATGGATTCAATGTTCCACTTGCAGCAACTTTGAGAAGATCATCTTGATTCATAATTGGGATCCATCCTCCTGGTCCTCCACTATTTTGAAAACTTTGGTCTTGAGGGGAATTTAATCCTCCTCCTTTGTTATTATTATTATTTTGATACGCCAAAAATAAACTCAAGACATGGTTATTATAAATAGTTCGAAGTTCCTGCATTTCGCTTACAAGTAAAACCAAATTTCCCAATCTCGTCGTTGCATTATCGCTGCTATAATTATCTGAATAATATTGTTGAATATCTTTCATCAAATTTGAAATATATGGGGCTAAATTTGTTTGAGTATCCGGTCTATTTCCTGAAGTTTCGGCTGCAATTTTAATTAGCGTTAATTGAGCCAAAGCAGCAAATTCATATTCATCCAATTTGCTGGTTTCCAATAATTTTGCTAAATCCAATACTTTTTGCCAAAAAGGTTTTTGTAATTTTGCTATCCATTGCGAGCTACGAATAGATTTATCAATGCCATAAAATTTTTCCAAAAATTGTAAATTTACATCCACAAATTGATCATTTATACAAAATGCTCGATCCATATTATCAATTCCATTATTTCGCGTAGTTAAATTACAAATATCCATATTTATCCATGTTGTTAAAGCTTGATCCAAAAGTGTTTGTTGATCCTTGCCACTTAAATAATCCGAAAGACCCGATGAATTTAAAAATGCCGTACACACTGCCGATTCAAGAATCATTGCTCGAAGTAAACAAAATGATTCAGCTTGTTTATAATCAGATGATGGTTGGGGAATATTTGTCTAAAAAAATTGAATAAATAAAAAAATTGTATTTCGTGGTAAGAGTAAATTAAGTATTTTGTAGGTTGGATTTTTGATACTTAGCGATTTTTTATTTTACTTTTGTAGTCTACGAAAAAGATCATCGCCGCAACCTATTTTTTTTTAATGTTTCTTTAAATTAAATTTTTGTCATGTCAACTAACATTTTTTTTTGATGACAAAGACAAAAAAAAATAATGTTTTAAAATAGAAAATAAAAATAGTTTCGAAACAAATTAAAGTTTCAAAATCTATGCTTTAAGCATTTAGCTTCTCATCCACCAAAAAAATGACGCATAAATTATTTTTGTTAAAGAAATACCCAAAATTAAAAAATGCTTACATTTCCATTGTAAAGTCCAATTCTGGCTCGATTAAATATTACTTCTCTTTTGGAATTTAATAACGTTGTTAAACTCGATGTATCTTGTGGAACATTAAACATTTCACAAATAGCTTGTTGCATTCCATTTAATTGTGGAGATTGGGCATTGCTCGAGCTGGATGAAGCTTGATCCGAATGATTTGATGGAGAATCTTGAGGTTGGGGTGGCATCGCACTAATCGTGGGTCCATGAGGATTTGAGCCTCCAAGGCCATTGGATCGAACTTCACAAGGTTGCATTCCAATTGCGAGGCATCTAGCAAGGCGGCAATATTTGCACATTCTTCGCGGGGAGACTGTAAATGAAAAAAATGTTTAGTAAAAAGAATTTTCTAAGGCAAAAACGACAGTAATCGCAAAAAATGTTACTGTCAAAAAATAGAAGGATATATTTTTTTTGGGATTCTGTAACTTTACTCAAAAAAGATTCCCTAAACCTCAAAATTTTCTACTTACCATTAACTAATTTGCATTTTTGTTGATGCCGACATGAATAAGTTCTTCGAAAGGCTACAGTCCTTCTGAAAAACGCTGCACATGCATGACACGACAAAGCTCCAAAATGGTTTGATGTTGCTTCTTCCGCGCAAATTTTACATAATTTTCTTGGGCCAAATTTTCTTGAATTTGGCGATAATGAACCATTTGGAATCATTGACATCGACGTCGTCGTTTCTTCATTTGTATTATTTGATAATGTGTGAGACATTTCAAATGGTGGCGACATATTAAATGCGCCAAACATTAAGGCAATATAATAATAATAATATAAATTATAAAATAAAAAAATATTTTATTTTAAATCTAAAAATTAAATAAAATTAAATTTAATAAACAAAAAAGTTTCACTCTTTTTCAGACGCGACGACACGTATCCTTACAAGAGAACGAAAATGACACAGAGAGAGAAAAAAAAATAAAGACACGACGCGACAAAAAATAAAGCAGCCGATGTGAAAGAAGTTTGTAGTTAGAAAAAAATTTTCTTACTGTGGACAACCCACAAAATATTTTTTGCTCCACCCATTTTTTTTTATACATATTTTATTTTTTAGCATTAACTTTTGTGCAGACTTTGTGATTGGTTCATGGGCATGCAAAAAATAAGAGGTGTGGAAAAGAAAAAAAGAAAGACACAAATAATAAAATATGAAGTTTGAAGGCGCAGCAACAGCAACAGCAACAAAAAAATGGAGTAGGAAGGAAAGCAGAAGTAAATAAAATAAAAACTACGTGCCTTGCTTTTGTGTAACTACAAAGTTCCATATTATCTATATGTTTGCGACGCCGCTTTTTTATTTCTTTCCCCCAGAAAAAAGACACACTTTTGTTTTTGCAAAAAAAGAAAGAAAAAGGAAACCCGAAAGAACTTTTTTACTTTCGAATGTTCTTTGAAAAGACCAATGAAATCATAAAAAAAAACTACGTGAGCTTTTAAAAAAAGTTTTTTTTGTTGGTTCCTTGACAACAACTTGGCAATTTGTGTGTCTGGCTTATATAATCAGAAATAATAATGAGAAAATGAGAGAAAAAAGTAAAAAAAATTATTATAATGGTAACAAATTAGACCAAAAAAATAAAAGGTATAGTCGTCGGTCGCCGAGAGACAAGTACCTGCAAATTAAATTAATAGTTATGAGAAAATAAATTTTTTTATTTCCCCTCGAGTCTTTTGACGTAGAAAAGAAAGGTTCGTTAGAAAGTACATAGATTTTTGAACTTTTTCAGAAAAGAAAAAAAAGTTATAATATTCAAAGTTCATAAAATCAAAATATTATAGTGTCTTCGAAATTTTTTTTCAAAAAAGGCACACAGAGTTGGTATCATCTTTTTTATTCTTCGACTCTCCTTGGGAGGTTATAGTTTAGGAAAATAAAATAAAAAATGGAGGATGGAAGGAAATTTCCAAGGTGCGTGTAAAAATGAGGCCGGTCTATCGTCGTCGCCTGATCTATTTCTATTTTTTTCTTATTTCTAGGCTGATTTCAAACAAACAAGAAAGAGGAAAAAATTTGAATTTCATCGGCACCTCACTTATTTATTTATTTTTTTGGATATATTAAATTTTTATTAAATTCAAAAATCTAAATCAAAAAAAGAGAAAAAAAATTATGATCAAACGTTTTTCAGAGAAATATAGAGTAACAAAATGAGATTAAAAAAAGCTAAAATTTCTTTTATATATATGTATCAAAAAATAAATAAAGAGACAAATGCTCTTCTCGATTGCTATTAACTACCACGCCATCTAAACAAGCTAACCGCGCACTTAAAAATAATAAAAAATTAATCATAGGTTATTAAATCAAACAAAACTAATACGCCTCAAAAAATGATTAAAACAGCTTTTCAAACAAAATAAAAAACCTATTTAAAAAAATCAAAGAAAAATTCCTACGCAAATTATTAAAAAAAAAGTGAGCTACGACTACTCATTTTTATAGAAATCAGAATATAGAATAGAATTCAAAGTCATGCTTAATAAAATAAATAAATAAATAAATAATTTCAAAGACACAATCAACCAGACAGGCAAGGCAGACACAAAAAAGGAGGACATGATTAAATTTTTTCTTCTTCTTTGGTTTATGTATGTAATTTTTATTTTTATTCTGTTTTCTGGGGGCAAGCAAGCAGGAGAGCAAATTACATAAATGTTCACATTTAACAAAAAATGCGATGAAACCGTGAGACTGAAACGATTTTATTTTAGAGACTAAAAATTTCTTTTAAAAACTTATAAATCATAATAGAATTTTAATTTCGTAAAATAGCGGAAATATAAAGGCTTTTTAAATTTTTTTTAATAGTCAAAGAAGCGTTGTAAAATGAGAGACATGAGAGTGAGATTATTAATCCCCATTTATAAAATGAGTGTTGGAGTATTGTGATCTCTGAGAGTTGTATTAAAAAAATAAATGTGAGTGAATGCATCAAATTGACTACACTTTTGCTTAGTTGTTTGATGTATGTAGTAAAAAGTAGTAATTAATAATATTAGTGAAGTAAAGTAAAGTAATAAAAGAGTAAAAGAGCAAAAACATAAGTAGTTCATTGAGGCTAAGGTTGAAAATTACTATGAATGTATGTGGGCTACAGTAAAATAGAGAGGAAATTAAAAAGAAATGAAAAGGAAAAAAATTTTCTGAGAAGCAAGCATCGATGACTAAAAAAAGCAGACGAAAAAATTATTTTAAGATTATTTTTTATAAATCATGAAAAATGTGTGGCTATCTAAAAACGGACTATAATATTTAGGAACAGATTTAACGGACTATAATAAAGAAAACAAAACAATATCCTGATTTTACAAGACACGGAATAAAGCGATTATTTTGAAAATGAGAATAACGCCTTATTCTAGGCTTCGTGTCTCTCCACTGTGGTGGCCAAAGCGGATCAAAATTTGGTTCGAGCACGCACGCATAACGGACAACGGACTTTTATTTTTATTTTTAAAAGGACAATCAAATAATCTGAACAAGCATAACACAGAAAAATAACATTTTTTTTGATTGCTTTTGGATCAAAACAAAACTGTGTTTAGTTCCTCTTTTTTTATTTAGTTGATGTATTGAAAAAGTTGAAAAAGCTCAGACAAAAAAGAAAATAGAGATAATAACACATTCGGTTTTTTACCTTCGATGTATGTACTTTATGTATGCATTTTTACATGGGCCGCGGCTTAATTTCGATCTTGATCGTTGTTACAACAACCAAAAAGAAATTAAGAGATTATCAAATAAAGCTAATTAAATAAAAAATATATATTCAAAAATGAATACAAAAAAGCATGTTTTTCATTTTTATTTTTTACATATGACTCACAAAAGTAACCAACCGCCACCGAAAAAAAGTCCACCTTCTGTGCTAACAGAAAAATAAAAGCAGGCGATGGGATTTCGTTAGCCAAGAAGCAGCAACAAACAAAAATAAAAAATAATTTTTTTGGTATAGATCACGATCAAAATTTTTGTCCTCTATGTTTGTTACCATGGATGGATGGACTGATTTTGGTTTTATTTAATCAGCTGAAAATCGAAATTCAATGTTTTTAGCCGCCTCTATTTATTTTTTTGGCTGCTACGTTGCGCTAAATCTCAAAAAAATAAAATAATAAAATTAAAGAGAGACCATAATCTAGCGAAAGCAAGCGAGACAAAGACAGGAAAAAGCCTAAAGAAAAAAAAAGTCTCATCCTTTTATACTTTGTCCTTTGGAATGAAAACTATTTATTTTTTCGCCTTTTCTTATTTATTTATTATCAGTAAGAAAAAATGGGAGAGAGAAACTACAAAGAAAAATTTAAAGCATTTAGAAATTTTTATTTATTAAGGAGGAGTGTTTATTTTCATAGGCTTCAAATTCCAGAAAAAAAATGTTATGAATTTCTTCTCTTTACATCAACAAATTCTTTCCCCTTTTTTCTCTCCATCAGCTTGATACTATAAAAACTACAGTAAAAATAATTCTTATTTTTAGGAGTTCCGTAAAAGTGCCCTAAGGCTATGAGAAACACTAAATAACTACAAATTATAGTCTCTATTTTAAACTTTTTAGTTTCTCTCTTTCTCTCTTTTGCAGACAGAAAGAAAGCAAGAGGCAATGACGGAACCAGAAAAACTTAGTTAATAGAAATAAAAAGTTCTCTTTTTTAAACACCAATTATGTAAGATAAAAAAAAAATTGAGAGGGAGTGGCAGGCATTAACGTTGTTGTTGTTCCTGTTGCTGTTGTTTCTGCTGAGCATAGCCTACAACCACCCAACCAACTAAATGAAATGAACTTAATGGTCTTGACGTGATATTATAGGAGTCAACTTACAACTTCGCAGCAAAAAAAAATGATAAATAAATAAAAATTGGGAACAAAAACCAAAAATAAATCTAAGAATTTCTGAAACTAGAAAAATATTTTTGCCTCAAGATTTAAAGAATCAAACTTCAAAATAAAGAAAATGATTTTTTAGGAGCTCCTAAAATGGCAAAAGGAATGGTACTAAACTAACATAAGTCGATTAGTTAGAAACTACAAAAAAAAAAGATTTTTTAATCTAACACAAAGTCACATCATTTCTGTCACTATTATGGAGTACTTTTCTATATACTCCACCTTCTAATAAAATTAATAATAAAAAAATATATATGTAAAAGATTAATTTCCGGTCGTGACTATACAAGTTTTTAAATATTTTTTTTACGCATAGCACACACGCATCACACATTACAACAACGACGACGAGGTTTCATTGCCTACATGAGCACCTAACATCATCATCCTCATCAGCACAAAATAACATCAAAAAAATATATATTTTGTGATAGAAATAAAAAAAAATTTTATTTCTGTTTCTGATGTTTATTGTTTTTCAAATAAAAAATGTGAGCCCAATGGATTGTTTTGTGTTGTTCATGACTTGATTTTTTTTCTGCGCCCGCATACCTTTGCACACAAAAAAAAAATTGAAGTGGTGAATGACACTGACGCTACTGCTGTTGCTGTTATTGTTGGATGATATTAATCAGACTACAAAACAAAAACATTGAACTAAATCATCAAATATTTTTTTATTCACGTGCACAAAGTCAAATTAATTTTTTTTTTTTTTACGTGATCTATTATTTTTTTGTTGTTGATGGAAACACAAATACTCCGTTTTTGTAGGCGCCAAAAATAGTAACGCTAATAAAAACTATAACCTTTCATATAAAAATATGATAAGTAGTTAGCGATGAAGAAGAAGAAGAAAAAAAAATTTGTATCATTCGAGCGAGCTAGTGAGCTAACGTTTTTTATGGCTTAAATAAAAAAAAATTAAGAAGCATATCATATGATATGAGTAAATAAGAAGATGGAAAAAATGTGAAAAAGATAAGCCGATTTTATTATTAATTTGTTCATTCTATCAAAAGTGCAACAAAAAATAAAAGATAATATGGAAATAGAAAAAGGATGAGAAAAATAAAAAATAATCTTAAATTACATTTTTTCTTTTTTTTTTAGCTAAAATAATGTTATTCATGAATACGGTAGACTACTTACTATGGATCTCTAATTTGTCAAAGACTAATCAAAAGAAATGTTTACTAATAAAAAAAAGTATAGTCTGAAAATGTGCGTGTGCGTGTCAAATACCAAATTTCTTTCATCTTTTATTAAAAAAAATTATATCCCACTTTTGGCGATGAGACCAGGCGAAGTACTTTTCTTGTCTGCTTTTGAAGATCTCCCACTCTCAGAAAAATAAAAACGTTTGCACATTTTTGTAAAATCTAAAAATTAATGCTACAAAACAAAAAGTTGCTCCGTCTGAACGTTTCTTAAACCTTTCAAGCCAGAAGAAATAAAAAGGAAGTTTTTTTTGCGTCAATTTTTTTTGCAAGAAAAAAAACATCAAAGTTCCGGCACATATATATAAAGCCTGCAATTTTTTCTATTCTTTCCTTTCTTGCAAACTTTTAGTTTTCCCATTTTTTCATTCACGGAACTATTTTTTTCTTTCTTCTTTTTTTGTTTTTCCCTCTTCCTTTTTTTCTTTTTCTAAAAACAGACAACGACGGCAACGCTAAAATAAAATATTTGTGCCACACACAGAAAAAAAAAGTTTTTTCCTTTCTTGTTGTAGCGAAGCAGCAGCGGGCTGCAAGCTTTAAAAAGAAAACTAAAAAAACACTAACAACGGCTGCATGGCTTTTTTTAGGGTAAATTAAATCTTTCTAACGCATTTTTTTTTTGCAAGAAGTCACCCTTTTGCATGGAAAAGGAAATTCGAAAGGAAAAAAGAAGAAAGGAAAGTAAATTTTTTTTTGCAAATAGAAAAAATATTTTGCAGCAGCGAGGCAACAACGAAGGAGGAGAAACACAGAATTTTTTATTTATGTATTCTTTTATTTCATTTTTTTTTCAAACTTCTAAGTCTGAGCACAAAAAACATTTTCTTTTTATGTTTGAATTTTTTCAATAATCACACACAGGTGGTGTTTAAAAAAAAGACATAAGGTTTTTAGATTTTTTTTTATGGAGAGCAGAAAAGCAGCTGAGAGACAAGAGCATAAATGAGTAAGAAAAAAGACGTCAAAGGACACAAAAGTTGAACAAAAAATAAATGAGTTTTGTAGTTTTACGAACGAAGGTGACAAAAAGAATGGAAACACAAAAATGAAACAAAAGAAGAAAAATAAGTTTTCTTTTAAATTTTATTTTTATTAGACTCATATTTTTTTTTCTTTTACGGAGGACAACTCCTCACAAAAAAATTTAGAGATGGCGTATTGAGTGATGATTCGATTTTGAGAAAAATATAAGAGACGAAATGGAAAAAAAGAAAGGAGGCAAGAATAATTTTGAGCCTGATCTTTCTCAACCTCGATTTATTATTTCTTTTTCATTTTTCTTCATAAAAATCAAAATAATAATTATTAGATTAAAACACAATTTTAAGGATATATGTATATCTATTCTCATTTTTAAGAAGGGAGATTTAGGACGAATTAGTTCAAGAGATTATAATATATACCTACGAAGAGAGATTATTTCAACTGATTGCAGCAAACATCACAACAGAAAATTTGCATTTTCATCTTCGATTTTTTTTTTGAAAAAGATCAGCGTCAAAAATAAAATAAAAAAGAATTATTTTTGAATTCGTTGAAAATATTTTGGAGGGAAAAAAAGGATGGAATCGTAAATCGTCAAAAGTTCAGAGAAACTAATCCATACTACTTAAGTCCACTGATCTTTGCAGTTTAGGATACTGTAGGTGACAAAGATCAAATTGAGGCTATAAATGACATCATTTTGGTTGGGTTTTATGATTTTTTAAAAGCTTCGAAGAAATCAAAACAAAAATGTTTTTTTTAGAATTGTTTGTCAAAATCGTTGTTGGTTGATAGGCTACGATAAGATCAGGAATTTAAGAGTGGGTGAATAAAAAAAGGATCAATGAGAAATCAAAAAATATCATAAATGCAAAGTAGAAAAAAAAGATACTGGTCTCAAAGTTAAATAAAAAATCCTTCCCCAAAGCAAGCTTCAAAATGATGTAATTGATTAAACCTTCCATATCTAATTTCAAGGAACCAAAAAAGTTATGGCTCCGTTTATTAATTCCCAGTCTATAGCCTTCCTCCTCCCATTTTGATGATCAAATCCGCTTAAAACTAAAAAAATACTAAAATTCTAAAATACTAATAATAACATTTATTAAGAAAAGCAAATCCACTCTAAATCCGGCTACAAAAAAAAATATTTAGACTCCAAAAACCAAGGAAGAAAAAAAACATTCCTCATGTCCGACGACTGCCATTTCAGATGAGGCCAGACAGCAGAAAAGGAAAGGAAGGACGATCATAAAAAAAGGTTATAAAAAACTTTTTTTTTCTAAAAGGAGAGAAGAGTACAAAGTTTTTCAATTTTTTTTTCTTTTCTATTCTTAGTTTTAGTGAAACAAACTCCGCCTAAACGCTTACTTCACTAAAAAAAAGAAGGAAGAATGATGGGATTAAAAAATGCAGAAAAAAGAAAGAAACTAAATGAATGTTCTTTGCTGTTTTTTTATGTTTTTTTTCTTCCGTCTGCTTGTAGCTTAAAGACCACAAGAAAGAAAAGTTTTACTTTGTTGTTATCATCGCTAAATATTTTTTTAGTTAGTTAAACTTCCGAACTTTTAAGAGGAAAAAAAAGAGAGAAAAAAAGTGGAAGGGTGTAGCTTAATTTTCATCAAACCCAAGAAAAAAGGAATATATTTAGTAGTCGGTCGCTGGCTACACCAAAAAAAATTAGGAAGCAACGTAAAAAAATAAATAAATAAAAATAATAATATCAAAAACATTTAATTTTTTTTAAAAAGACTCATTTCAGCCAGCGGCAGCGGCGGCTTTGCCTGCAAAAAAGAAAAAAGAATGAATGAACAAAAAAATGCAACGCTTTTAGACGCGATAGAAAAATAGAGAAAGAGAGAAGACAACAACAAAAAAAAGGAATGTATAATCACAAAGTACAAAGTATGCGCTCTTCGTCGCTGCTCTTTGGCGACTGATCTCAATGGTCTCACTCCCTTCTCTTTACTTCTGACTACACACGCATACATACACACAAATAAAAGTAATTTTTTTATTTCTATTTATTTTTTTATTTTAAAATGAAAAAATAGGAGGTATATTTATATTTATTATTTTGTGTGTAATTCTTGTCATCTTCTTCGTTGGTGAATATATGAATGTAGCAAAAATGATTAAAAAAGGAACAAATAAAAATTATTTTTGAAGATAAATGAAAAACGTTAATAACATTAAAAAAGTTTAAATTCTTTTCTTGGTGGGAGTATTTTTGCAATTTTCTCGAGGACGCAAAAGATATAAATGAGTGAGCCTCCCACAACATTGGAACAGAAAAATAATAAAAAAGTACCAAAAGTTCAAAAATATGAGAGGCGTTTAACTTTTTTTAAAGAAATAAAAAATAAAAACATATGATTTTTTTGTTGTGACTCAAAGATAAAACAATTTTTTTTTGCTGATCTTTTTATTTTCTTCTCTTTCCTGTTTATTTTAAGGTAACGCATTTTGGAATGGGAGGGGGAGAAATTGGAAAAAAAGGAGAGGAAATGAATGGGAGAATTCCATCATTCGTCTTTATCGTCGATGTCGTTGTCTCATTTGATTTTGATGACTACGTGCAGAAAAAGAGGGTTAGAAAAAATTAAATCAAAAAGAAACGAAACAAATATATAATGAAAACTTTTTTTAGTGTTTTTCAACGCTCGATGATCGTGATCTTTTGCTCTCTTGTTTCCTATGAGCTGATGATTGTTTTTACATAAACGACGAAAAAAAAGTTGGTGATGGTATTTGACCAGAAATAAATATAAATAAAGGCAACAAATAAAATTTGTAGTCAGTGGTCTCCTCCCATTTTTTCTCTCGCAAAATCACTAACAAAAAAAAATAAAACTTTTTATGCAAAAACAAGAAATAAATCGAAATCACAAATAAAATGACGATGAGCATTAAAGAAATTAAAAGATCACGAACAACAAAAAGCGACGAAAAAATTGAAAAAAGACACGTCGATTTCAAATTTTTTTAAATAAATAAATTTATGAGAAATGATGATGGCGATGGAATAATAGTCATAGACGTCTCATAAAAAAAAATAGCAACATTTTTATGATTTGTCGTCGTCGTCGTCTCATATCGCCGCCGCCGACGTTATTTTTTTTATTGTACGCAGGATTATTGTTTGTTGTCTACAACTAACAACCAACGCCCCACTCCACCCTAAAAATAAAATCATCGAAGCTTCATCATCACCACAGTTTTTTAGTTTTAGTTCACAGACGACACAGACAGAAGAAGAAAAAAAGTGGGGAGAAAAAAGACCAAAGTCAAGTGATTATGAAATCACTTTTTTTTCTTTCAATTTTTTCATTTTCATTTTTGCTCTTTTAAACAAGCTGCTTTACTACCATCAAACAAGCGAGAGAGAAAAAAAAGTATGACAAAAATGATGAATAGAATCCAAGAGAATAGAATAGAAAAAAATGTTTGTAGTTCAAAGACATACATTCATATGTTTGTGTTTCTTTTCTTGTTTGAATAAGCAAGCAGCAAGCGGGCCACATTTTTTAAACAAAACATTTTAAAAAATAATAAAAAAAGTGAAACAAACATTTTAAATTTTTTTTTTAAAGAAGAACGTTGAACTTTTAACTTCATTCAACAAACACAATAAAATAAAAAATGATGATGATTTATTTTCCTTTGAAAAATCCTAAAAACTGGGGAGAGAAAAAAAAGAGTTTAAAAGTTGTTTAAATGATTTAATAAAAAAAATATTGAAAAGAACAAAAAACCAAAAAAATGCATTGAATTTTATGCTGGCTGAGCATACTTAAAAAAAATTTGTCCAGCACAAAATAAAAAGAACACTTTTTATGCAGCACAAAAAAATATCTAACCAAACAACAGAAAATGAGACATTTCTTTTCATTTTGCCTAGATTTAAAAAAAGAAAGAAGGTAGAAAATTTATATTTTAAGTATGTGCGTTTCATATTTCGAAATCTAAATCTAAAGCGTCTCATCAGCTGATGATGAATGTGTAGCGTTTTTTTTTGTTAATGAAACTATCTATGTTTGTTAAATGTATGCAGGGACGTTGCCTTAAAGAAAGATGACTAATATAATGCATAAGTGAACTGTTGTCGTCTATATTTTTCTCACTACTATTTTTATTTATTTTTATGAAAGGTTTTTTTTTTAAATTTATTGAAAGATGTTTCATACATTCATAGTCAGTCATTTTTAAAGGGGCGATAGAGGAAATTTGTAAGAAAAAAAAAATGTGAATGTGTTTGTTTGTGAAAATATTAGTCAGATGCTCAGAGAGTTCGAAAATGACTGTTTAGTTTTATAGGATGATGTGGGCGATCTTCTTATAGCTAAAAAAGAACTACGGTAATAGAAAAAATGTTAAGCTTTAGAAAATTTTCAAATCAAAAACCTAAAAACTTATATGAGAAATGTGCAATGTCACTTTCGCCTCGAGAGCATATTTTCTCTATTAACTATATATTAATATATATAAATATTCATTTAATCCCATCCTCCCTCCGAATCTATGTATGTGCCTATAATTCCTTTTTCGAATAAACAAAATTAAATACAAAATAAAAATCAAAAAAAACTGTCTCACTTTTGTGCTCAGAAAAAATCACTATTTTTTTCTATCAAAATATTTTTGACACATAAATAAAAATTTTTACTAACTACAAAATAAAAAAAACTTTTTGTTGTTGCAACATAATCTCCTACTAAGTTTTGCGCGTAAAAACAAATATAATCGTTGTAATTGTTATTTGCGTTGTTTGCAACAAAAAAAAAGAAGGAGAAAGAATTTTATTTATTTCCCAGCCTATTTTTATAGTCTGTGTGAAAGAAACCAAAAATTTCACTAAAACCAACCCTAAAACTTTTACAGCCCTAAATTTTTTTAAAATAAAGATTAATTTATTATTAGTGATGTTTCAAAAAAATAAAAATAAATAAAAATAGAAAAAAGTAGTAAATATAAACTACTAAATAACAACTTCTTGGAAAAATAGGGAAGCAAAAAGAAAAGAAAAAAAACTACTTTTTTATTTTTTATTCATAGACATCGTCGTAGACAGCAACAAGCAAAAAGAAAAACTAAATTGGTAATGCGAGAATATAATTTTTTAAAGAAAAAAAAGAAGGATTGTTAAAGGGCAATTTTTTGAAATTCTAAAAAAAAATTCCTCCAAAATGAACGTGTTTTTGCCTCAAAAAAAATTTGCATAAATCTAACTATTAGAAATTTTGGTCCTTGTAACGAAAATGATGTTAAAGTTTTTACAAGAAATTTTAGTCATAAAATGATTCTATTTGTAGGCTAAAAACTTTTTAGATAATGTTAAAATTTGTTTCTAAAAAAGGCTTACTTTTGCATAGCTAAAAAACTCCTTGGTTGCTTTGGACACGGGGTGGAAGTTAAGAAAGTGCATCAAAATCCAATGAAATCATTTAATCATTTTTTTCTTCCTCTGTCTAACTTCTCAAGCGAGAGCAAATATTTAATTAAAAAATATTATTAATATTAATATTAATTAATTATATTAAATATGTATAATTATTACATAATTAATAAATTATTTATATGAATGTAGTAGGGAAGGAGTAGTAGGGTTTGCTAAATTGCAAATGAGGCGTGCTTCTAATTTTTTTGTTTATCAGAAACTACAGTATTTTTTATAATTTTTTCTTCCAAAAATCACAAAGAATGAATGAATTCCAAACATCGATCACTTACACACTACATGAGTTTTTTTCCACTGCTTTGATAGATCAACCTTATCTTTTAGCACCTATAAAAAAACATTACCCCTCCAAAAGATAAAAAAAATTAAATTTCCTTTAGCACCGAAGATCACAGACCCACATCGTCACCATTTTTTTAAAAATTCTTTACATTAAAGACTTTTCTATTAAAAAATAATATCCTTCTTCTTTTTTTTCTTCGCTTTACTATAAATGTTTATCTACTTATTTATTTTCTATTTTTTACAGATCACATGAATATGCCACTGCCAATACTCGTGGCTGAACTCATTCCATTATCTTTCCCTACAAAAAAAAATGCCCGGAATCCTCTTTTCCTTTGGTCATCTGATCTGATCCATTTTATAGTAAGAAAACGACCTTTTAGAAAAAATATTTATGTTTGTATGCAGACGAAAGAAAGAAAATATTTTTGCATGCATATTTTTGGATTATTATTTTTTTCTCTTTTGCTGCGAAACGTGTGACTTTTTTTAAATCTCTTATATAAGAATTTTTGTTTGATGGAGAGAAAAAAGAAGATCATAAACACAACTAAACCAAAAATGGAAAAAGGAAATGCTTATCGGAAAAAAATGCATTTTAGGCGACAAAAAATTGTAATATGAGAATCATTTGATTTTTAAATGACGCAAAAGGAAAAAGATTTTCATGATACACAAACACACGCACCTTAAAAATAGAAAAAATAAAAAGCTGTGTTTTAAAGGGATTGGTGAGAATCTCGAAACAGACAAAACATTTGCAAAACTTTGGTATTAAAAAATGATTAGTTGTTTACGGGGATTAGTAATTAATTATCAATATATTTTTTTTCTTACTCCATAAACAACTTTTCGGTTTTTAAAGTGTTTTCGTAGTGTAGCGATAAAATAACATACGCAAAAGGCTACGAAAAACGTGAGAAAAGCAAAATTAAATTTTTTTTGGAGATTAAAAATTTTTTTATTTGTAAATAAAATATTTTATAAACTAATTTTTACTAAATATTTTTTTACTCTTATTTTATTATATAATAACTCAAGATTTTTCTAATTGAAAGCTAGAATAATAAATTGGAAGTCTTAAAAGTTCATTGAGTCCAAAAAATTTTTGTTTTGTTTCTTAAAAAGTCCAGATGCGTATGTTAGTGAACGAACGACTGCAATAAAAATAGAAGAAGACGAGAAACGACTTACTGGAAAGACAAACAAGAACAACATTAAAACTATATTTTTTTTGCAAAAAAAATAAATTTCTGTTTGGGTGGAGTTTTTTATATTTATGTATCATAAAAATGTTAACACACGCATATATAGATTTCCTCTTAGTTAATATTATTCATTTTTCGAAGAAGAAGAAGAAAAAAGTTTATGTATCCTAGAGTGTGTATGTTTCATTCTATTTGCTTGCGAGCGTGAGTGTGTCATCTCTCAATTCAATTTTCTATAGTTCATGTCGAAAGAGAAGAAAAAAAGGATGACAAACAACCATCCAACAACAATAACAATAAAAATAAAACTTTGACGACGACGAAGGAAAAAATATCGCAATATATGTAGTCATCCATTTTTTTATGTTTCGTTTTCGGGCTCCACTCTCTTTCCTTCTTCTATTTTTTGACTACAAATAAATAAATACATAAAAAAAGCTATATAGCTTTTTTTACTTACATTTTTATGTGTCTTTTTCGTTTTTTCTTGTTATGTTTTTGTAAAAGTGATGCATGGGGTTTTCATGTGAATGAGACATCGCCGCAACCGCCGTAGTCGTTGTTGCTAGTGAGAGAGACGAGGATGGTTTAAAAGGGCACAAAGCATACATTCACAAACAAAAAAATAAACAAATATACGCCGGAGATAGAAATTCTTTTTTCTTTTTCTAAAAGGATTTCAATCTTTTTTTCATTTTTCTTTTCGTTCCTTTGTTGTGTAAAGGCAAGGCAACATAGACAACAAAACACTTAAAGGATGCTGCTGACAGACTGCTATTGCTGCCACCAGTCAACACGGAAAAACCTTATATTTACAAAAAAAAAGAGAGGAGAGGCAGCGTTGGTGGTTTTTATGTTACGCTTAAAGGTGCATTTCTCTTTGGTTCCTTAGTTTTTTTTCCTCAATAGGTTTTTAGTTGCTTTGGATCTATGGACAGAGAGGAGACATAAAGCTCAAAAAAGATCAGAAAGGAATGATGACAATAAAGACCAAACATCCAGGACAAAATTGGCTGGTTTTTTTTATTGGGACTAATGAATGTAATATAAAATTATTATTAAAATTTTTGCATAAAAAACAAAAAAAGGTCAAAGTCTGCAAAAAAAATTGTAACCAGACACGCAAGCAATTGTTTGTTTTTACAAGAAAAAATAAATTCTTGCGGAAAAATTTGAATATTACTAATTCTTAGAAGAAAAAAACTAATGTTTTTGCATTTTTGTTCTCAGAAAAAAAGGAGGTTGTGGGTTTGCAAAAAGAAAATTTATTTAAAAGGAGCATTCTTTTAATATTTTTTTTTTTGAAAGGCCTGTCAAAAATCAACAAAATTCCTTGCTAAATTTTTCTACTTCTAAGAAAATCCACCTTCGCCTCTCATCTTCGTTATTTATCCTTTCCAACCGCCATTAAAATTGATCCCACTTTGATTTTTTTTGTGTGAGCTTCTAAACTTTTGACTACAAAGTCGTCTGTCAACAACAACGTTTAGGTATTTATTAGCGTAATAGCGTAAATACTTAGGTTTAATCAACAAGTTTAAGAGAAACAAACAATGAAAAAATAAAATAAAAAGAAATTCTAACTTTGAAACCCAAATTCAAAAACTCTATTGCAAATATGAAGTTTTTTTACGGATGATTTAAAAAATACAAACAAACAAAAAAATTCTTGAGCATTTGAACATTTGTATTCCTGATCATTATCATCTTCCTTCAACTTTTGATTTTTAGCAAACATCATAAAAAAATGAACGACACCTAAACATTTTTTTAAGGCGAAATAAACCCTCTAAGATCATAGAATTTTATTATTTTTTGAAAGAAATTACAAATTTAATTTATTAATTTTTTTAAACATACATGAGGAGGACTAAAATACCATACCTGTCAAAATCATCATCAAAAAAAAAATTGTTTTTTTACACCATCAAATGTTATTATGATGTAAAATTAAATAAGCGACACGAAAGCAGAGTGTATCAATAAACATTTTTGATGATAACGCGGCGCGTGTGTAAAGAAGCTACATGCGTTTGTTTATGGACTAGCTTGTTTTTTTATATTTTTTAAAGTGTACAAATTTTTTGCAAAAAAAATAAGAAAAGAAAAGAATAAGCCGTAAGATTATATTATTCCGGAAATATAAAAGATTAAAGTTATTTACAATTAAGTTTTTTTATATTTAAAAAAATGATATCAACATTTTTTAAGAAAAAAAAAAAGGAAAATAATAATCTGTTAATAACTATAGTCGTCGGTAAATACATATTTGAGGGTGGTAAACAAAATAATTATAAAAATTGGAAAAATAAAAAATAATGGGTTTTCGAATACTGTAGAAAATTATATTTTTTAGGGCTAATATTTCTGCGAAAATAAATTTAAAAATGCAGTGAAAAAGTTTTGTGTCGGGGTTAAACTTTCGTGAACTTTTTTGGTCTCATAGTGAAGTTATAAAAAAGATTGTTTAAATAGTAACAGTATTCTTTTTTTTGTTCCTTTTTAGCCTCTTTTGAACCTAACCAACATACAAATTAAAAAGTAATAATAATAAACACTAATTTTAATAATAATAAAGTAATTACATCTATTTAAAAATAAAAACTAATTATTAATTGTTTTTCTTTTATTTTTTTACTTCCAAGAAATGAAAATAAAAAAATGAGGTACAAAAAATGTTTATGGTACACAAGTTTTGTACAAGAAATGTAAGATATTTGTGTTTAGCAATTATAAAAAAAAATGCATTTTCTTTTTTGAGAAGTCATAGTTTTTTTGATTTTTTTTAAAGTGCATCAGCGAACGGGCGGTTGAGGTAAAAAAGAGGCCGACTAAGGAGGTAAAGAAAGACCGTCGTCGATGGTTAAGACATCGCGAACAAAATTTTTAAGGAGAGCGACGGTTCTTAAAAAAGAGATTATTGAGGTCAAAAAAAATTAGAAAGAAAAGTAAAGTGGAAAAATTAGTTACAAACTACGGAGCTACAGTATCCAAGAGGGATAGAAAGAGGAAAGTTGTTACTTTTTTGCTAAAACAATTCTTTCTGAAATTTGCACCATTTTTTTTTATAAATTTTTATTATCTGAAAAATGCATTTTAACGGGCTTGGAGCAGAACTATGATCTCTCTGTGACCGATTTACAAATGACTCCCTTTCAAGTTGAAAGTAGCCAAACATCAATTTTTTAATTTTCCGATCGAAAACAAGCAGCAAAAACGATGAAATAAGTTTTTATTATTATCGAAGTTCGCCGAAACAAAGTACGCTGAACTTTGCTTACTTTCGCGTTAAGAGATACATTCCCTACATACATCATTAAAATAGCCGTAGCTATATTAATTAAAACCTTTTAACTTTTTTTGCACTTTATTTTATTCTTTGGGGACCATTTAAGAATTAATGTATAAACTACATAGAAAAATGGCAAATATAAATCCTTTGAGACAGAAACACACTTTTATTTAAAGGACATGAATATATTTTCTGATTCTGTCTACGAGCTTATTTTTGAGATAGAAGCTTTTTTTATGTGTGTGTGAATTCTGCAAAAATAAAAAAAAGATATCGCTTTACCAGAAAGAGACAAAATTAATTTTCATGTTCGTCATAAAACCAAAAACAAAACCGATCCAAAAAAAATCTTTTTGGTTATAAAAATATTATTATAAAATATAAATATTATAAAAAGGGTTTTAAGAAGGGGCTTTTAATCCTAATCGCCTTGAACTATTTATTCAAAAGATTTATATTTATTATTAAATAAAAGGAAAATCCATTAAATTAGAATTAAAGAAAATATAACATTGAAGAATTTTTAGAATCCTTATAAAAAATACGCATAGGGATTACGATGGCTTAAAAATGGCAGTTTGCTGCTGCTCTTCTTAACATTTGAACGCATTATACAATTTTCTTATCTTAAATATTTGTGGTTTGTAAATAGAAAAATAGAAAAAAGAAATCTTTGTTTTTAGAAAAATCTTGGAGGAAAGAATTTGCAGCAGCAAAGAAAAAAAGCTACTAATTTTTTTTGTCTTTAAACATTTTCCTTTCTCCTGGTACCGTAGCCTCCTATAATTTTTTGTTTTCATTCTAGTAATTTCCAATTTTTTTTGTTGCCTAAGATACTTTTTTTCTCATATGGCTTCACTTTTTTTTAGTTTTGTAGTCAAAAATTAAGCGGCTTTTAGCTACAAAAAAATAATATATCTATGTTTGTATTTTTTGGGATTTTTTGCTTCTTAAAGATAAGGGATAATCGTGTCTTACAACCGAAAATGGATGCAAAAAAGAAGAATGAGAGAAAAAAATAATATTAGTTTGTATAAGATTAAATTAAGAGCATTTTGGTCACAAACTACTTTCGGCTTTTTTTTTGTTAGTATTTATTTGGGTATGTGCATTTCTGGCTACATTACAGTAAGAAAAAAGAGACTAAATTAATCTTTTGGTGGTTGTTGGTTGCGACTATAAAATGATGTTTAAATCTCTATTTATTTTAAGCAAAGTGAGTAAAAGACAAAAAAGTGCTAATTTAAGGCTTGAAAGAGTTTATAGAAACCTTAATTTTCTAAGGCTGATATTATTTATTACGTGCATCTTTGCGACCGACGACTACAAGCAGTAAATTAATGTCAAAAAAGTGGTATTTGACGCTTTTAAATTATACCTTTATAAAATTAAGCATATAAACTAAAAACTTCCTATAGTTTGAAGCCTGCCTTTTCATGGTTCAAAAGGAGCAATATTTTTCCAGAGAAAACAATAAAAAATTCTCTTGTGCTCCTTTTTTTACCGTATCACAAATAATTTTTTTGCAAGCATTGGAATAAAGCTCTCATTTACCAAGTCGTCATAATAGGGGATTCTTTTTTTCAGGAAAATACAGAAGCATATAAACAAAATACATATTTTGGCTATGAATTCTGTATTTATTTGTGAGTAAAACTCAAATCTCTGAAGAAGATTACGAGATTCTTAAAAGAAATCTTTAAGCGCTTCAGTATTTACAATAAAATAATAAATATACGTAAACAAATACCGTAAAAAAATATACACATATTTCAGATAAATTTTATTTATGCGTAGGCTTCTTAAATTTTGTATTTAATATTTATTTATTTTTCTCACACAAACAGAAAGTAAACTTTCCGCTGCCACACGTTTTGAGCAGGCCTCTTCCACGGGCCGGCCCGGCCCGTCTTGACTTCGGCCCGGCCAGGCCTGCGGCCCTTTTGGTTTAGGCCCGGCCTGGCCCGGCCCGCGGGCCGGCTCGTCAATTTTTTTTTTTGCCTTGGTATTCCCTTTGATTTTTTTTCTTTTTTTAGAAAATGGTCGGCCTCGGCTCGGCCTGGCCCGTTCAAAAGTCGGCCTCGGCTCGGCCTGGCCCGTTCAAAAGTCGGTCCGGCCCGGCCCGCGGGCCAGGCCGGGCCGGGCTGGACGGGCCGAAGGAAGAGGCCTGGTTTTGAGTCCAAAAACTAAAGTTTTCTTCCCATAAAAAAATTTAATTACAAATATAATTATTTAATTTTAAACATTGAACTTTTCTGTCACTATATCACCCTTTTCTAAGAAGTCGTTAGTGTTTGGCCAAAAATACACAAATTAAAGTTAATTAATTTCAAAAAAGCAATATTTGTGTGCTGCACAAAAAAGCTGCCATGCCTTGTGAGATATTAATAAGAAAAGTGTCACAATTTAATTACTCATAAAATAATAATTTTATTTAATATTTTTGTTTACCTCATGAAAAGTATTAGTTAAAAGCTACTTTAGATTTTTCCAAAACAAAAGAACATCATGACCAAAATTAATTAATTTTTTATACCAAAAAAGGTCAAACGAAGAAAGCGGAAGAAAAAGTCTAGAAAAAAAATAAAATACTGTAGACAGAATTGCAATTCGATATTAAGTCTGCGTGGGAGTTTTTTGGATAATTCTACTAACAACAGTGTACGATAGTATGGCCCCAAAAAAAATTAAGAAATGAAAAGGAAAATTACTGTAGACACAGACGCAGCTGCAAGCAAAATAAATTACTTTTCTTCAAAAAGTTTGGTAACTAGAGTATATTTCAGCCTGGTAGACCAAAAAATATGAAATCAAAGTTAATTGTTCGATATTCTTTGCTTATGTTTTGGCAAAATATAGTCTAGGTTGTAGCTATATACTTAGCAAAAAGACCAAATGAAATTTTTTTTCTTCATAAAATCACAAATTTTATGTGATCAATAAAAGCAATGAGTATACAGACAGAAAACATAGAATATACACGGAAGTCATGTAAAAAATTCTGTCATCAAAAAGAATAATCAATAATAAATAAACAAAAATTTTGTAATTAAACTTTTGTAACAAAACTTTTGTGGTTAACTACGCTCATCGAAACTACAATTTATCTATCTCAAAAAATTTCTAATTGCAAAACGTGGAATCAAAAACCAAAAATACAGAAAAAAAATTCTTAAAAGAATAACCAATTTTAGCAGCAAAAAAAGAATTTAATAAATCAGCTAAAAATTTGCATAAAACCAACTTTCAACTAAAAGTAATACTTTTTCTTTTCTTTTTTCGTTGCGGGACTGATCTAAGAAAACTAATATTCAAAGATCTCTGCTTTGTTTTTATTGTGTTGGCTGCTAAAAATCCATGTGTTTGGGATTATTTAAAAATGTTCAACGCACTCATTTCTTCCTTTTTTTGTTTTTTTTTTGTCCTATACAAACAATCATTCATGGTGGTTGTTGCTAAGATGTTATAATAATAAACTTCCGAAATAGATAAATATTTAGTGGTGCTCCCATGGATGTTGGAATTATTTATGAGTCAGTTTCGTAGTAACAGACGCCCTTCACAGCGTAATCATGGCGGAGCAGAAATGGCAAGCAGACGATTCTTTTTGCAAGTTGCCAAACGACGCCAAAATGCCAAAAGCAATGACTTTTTTATGAAAGCAATATTGCCTTGTTTCTTCTCGATCATAAAGTTACTAATTTGAAGAAGCAAATATTACTTTTTTTAATAAATTAGCTTTAGAGATGATTAAAGAGTGTTCGTGAGATATGTTTAACCAAAAAATCATCCTTTTAAAACATCTGGAAGTGAAGTTCTGACGCATTAAAAGTACCAAAAAGTCTTGTACCGTGATTTTTTTGTTTTTTCGATGAAATTGAAATTTGTTTGTACGAAATTGTAGCTTAGAATCTTACTTAAAAAACGGCTGGAACAGAATTTTTTTAAATAAATTGGGGCTTTTTTTATCCAGGTCCAAGTAAACTAGATAGCAAAAAAGGACGATTTTTATCTGTTATTCCAAAAAGTCTTGTACCGTGATTTTTTTGTTTTTTCGGCAAAAATGAAATCTGTTTACACGAAACGATAGCTAATGACCTAACTTAGAAAAAGCTTGGAACAGAATTTTTTTTAAGGAATTCCTAAATTTTTAATTAGTCGTTAACTATCAAAAATCTCTAAAAAAATCAAAAAATGCATGGTTTCTTGTCATTTTCCCTTTCTCTTTGCCTTCTTTTGCGTCTCTCACCGCGATTGAGCTTGTCCATTTCTACTCCGCCTTTGATTGAAAATGATTGCGCTGTGCCTTCTTTTAGGCTTACTAATATTAAAACCAAACATAAAAATCTCTTTTTAAAGTGCAAATATTTATAAGTGCCTACGGTTATGATAAGCTAATGAGTGGAGAGACAGAAAACTACAAGAAATTAAATTTAAAAATAAAGTAGCGGAAATGGTAATACAAGTTTTCGTCACGAAAACTAGAGATCTTTGAAAGAGAAAAATCTATCAAATCGAAAATTAAGGATTTTGATAACTTTGAGAATTAATGTTACAGTTTTCATAAAACTTTTAAAAAGTAAAACAAAACTAAATAAATTTTAAAGAAAAAATTATCGCCAGCTAGAAGTCAACGACATTTTTTTTATTTTGGTGATCATAAACATCAGTTTTTTGATACTAAACTAAAAGAAAATTGCTTTTTTATTAAAAAATTAAAATAAATATCTCATAAATCATTGAGTATAATATCAAAATAAATGAGCAATATTGTGCAAAAATTTATTTCTATTTTTTATATCTGCTTAAAGATTACTTTTTTTTACTTCCTTTTAAATTTTTTGTTTGTTTGAACACTATAAAAACTAAAAATTATGAAGCCTATTTTGATGTAAACAAAATTTATGAAGAAAGTATGAACAAAAAATTATACCTTGCATTCATAATACTTAATGATTTTCTATTGATAGAATTAAAATAATATACGGTAATGGAAAGGTTAATTTCTTAATTAATGAAAAAAATGAATCATGAGAAAAGTAAAAAGAAAAGGATTCTGAAGGCTGCAAACAGACAAAATGAAATAATTCAAGATGCGAGAAAGTTCTAATAAAAAAAATTTCAATAAGTTTCCGAAAAATTAGTTTGGGTAAAGAAAAATTAACTTACTACAGTAGTCTTTTCTTTTTTTCTTGAGTCGAGAGAGATTATAATGATAATACAGAAATACAATAGCAGTTTTAATAAAAATATTTAGGTAAGAGATGGAGGTTTTAAAAAATTTATCAAAAAATAAAATAAAATTCTCGCTTTTTTCCTACGATCTTTTTTAATAAAAGTTTTCAAAATATTAAATGGGAAATTTTCTGCAAAAGAATAGATAGTTAGTTAGGTAATTTTCTTAATAAAAAAAAGTCGTTCCACCTCCTAATCGGTGCTTTTAAATCATCGCTGCCACGGAAAAAAAAATTTATAGGAAAGGAGCAAAATACCGTTTTCAAAAATGAAAAATTATGGAGCAGAAACCTCAAAAAGCAGCAAAGGCGATGGTGGTGCTTGGCTCCTCACAAAATTCCCTCTATTTCTCTCTTTTGACCTTGCTGTGTCGAGAAGATAATAATCATTTTTATTTTAGTTTGGAAGCAAAAAAATAATTTTTTTTGAACCATTTCTCACTCAATTTTGTGTTGATTATGTGCGGAGATGGTTTTCTAGGTTTCCTAATTTCCTCTATCCAAATTTATTTATCACTGATGAGAGGAGAGAGAGAGAGAAAGAGTTTAAAAAAATTTGAGTTTTGATTTTTGTGAGTTGGTTGGCATAAATGTGCCTGAGTAACGGCAATGAAAAAGAGAAAAAAAAATTTGACGAAAAAAGCGGCAGCGATCATTATTTTTTTCCATTAAAATAGAAAAAAGAGAACCTCGACAATAAAACTTTTCGGTATTTCCTCCGCTACCCAAGAAATCAAAACAAGGTTTTGAGAAACCTAAAGCGGCAGAAAGTTTATTAAAGTAGCACAAGAAACTTCAATAACACATTTTTTTTTTCAGTTTTTTCTGTTTTAATTTATATATTTTTATTCAAAAATTAAGTTCTTAATTTTTTAGCTCATCGACCTGGAAAATATTTCTTATCAAATAAAGAAAAAAAATAAAAAAATTTCTCTATCGTCGATTAGTTATTCCTATTGCTACTGTACTCCCAGAGAAATTTATGTTTTGTAAATGTTAAGTGTTTTTTTTATTGTATCCCAAAAAGAAAAGTTATTTACTTCCGGGCGAGAATTTCTAATTATAAAGTAAAAAAATTATGTATGTGTGGTGTAAGTGCCAAAATTATTATTTCAAACAAAAAAAAAATAAATAAAAGGTCACAACAAACAAACAAAAAAGACTCCACCCTGCAAAACTTCTTATTTTCTTTTATTTGCAAATTTTTTCCTTCTTTCTTCCTCCAACTTACTCACACTTAATATATTTTTTTTTTCAGTCACTATTTTCTATCTTAGAACATATTTTTTTTGTTGCAAAATATTGAATTTTGTGTTTTGCTTTTTTTTGAGTTGAGTTTTTGCACGGTCGTCGTCGTCGCTTCGTGTCTGTGTTATTTCACGTGGACGAACAAACAACAATCAAAAAAACTAAAAAAAATTTGAACAAAATCAAAACACAATAAGCATTTGAAAGGAAAAAAATGAAAAGGTGAAGTGGGTTAGACTTTTTTTACCATAAAAAAGTCCGAAGTTGACATCCAAAAGTAGCAACAACAACATTGGCGTTAAAAAAAATTCGATCCTCTTTATTTGTGTTTTTTTTTCTTCTTATTATTTTCTTTGCGTCTATTGTGTTTAAAAAAGGATGAAAATTAGTAAAAAAAATGTTATGTTTTGGTTGAGTTTTTTATTTTTATTTGGTTTAGTTTTTAATAAAAAGGGAAAAAATTTTATGTCTTGTCTGTGTTTTAGTGGGGATCAAAAAAATGTAGCTCAATGGTAAATTTAATTATGGGTGATGTAGTGGATATTTTCTGAAAATAAACAAAAAATATTAGGATTTTTTATGGTAAATTACTTTTTTTGTTAAGCTCTGTAGTCTATTTCTTCTAAAAAATTTTTACTTAATTATAGACCCATAACTTTGTTTATAGAAAAACAACAAATCGAAATTTTGTGTGTAGTTTGCAACCAAATTCACCATTTTTGTTTAATAAAGTCCATACAATTTTCAAAGAAAAACAAACAACGAAAGCGATGATAAAAAAGTTCTTTAGAGTATGATCATTCATGGTTAAAACAATTTATGAAAATAAGAAACAAAGGAATTTTTGTGAAACCAGCAAAAAAATCATCATTTTAAAATTTTTGTTTAAAAAAATGTTTTAAAGGTGGAACCAATTTTAATGGGGCTCGTGTTAAAGAAAATCTAAGAACTTAACAAACAAAATCTTTGACATAATAAAGCAAATAGATTTTACAGTAACCCAAAGACTTAATTATTTTTCTTTGTTAAATCCAAAAAGCGATTGCGTCTTTTATTTCTTTCTCCTTTTCAAACAGACTTCGCGGCTTTTGTTTTGCAGAAAAAAAGAGATCGCGACCAAAAAGTTCAATTTTCTTTTTCTTTTTTTTATGACTTCCCTTTGCAAACATACGTACCTCAAAACAAATACTTTACCTCGCTCACCTCACTTGAGTGAACTTTTACGTGGAAAAAACGAAGAAATCGCTCTATTTTTTGCAATTGTTCAACTTTTTTTAAATTTACTTTTTCTAAAACACAAACTACTTTACTTCGAAGAAAAAAAAAATGAAGAAAATCTACGTAAAATTTATTTATTTTGCAAAAAAGGAAGAAAAAAATTTGAAATCTGCGCAGATTTTCATTTTTTGAATTGTTTATTACAACAAAATTCTTTTTATTTTCTGTAAAAAATGCATTATGTCAATATCGAAAAAAAGACAGTTCGAAAGATGCGAGTCAGTTAATGACGATAAATTTTTTTTTTGCAGCACAACGAAGAAAAAAAGTTAATGTTTTTGTAGTGTAAAAATTGTTTTGTGGAGGGGAGAGCCCACTTTGGCTACAATGGAATGGACTTGATCAAAGTATTATTATGAAATAATAAAAGAAATACGGAAAAATATACAATAAATTTTTTATGGAAGCTACCAGCATTCTGTCTTCATCAAAACAAATACTTCGCTCTGAGACTCCATGGCTCCAATTTTACTGTAGTCCCTTAGAAAGAAAAATTACAAAACAAAAAAAAAATTAAAAATCCAATTATTTTAATTCACTTCTTTTTTCTATTCAAAAAACTACATCGAAGCCAACTAAAATTAAAATAAATGAATCTCGTCATTTTTGAAACTTTAATGTAGCAAACGAACTTTGTGACTTTGGTTATCGACCACCTGACTACTTTGCATTCATACATTAATATTAATTAATGGCTACATATTGAGCACAGCACAACTTTTTTTTTATTTCAGTAGCCTACGGCAAAAAAAAAAAAATAAAGAAACTTCAAAGTATGAATGAACAAAGTACGCTAAAAAGTAATAAAAAAAACTTTTTAATGCGTGTGTAGCCATTTTTATTTTTTGTATCCAAAAATATATTTCTTTTTACTTTATTAATTTATTTGCATCTCATCATTTTTAAACCTTTTTAGAGACAAATTTCAAAGTTTGAGCAAAAATACCACAAATAAAAAATATAATTAATAATGTTTTTGTAGTCAGTCAATTTTTTGCGCTCTCAAAAAACGGCTATACTTTTAAATTTAATGTTTAATTTAATTTACTGCGTAATAACTTTTATTTTTTGAGGTTTGTAGTAGCAATTTTTGAGAAACTCCAAGGTTTAGTTATAAAAAGTTGGAGTTGAAAAATTTAAATGTCAAAGTCTCTTTTTTTACACAATAAAAAGTTTAAAAAAAGATAAAATAAGTTTCTACGCTACAAATAACACAAATCCCAAGATAATAAATAACTGATCAATGTTTCTTACAAAAAATTCATAGAAAAAGAATATAATTGAGAAATTAAAAGAGAAAATTTAAATTTTAATTTAAAAAATGAATAAAGGATAATAAAAAAAATTAAGCAAAATGGTTTTTTTGTAGTTTCTTAAATTATGCTTCACTCCAAATAAGGCGACGACATTTTGATTTTAGTTCCGCATTTGCAATTTTGCTCAAAATATGAATCATTTTTTTTAGTCATTAGATAGAAATGAATATTGTAGTTTTGTCTTTTTTCTTAAACAATACATCGAGAAAAAAATAGGCAAAATCCCTCCAATCACAAACATTCATAATTTCTTTTTCATTATTCAAAATTTAATTAACGAAACAAATAAATAATTGAGTTTTTCGATAATTTCAAAACTATTTTGTATCAAACTTTTATTTATTTTTGTTGTTAGAGTTTTAAAAGTAAACTTTCAAAATGGTCGGTCAGCTTTTAAAAAATTAAGATGGAAACGCAAAATATTGTAAATTAGAAATCCTAGGTTTTATGTTTCTTTTATTTTTTTACTTAATTTTTCATATCATAAGCCAATCATTAAAATTTTTTGTATTCATTTTTGTTACTAAAAAAAGCTTTTCATGCTAAATGAAATCAAATTTTTTGTTGTCGCTTCAAAAAAAGCAAGGCTCAAATATTTTTTTATCATCATCATCAGGGATGGACGGAATTCCACTTCCGCTTCCGTCTTCCGCGGAATTCCGCCTTTTTTTTACTTCCGTGTTCCTTCCGCGTTAAACGGAAGTGGCTATCTGGTTATAAAAATTCCGCTTCCTTCCGTTTACTTCCGGAATTCCGCCTTTTTTCGGGTTTTAATTCCTTCCGTACTTCCTTCCGTTTAAAAATTTTTAATTCCGTCCATCCCTGATCATCATCATTTGTGGTGACTGGCTGACTTTTATTTTACATGCAAAAAAGAAAGAAAAAAAACCAAGAAAGAATGTAATTTATTCTGGTTTCTTATCCTCTGATATTTATTTATTTTTATTTTTGGATCGTTTTGATGGCAAAAAATAATAACATCAACATCAAAACCAAAAAAAAGGAAGAAGGCAATTTTTTTATATTAGTGTTATTTTTTGGTTTAAAAAAGGAAAGAAAAAATGACGCAAATTAAATATAAAATAAAGAAATGCATATCTAAATTAAATTTTATCCAGACTCAGAGCAGTCTAAAACCAAGAGTTTAAAAATTCAAGAAACCAAATTATTTATTTTTGTTCTTTCTTTTTCGAAGTTTTTTTTGCAAAAAAAATGTCTGCAACTTTTTATTCTTTTTTTCTTCCTTCTTTTTCGACGTTTTTGCACTTTAAAAAATATGTTTGCCATTTTTGTCGAAGCGGACGATGGCTAACTAAAAAAAGATTTTTTAAAATGTTTAGTGCTTGGTTTTCTTCCTTTTTTATTGAATAAAAAATAAAATAAAAAAACTTGAAAGTCTTTAAAAAAAGAATGCCTTTGCAAAATAAATTTTATTTGGCCTTCAAAGAAACATTTTTGTTTTGTTTCGATATTTTAGGAAACATTTTCTTTTCTTTTTTGCTGCAGCAGAAAAAAAATAAACTTCCGTGTTTCCTCTCTCTTTTTTTATTCCTGAAAAAAGAAAAACTTTTTTTAGAAACGATTGTCGTTGGCTCTGGAACAATTGCGTCTATGCGTTTGTGCAGCACAAAAAAAAGTATTGAGTCTATTTTAGTGTGGCACTTTTTTTTGCAGAAAAAAAAAACAAAAAAAACTTCCTTCCTTTTAACTCTTTTTTTTATTCTGCAAATAATAAAATAAAATATGGGAGGGCGGCAACTGTAACAAAGTCCATTTTTAGCAACAACAAGAAAAAAATTAAACAGCCCACCTCCAATGACTAAACATAGCTGAAGGTTAAAAAAGAAAAAAGAATCCGGAAGTGTCAAAAACATCACCGCCGTTATAGTCGCAAATTTTTTTTTGTATTTACTTGCTGTAGCTAGAAACAACAAAAACAAAACCATCATCAAAGTTAAAGTTAGCAATTTTTTTCATTCCTTTTTCCGTGTCCGCATCATCTTTGTTTTTGATGCAAAAATAATAAACTTTTTTTTATAGCCGACTCTAAAAATAAAAAAAGCAAAAAACGTGCAATTTTAAAAGACAATTTTCTGCAGAAAAAAAAAATGAATTAGTTTTTCATATCGCCTGCTTTTTTTTTGTTGCTTGTCTGACATACTAATAAATTGTCTATGTTACTACCACTGTCGTCACCGGCGTCTACTGGAAAAAAAATTATGCCCGTTAGCAAAGAGACGGGATAGTTAGTGACTGGCTCCTAATTTTTGATAGTTCTTTGATTTCTTCTCTTTATTTTTTAATGCATCGCTTTTTTTGCTGCTGCAAAAACGATAAAGACGGAAGACATTTTTTTTCTTCATCAGCAGAAAGAAGAAAGACTACATCCAATAAAAATAAGACGAAGCTGCTGGTGTTTAATCATTTGGGAAAAAGAAAAATGCTAAAAAGCCAAAAGTTAGGGAAGTGCAAAAAATAAAATATAAAATAACGCATTCTTTGAGATTTAAAGTTAGATACAAATAAAAATATCAAATTTGTTTTACAAAAAAATGTAAAAACAACATTTGTTTTGCATGTGAATGAAATGTGAAAAGCATAAAAAAGTTGAAGAATTTAAAAAATGAGAGGGAACGGTTTTAAAAAATAAATCATAATTAATGATTTTCTATTATACATTTTTTTGTTGCTAAAAGGTATTTATTAATCAAAAATTAATTAAAAGCCATTATATTTTATATCGGCTGTTATAAGCGGCAAATAACCATATTCAAGAACTTGTTCGATCATGTTGTGAATTTCTTTAAAAGTGGCCCGAGCACTTGGATCTTTTTCCCAACAATTTAACATTATCTCATAAATACAATCAAGGGCATTCTCTGGTTTCTCCAATCGTTTTCCATTGTGTAAAAATTCAATAAGTTCTGTATTTGACATTGATGAATATGGAATAGCACCAAATGAAAATGCTTCGTAGCATAGCACTCCAAATGCCCAAACATCTGATTTTTCTGAGAATATTCCCTGAGTCAAAACTTCAATTGAAAGCCATTTTATTGGGAATTTTTTTTTATTCTCTGGATCTTGATATATACCGGTTTCTTTCATTTCACAGCAAAGTCCAAAATCAGCTAATTTTGCAATATTTTTCTCCGTTAGTAAAACATTTCGACAGGCAACATCCCGATGAACACTTTTATTATTTGCAATATAATTTAAAGCACTGCTAATTTGCCATAAAATTTGAATAATATTTTTATCAACTTCACTCGAGTTGATCGAAGATTTGACAAAATCCAACAAATTGCTTTCGGCTAATTCCATCACAATTACTGGACTATCGCTAGTAAAAGTCCAACCTTTTAATTCAATGATATTTGGATGACCCATTAATAACGTTAGCGACTTTAATTCAATCATAAATTCATTCACGTCGTTCGGATTTGTAGATATTTTTGCAGCAACTTTCGTCATACTGTGAAGACGAAAAATTTCCTTGGTTTTCATAATTGCTGAAAATTAAGCTTATAAATGAGATAACAGAACACATGAATAACCCCTTCTGAAGGTTATTTATTTCCTATAGTTGATTTTGGGACACTAATATCTTACCTTCAAAAACTGTGGCGTTTGAACCTTTTCCTAGTACAGTACCCATATTAATGATGAGATCTTTATCATTTATAAGCATTTTCCAGTATCTTTCATTACGCTCAGTTTTTGTTAAAGAAGTTATAGAATCAGCATTTTGCCTAATAGAAGATAGTCGTTTCTTGCTTGTTAATTTGATATAAAAATAACGAGAGCCAATAACAAAGCAAATTATAAACATGAGTAATAAAATACCGCCAATGATCAACCGACATTTTTTTAGACTAAAATGAATGGCACTTCTATAGTTTTGCTCCCCCGATTTTTACTTTTTATTTTTTCATTCTTTTTTGTTCATTTTTTTCATAAAATTATTCTATTATTTTTTTAGATTTATTATCGATAAATTATCACTAAAAAACTTAGGCATTATTATTATATTTTAGGATCTTTTTGGTTAGATCCTTTTGATTCTATGTATGGGTTATGGATCTTTAAGATTTTTTCTAGGTTCTGGATCTTTATATAAAGGATCTTGATCTTTAAGATTCTTTTTAGGATCTTTATTATTCTTTTTGAGTTATGGATCTTTAAGATTGGGTTCTGGAATCATTATTGGATCAAGATCCTTTACGGTTGTAAATCAATTCAAAGTTCACACTTTTATATGAATAATTTTTGTTGGATTAAAAAGGAAGCATCGGTAGTCGAGTGGTCAGGGAGCTCGTCCGATCTGGCAGTTTATCAGAAAAGTTCAATTACATTAAGAAAAAAAAAGAATGAAAAAACTAAAAATAAAAAGCGGGGGAGCAAAACTATAGAAGTTCCAAATGAATCCATATTTACTTATAAACTATCATCGTTTTGATTTTTTATTTATAGCATTAAAGGAGCTGCCATAAAAAAATAGTAAAATTTTAGTGAAAAAATTTTAAGTAAAACAACAGTAAGAACAAAAAAAGTTATTTTTAAGTCTCTTTATTTTGAAAAACTATCATGCAAAAATTTTTTTATGAGAACAGATTTTAGGAATGAAAATATTATGAAATTGCATTTTGCTAGTAAAATAAAATTAGAGAAGTGATGATTTCCTGTCACTAGCGAGTTTATTGTCTTTATTTTTCATTTGTTTATACTCATTTCGAAGAGCTTTCAATTTTGCTAATGCATCTTTTTGAATTCCAAAAAATGAAATTGACGGTGGAATTAGTTTCAATTCTTTACATTCATCAATGATAGTTTGAATTAAAACATGGAGTTGCTCTTTATAAACCGTTGAAAGGGGAGTATTAAAACTAAGGAAGAGATTAGTCTTTTGATATTTTCTGTGCTTCTGAAATTTAATTGTTTTTAACAACTTTAACTTCATCAAATTTGGCTAAAAATGAGAAGTGGCTTCAAAAAAAAATTTTTACCTTAACGACATCATAAATTTTTTGTACATTAAACCCATTTGGAATATCATAAAAATTCCAATTTACATACACGCTTCTACGCAAAGGAGTTATATCCAAATAATGTTTAAATCGATCATCGTCATTGTTAAATTTGCTAAAAATAAAAAGAAAAATGTATTAATGGAATATATACATATAAACTTTAATAAAAATTTACTCACTATGTAAGTTGACAAACGTTAGGCAAAATATCCATTATTTCTTCTATCGAAATTAAAGTTTCATCAGTATTTTTAACTTTGACATTGCTAAGATTTATTTCTTTAATAAAAGGTAAATTTAAAAAATATATAAAATTATCAAGCAAGACATCTTTGAAAAATGTAATAAATCCATTAAATTGATAAATTTTTGTTGAAAATTTTGATATAAACTCTTGATGAAGATTTGTACGAACACACAATTTTTGAGTAATCCAAATTTTAAAATCACTTTTATCAAAATTAATCTTTTTTTGACGATTGATATTGATATGATCTAAATCAAATGTCCATCTGTCATCATAAACATTTATTAATCGAATAGGAATGATTCGAAATTTGAAGAAATAAAATTTACAAGTTTTTAATAATTTCATAAAAATTTTTGAGGATGTCGGTTTTTTATTATTGATTTTGAGCATCATCGCATATGGAAATGGAAAATATTGAGATCGAGGAGAAGCAAATGTATATTCGTTGGAAGTAACCATTTTTTGATTTCGAAAGAACAACAAAAAAATAAGATAGTTCCAAAGCAACGAAGACGACGACAACTATGAATAAATCTTTTTTGTTTTGGTTGAAAAAAAAACTAAAGCAAACTTGTGCCTTTTAAAGTCTTAGCGCGATAAACCGTTTCACAGTTTTTCTAGAAAAATCAATCTACGGTCTTTAAATTGATGTTGATATCTTTGATTTTCATTAATGGCGTACCTAGAAGGAATATGGGAAAAGATAAGTATAATTCAAAAAAGTTTAGAAAGTGCTTTCATAAATCTTCGAAATACCATGTTTTTTTTGTTGCTGTAAACTCATTCATGCGTGGATAAAAATGCGATATATCATTTTCTGAACAAAGCCCTCCGTTTAAAATTTATTTAAATAAAAAAGATGGAGGTAGTAAATTAAATAAAACATATAACAAAAAAATTAAGGTTGCTATCATAAAAATTGGGTTTTCATCCAAGAAATGAAAAAGTTTTGCAATAAAATAAAAAAGCATAATTAAAAATAAATCGGAAGCTTCTCGAATTGTTCGAATATTTTTTAAATCTCGGCTAAGTTTATTGATGGCATCCATAATTTTTAGAGACTGTAGGTGTTTCACTTTCTTATCAAAAGAGGAATTAAAATATTTACTAGATTTCTTTAAAAATTTGTCGAATATCCATTTAAGTTTTACTTTATCATTTTCTAATGGAGTTCGCTGTTTTCTTTTATATCGTTCACGAAGATATTTGAGTAGATCAATGCTATCTTGAGATTGGCCATTAAAAGAAAAATTTGGTGGATTGATTGGTTTGATTTCACATTCTTTTATGACATCCAAAATAAAAGTTTCTAATTGACTTTTATATTCCTTGGAAAGTTCTTTTGCGAATTTGAATGAAAGATTTATGTTTTGATTTTTCTAAAAGACATTTTTAAAAACTTTTTACGAAATAATCCAAGTTGATTGCAAATTGAAGTAGTTTTAAAATTTTTAATAAAATTATTACCTTCAAATCATTGTAAATTTTATTAACATTGTAGTTATCTGGAATGTTGCTAATCGAATAATATGCAGGCTTAATATTACTAAATCCAGGGTGTTTTAGTTCTATGGCATTAATTTCATGAATTTTTATTTTCATAGTGCTAGAGACTTTAGATTCAAATCTACTAAAAAAATGCGCTAAAAAACATTTTTAGGAATCGTAAAACAAAAACTTACTATGTAAATTCCAAAATATTTAATGGTAAAATAGAGTAAATTTCATGCAAGGAAACTAAAGTATCATTGTCAAAACTATTATGCGTGAGAAATATATAATTGAGCCATAATTCCTTGAGATTCGGGGATCCCAAAAAATATTTTAAATTTTTGAATAAAATATATTGGATTGAAATATGAATAATTGAAGCATCACAACGATATATTTTTGGCATCAATGTTGAAATAAGAAATTTACAATCATTTGGACCAACTTCCAATTCTTGTGTTATCCAAAGTTTATAAAAACTGTTAAGATTCACAGTTTCTGGAAGAATTTCTTGAACTTGTATATCAATTAAAATAATTAATGACGAAACAGGAATTACAGGATTTTTAGTGAAAAACCATTTACATGTTTTTAATAATTTTTCAAAAACTTTTATTGAAATTTGGTTTTTAGCCATTTTTAGCATCATATCATATGGAAATGAGAATCTTTGGAGTCTAGGAGAAGCAAAAGAATAAGTTTGTTGAAAAGGCGGAATAACCATTTTTGAAATTTTAAGATTAAATTTTTATTAATCCAGTTTCTTTGTTGCTTCAGCTAAAAAAGCGGCTCCAATTAATTTTTTTTAAAACGACCTGACAGCAAAAGTTGCGATCAATACTATTTTAAAAAATGGCCAAAGAAAAGGCGCCAAAACTACACAAAAAAATCGTTGGCTTTGGCACTCCAAAAACATTGACCTCTCTTCTTTTTTGTTATGAGGACGGACGTATTAAACCACACACCTATGCTCTGTGGTTATTGATTTGACAAAAAACTTTTTCTTCTGACGAAAAAAAAAGCTTAGTTTCTTAATTAATTTCTGCTTCCTACATATGTTATCTTGCCTAATTTTTTAATTTTTTTTAGAACTCAATATTTTTTTGTTCAAAATAAAGGCAACCATGAGCAAATGTGAATTCTTTACCACTTCTTTCGGAGAATCTTTAAGTTATTCACCAAAAAATGCTATAAATCAAAACTTTGCAATTCCAAATAATATTGTATATTATATTTCGAAAAATGAATTATCGCCAAACGTTTCCCAAAAATTGTTTGAATGCTGCAAATATTTTTTAGCAAAACACAATTTCATCGTTGTGGAAAATGTATTAAACTATCGAACACCCCCTCCGTATTATCGTCATCATAAAATTTTTAATATCGATAAAGTTGATACTAAATTATGGGTTATTGGATACTTAAATTTTACTTTTCACGGCATTCAATTACCTTACATTTTCCCAAAAATAGGATATGTAAATATCAAATCCTTAAATTTTGAAAGTCAAAATATTTCTTACAATGAATATTTATTTTTAAGTTTAGCTGGAAATATTCGAAATTTTTGGTTTTTAGTGGGATCAATAAAATATTCTGATGGAACTACTTTCGTTCAACTTGCTGAAATCCTTGAAAAGCTTCCATTATTACAAAGCTGGATTTTGTAGGTTTTTGAGATTTCTAAAGTGATTTTTAATATTTTTTAGTACTTGTGGCGTCCACGACTCTTTAATTTTTACATTGGAAACAGCTGAAAAAATGGCCAAATCTTTAGTTTTTCCAAAACTTGTAAGATTTGATGGTGGCTTAAAAACAATGCCTATCTGTTTTATAGAATCTTCACATTAGGAAAATTTTAAAACGGTAAAGCTACAAAAAATTTTTTATGCATAAATAAATGATTATTTTTTAGAAACATCCTTCTACAAGATTTACATTTCGTGAAAATTATTAAAAAAATAATTACAAAAATACTTCCATGAAAAATATTTATTTTTTAAATATATTAATTTTTTTTGTATTAATTTTTAAGATTATTATTCAGGAAAAAAGCCTTTGAGTTCCATTAAATAAAAAAAGGACCGCTTTATTTAATTCAAAGTTCTTGATGGCATCGGTTGAACTTTAGTTAATCTCCAAAATTTTAAGCATGGTAATTGAGAAATAAAAAAATTTCGATATGGTTTTACAAAATAAAATAAACATAAAGCATCGAACATCATAAATAAGGAACCCATTGGTGGGCCATAATTTGCTATCCAACTTCCATTTTTAGTTTGTAGTAATAATGGAAAAGCAATTAAAGATACTGGAAGAAAAACTGTAACAAGCGTAAAAGATAATTGGATGACCATCGCTCTAAAAGTAAATTTTTTATAATTTTGAGTAACTTGTAAAAAATTTAGAAAAATCAAACCTATGAAGCATTTTGTGAAGTGAAAAAGTTTCCTGTGAAACCCATTTTTTAATTTTTTTCATTTGATATAAAAAAGCAATATGCATTATTAAAATTCCAAATAATCCAATAAACACAAAAGTCGATAATGAGAAAAGAAAAATTAAAATTGATCCATCATTATAACCTGGAATAACTCCAAAAGTATTTGGATGATATTTGTAAATTTCGATAAAAACTGGAACAGCGTTTTGTATTAATTCTTGCATTTCGGTTGGATTCCTTTCCATCAACCATAGAGGAACTGAAATTTAATTAACGGTAAAAAAAAATTCAAAAATATATTCTTAAAAATGGGGAGAGACACCATACACAAGTTTTTGCTTAGAACATTTTTGGATCCACAGCACGAAAAATTTTTGTTAAACGTTTTCGAAAAGAATTGAATATTTTGCAAAAACAAATTTGAAATTTAACGAAAGCATTCGAAAACTTTAGAAACAAACTAAATAAATAGTGTTGGGAACCCAAAAATGTTGTAAGCAAAAATTTTTGTTTGATGCCATCCCCTTTTAAATTTTTTGGATAAGGTAAGTTAGTTTAATTCATATTCAAAAAAAAAAATTGCTTACCAAGAACAAGTCCAAATGCAACACCAAGAAAAGAGAAATAAATACACACAAGATTAAAAAAGGAATGCAAAAATGGAATTTGTTTTTGTAGAGTTGCTAATAACCTAAATAAAACTGTATTTCCATAAGCAACTCCTGCGCCAATAATCGAAAAATAAACTAAATTTCCTTGAATCATAGGATATTGGATTTTAATAGAAAAAATTGTATTATAACTAATTATTGGTAAAGGAAAATAAAAAATTGGGCAATAAATAAATAGAAAAAATACAAACATAAAATTCCATGAAATTTGTAAAATCATTGAATATTTAAATGTTTTCATAAATGGCGTGGATTGAGTCACCACGACATAAAGAGTTAAAATATAAATAAATAAAGAAACGATAATCATAATATTCATAAATTGTCGAGAATTATCTTGAAATATTGGATGATAAATTTCATTTAAAGTAATATTTTGCCATTGAGTTAACGAAAACATTAGAAAAAATAATTTTACCAAAAACTTTAGCGAGAAATTTGATACTAACTTTTTTCTGTTAAAAAAAAGGCAAAAAAAGTATTTTTTTATTTTAAACCAGCTGGAAAAGAATTTTATAATAACTTCTTTTTAGCTATTTTATGGTATCTTGAAATATAAAACTGAAATGAAAAAAAAAGCGTTATAGAAAAGCAGGTGATTTTGCTTGTAAAAACGTCAAAAAATGTGGTTTGGTAATGTCATGAAAATATAGGAATCTAAAATAGTAAAAAAAAGCAATAGAGGTATTAGAATTAATTATTCCAAAAAGTAGCAAATTTTTTTATTCCAAGAAATGGGAAAAACTTTTTTGTAATCTTTTCTAGAAAATTTAACGGGGAAAAAGTATATAACAAAATTTAAAAAGATTATCTATCATTGGTTCTAAAATTTAATTTTAAATTAAACATACTTCATAAAAAAATGATGTAAACAAAAACAATTATGGGTGAGGTAAATAAGGTGTAACACGCATCCACATATTTTCAATGAATGCAAAAAAGATAACAATAAGATAAAAAAGAGTAATTAAATATAAATCGAAAGCTTCTCGAAAACCTTTAATATTTTTTATATCTCGATTAATTATATTTGCGGCGTCCATAATGGGTAAAGATTTAAGATATTTCACTTTCATACCATAATTCAAATTAAATTTTTGACGAGTTTTGTTTATAAAATTGCCGAAGATTGTATATTCCTCTGGATGATCAACTAAATAATTTAGCGAAGTAACGTATCGTGCAAGTTTAAATTTATGACGTAATAGATCAAGTTGAAAAACACCATTTTTTGATTGGCTTTCAAAATTGAGATGTGGAGGATTTATGCAAGGATTATTTTCGCATTCTTTAATAACTCTTTGAACAAAATTTTGGAGGCGATTTTTATATTCTCCAGAAATTTCATTTTCAAATTTGAGTGAAAGGCTAATGTTTGGATTTTTCTAAAATCGAATTTTTTTTCTTTTTTTTGTGGTTAAAAATTTGATTCTAAAAAAATCTTACTTTTAGGGCATTGTAAATTCTTGCAACATTATAATTTTCTGGAATGTTAATAATTTCATAATTTTTGCAATCGGTATCATTGATTTCCCGAAATTTAATATTTATAGTGCAAATCGATCGGATTTCAAATACGCTAATGAAATAGATTTTAAGCTTTAAAAAATATGTCAAATATACGTTGCTGCTAATTGAAACTTACTATGTAAATTTTAAAACTTTTGATGGTAGAATTCTATAAACTTCGTGCAAAGAAACTAGAATATTTCCATCGTTATGCTTCAATAGTATTTTTTCTAAATAGAATTCTCGAAGATGCGAAGATCCAAGGAAATGTTTAAAATTATCGAATAAAATAATTTGCAATGAAATAAAAATAATTGAAGCATCACATCGATAAATTTTCGGTTGCAAAGTTGAAATGAAAAATTCTGGATTTCCCGATTTAATATCCATTTTTTGAGTTATCCATAGTTTATAAAAACTGTTAAGATTAACAGTTTCAGGAAGAATTTGTTGAACTCCAATGTGGATATGAAGTAATGTAGTTAATGAAGGAACAGGAATCACAAGATTTTTGGCGAAAAACCATTTGCATGTTTTTAATAATTTTTCAAAAACTTTTAATGAAATTTGGTTTTTAGCGATTTTGAGCATCATATCCTTAGGAAATGTAAATCTTTGTGGATGAGGAGAAGCAAAAGAATAAACTGCATTTTGAGAAGACATTTATGAAATTTTAATAAAAAAATTTTTTATTAACTCAGCTTCTTTTTTTCCAAATCAAAAAAAACAGTCGCAAATTTTTTTAAGACGACAAAAAGTGAATGACAAAAGTTGGAATCAATAAAATAAAAAAAGAAGCAAAAAAGGCGCCAAAAATATGTAACAAAATTTTTTTGGTTCCTACACTCAAAAACGTTGACCCTTCTATTTTTTTATGAGGACGCAATACCCAGAACGACATCTACTCAGCGGTTATTGATTTGACCTAGGAAGAATTTTTTTTCACAAAAAAAACATTTTTTTTAATTCTTGCTTTCTCATAAATCTTTTTTTGATGGTAGAAAGTTTTTAGAATAAAAATATTCCCATATTCTCTCTATTACAAAAACAATCATGAGTAGTGGTAGACTATTCTCCTCTTCTTTTTCTCAACCTTTAACATATTTACCAAAAAATGCTGTAAATCAAAACTTTTCCATCCCAAAAAATATTGTTTATTATATTTCTAAAAATTCTGCTTCATCCGTAATTCTTTTCCAGAAATTAATCAATTGCTGCAAATATTTTTTTGCTAATCGCACTTTTTGCGTTGTTAAAAATCTTTTAAATGATTTTATTGATCCTCGGGATTATTGGCGTTTTCCTATTCATAAAGTGAATGCCAAATTATGGATTACTGGACGCTTAAGCCTCACATATCCCTCCAGTCATTTACCTTATATTTATCCAAGAATTGGATATATAAATATTCATCATTTAAAATTTTGTCAACAAGATATGACTTATAAAGAATTTAGGTTTTTGACTTTAGCTGGAAATATTCGCCGTTTTAAATGTTTACAATGCTCAATAAAATATTCTGATGGAACTACTTTCGTTCAACTTGCTGAAATCCTTGAAAAACTTCCATTATTAGAACGCTTTACTTTGTAATTTTTTTTGGCGTGACTAAATTAATTTTAAAACTTAAAATTTTTTAGCACTTGTGGCATCTCGGCTAACTTAATTTTCACATTGGAAACAGCAGAAAAAATCGCAAAATCTTTGATTTTTCCAAAGCTTTCAAAGTTTGCTGGTGGCTCAAAAACTCCTGCTGCTTTTAAAGAATCTTCAAGTTTGAATGATTTTAAGATGGTAGAGCTATCTAAATTTTTTATGCATATATGACGATTTTATTTTTTTAGAAACATCCTTCTACACAATTTTCCTTTTCTTAACTATTAATAAAAAAATTTACAAAAATTCTTCAATGAAAAATTTCATTTCCAAAAAAAAATATTTACTTATGGTGTCAATATTTAATATTTTACTTTTCACAAATAGCCTTTTTTCTTTCAAAACAAGGATTGTCTGTTTTTTTATTTTTTGCTTTTAATGCTTTTTTAAATAAATAAAATAAATATCAATCTCAAAAATCATAAAATTAGTTTAACATTTTTCATTGCATAAAAAAATTTCATTTTTAAATCTAACAATCATTTTCAATAAAAAGAGTAAAAAATTAATTTTATCTTTTTTTGGGCAAAATAGGCTATATTACAACATAAAATTTACAGGAGCTTTACTTACTTTTTCTAAAGCTGTTATTGCATTCCATGAAAATAACGCAGCTTTTAAATATAAATATTTCGATACTTTAAAATTTGTATCATTTAATTTGTCGTTTGGAGAATCATACAAGTGATTGCAATTTAAATAAAATTCATAACATTTGCACAATGTTTCTAAAATCCAAATTAATTTTTTTCCTTCTTAAAACACTTTTTTATGATAAAAAATAAATAACATACGTGTGTAATTTTGGCCACAAACATAAAAAGCGTCGTCGTCATAAATTGGATTTTCAGTTTCATCAAAATTATTATTATTTTCCCATTGACTTTCAGCTAAAATTTCTTCAGCTGTTTTTCCATTTATTATTATTCCATCTGGAGGACGGGGAAACCAGTGTCTATACAATTCCCCATAGAGAATCATCACAATAAAAGCAAATAAAGGTGTAGCAGTAAGAAAAAACATAACTTTATCAAATAAATTAAACTTCATTTTTTCATTTAAATTTATTTTATTATTTATTTGATAAATAGATATGTGGATGGCAAAAACAAAGAATGAGAAAGAGAAAAATTTATTTCCTCTATCGACTTTTTTGTTTTGATGGCCGTGGTGTTGCTATTTTTTTAAATCAATGCCAACAACAGCTGTTTTCATTTCTCAATCAAGAAAATTGTTGCCACCCTCATTAATTAAATGTGATCGGTCACACGAGTTTTTTAGAGCTCAAATAAAAAGAAAAAAAGATATTATAATTTTTTTTTATTTTAAACTTTTTTTGCAAAAAAAATATTAAAGAAAATGATTGTTAAAGAAATTAAAAGTATTGTATTTATGAAAAGGAAACATTTTTTTATAGATTTGCAAAACTGTATCTGGTTTTCATCTATTCCATTTTTGTCTGTAATCTATTTTTTTTTTCAGCCTCCATACGTTATTTTCGATAGGCATATCGCAGGTTTTCTAATTGCTTTTTAGTTTCACTTTTAAATCCATGAAAATCCAGCATTGGTGGGAAAAGGTTTAAAGTTTTGCTTTTTGGCGCTCTTTTTCTTTTTCCTCTCGTATACTAAAAACGATAAGGGAGTTTTTTAAGAAAAATAAATAAAAAATAATTTTACTTACCATGATAATGAAGAATTTGCAGGTAAAATTTCCAAAATGTTATAAATAATATCAGGACCTATGTGGTTGTTTAAATTTGTAAAGTCTGTGACAAAAGAAATTTCTTTATAAATAAACAAAGAAAATATATTTTTTAAACCATTCGTTGAAGTCTTCATTGAAAGTTCAAGAGAAGCGTCATCGCACCGATGAATTTTTGATTTAAAAAATTTAAAAAAATCTTCGAGAACAAAATAATTATTAATTATTTTTTTTGTAATCCAAAGTTTATAAACACACGTTGTGATATCGATATTTCGTGTAGGAGGAATCCATAAATTATCTGCGGATAAAGTAATAAACGGAATAGGAAGGATTTTTCCATTAGCAAAAAACCATTTACAAGTTTTTAATAATTTCATATATCCATTGGAGCAGCACGTTGGGTTTTTTGTCATTTTGATAATCATATCATAAGGAAATGGAAATCGTTGAGGCAGAGGAGAAGCAAATGAAAATTTAGAATTAGGAACAGTAGCCATAATATTCAAAATATTTTTGATTCTTTAAAACACTAACGAGAGCTTTTTTTTGAATTATTTTTATTCAACAAAAACGAAGAACGAAAATACAAACAGAAAAAATAGGAGAGAAACAATAAAAAATAAACAAAAACGAATCTTTGCTTTTAGGGCGGCACTAAAGACCAAGTGTCACCAAACGGCACAAAATCGGATTAGCGAAAGTTTGAAGAAAGAAACAAAGGAGTCATTGATGATGCATCTCTCAAGTGCATTTTTTGTTGCTATAAAATTTTAACCGATCTCAAGTTCTTTTTGATTTTTTGAGATTAAAGATTACATAACACTTCTTTAGATTTTTAAACAATGTTTTTTTATAAGCGCTAAAAACAAAACAAAAACAAAAAAGTTGTTGTAACAAAGAAAAGAAAAAAACCAAACAAAAATTTGGTTCAAATAAAAAAAAGGTTTAATGGCAAAATTTTTGCATATATGTTTTTATCACTTGCGGTAACAAAAGTCAAAGCTATTTAGCAGTTTTTTTCCATTACAATTTTGCTGAATTTATCCTTCATTAATTGTTGCCTGTAATTTTCTCGAAGCACTTCTAATTCGTGAATTTCTATTTTGTTAGAATCTTGAAAACTTGGTGGAAAAAAGTTAGAAGCTTTACATTCTTTAATAATGTTTTTAACTAAATTATTTAGTTGAGTTTTGTAATCTTTTGAAATTGATACGCCAAAACTAAAACTAAGATCAATTTTTTGATAGCTTTGACGCTTCTAAAAAAATAAATTAGTTTATGAGCTACATTTATCCGAAGTATCACCTTTGCAATATTCCAAATACTTTGCACATCAAATCGATCGGAAAGATCATAAAATTTCCAATTTACAAAGATGTTTCTTTGATTTGGCATAACATTCATATAATCACCATGAGATGTGCTAAAAAATATATTACTTTTTTGATACTTTGTTGTTAGCAGATTTTAAAATCTTTAATTTTGACCTGTCTCAATCTCTCTTTGTTTTTAACAAAACTGAACTTACAATAAGCAATTGGGTCTCAATATTTACCGCTCCGCTCCAAATTCTGCTCCGATCCAGTAAAAACTGCTCCGATCCAGTAAAAACTGCTCCGCTCCGTTTTTATATTTAAAAATAAAAAAATTCAATACTTTAATCCCCTAATTAGATGGTTTCAATAACCAGCCATACAAAATTTATATTTGGTGCTCATTAAAGAGACCATTGAAACTAGCCATAGACCGGTTTCTTTATGCTAAATATTTTAGCTAAACCCAAAAGTCTTTCAACAAAAACTTTTATTGCAATATGCAATGAACAAAAACAATGAAGTCAAAAAGTGAGTCAGACAACCAAAGAAATCACTGCTTTCACGCAATCAACCATTAATTTTTTTTGGCTGAATAAAAAGCTACCGATTTATTTTTAAATTCATTAATTAATTATTTTTCATCCTTCTTCTTTTATTTTTCAAACAACAATACAAGAATAAGTCTATTATTTGTGGAAGATGGCATACTTCAAATATGTATTATGTCAAAGACTAGCTTTTAAACATTTATCAAAAATTGCTTCATTGTTTTAAAATAATATTATAAAAAGGTTTATTGTTATTAGAAAGCATTCAAATTCTAATTGACTTTGTAATATGAATATTTTAAATAATTTTTTTTTCTTTAGGATCAAATTTAAATGGCTTAGCTCAGCTGTAAAATCAATGATAGCTTGTAAATTTTTTTTGAATTCGTTATTGTTTACAAATTGTTTATTTGCTTTAGAGTAATAAATTGATTTAAAGTCTTTCCTCCTTATCATTTATAAAAACATAACAAAGAAGTTTTTTATATAGTTTTACACAAAAAAAGAAAAAGAAAACAATAAATAAAATATTCAAAAAAAGGATAAACTTAGATATGTGATTTTTGCCGATGTCACAGTTTTTAAGAAACGATGAAACAGATAAATAAAATCTTTTCAGCTTTGTCTTTTTTTGCTATTAAGGGCGTGAACAAATTTTTTTTGGTGGAGAAAGTGAGTTGTGTCAAAAACATTAATGACATGTGAAAAACCAGATGCGCATAAAGAAATCATGTTTAATTTCTTATTTATTATTTTGATGAAAAATGCTTCACATAAATTATTCTAATAATTTTAACTTGTTGCGAAACAACAAATTCCATAAGGACACATATTTGCTCCGTCTGGTACAAGCCAGTATTCTCCTTTTGTTTCACAATTATAGTATATCTATGTTAAGTAAAGACTAGAATAATTAAAAGAAATTATTTGATTCAAAAAAATTAAAATTTGAATTATAAAATTTGAAAATTATATTTTTGCAAGCAACAAAAAATAAAATAAAACAAAATTAAATATTCAAAAACAAAAAAATTCAGCCTTTATAGGAGCAATCGATTTGGAAGAAATGCTTTTAAAGGCTTAAGAAAGAAGAAAAGTTTTTTCTCAACAAAAGAAAAAATAACCAGATGCGCAAAAAAATTGCGCAACCAACAACAAAAAGTTTTGTTTCATTTTCAAGGGATTTTATCCCATTTTTTTTAAAAGTGTGCATCATAATAATGAAGCAAAGAGAAAGCAAAAACCTGAAAGAAAGAACTTGTGAAAATAAAATGACTGATTTAAAAGTAAAATTACCAAATATATTAAAGCATTTGCCTTTTATTTTAGACCACCTCTGTTTTATTTCCTTCAAAAGCGCTATATTTTTTTTGTTATTGTCTTCCACCCATATTTATTTAACAGGAAACAATTTACAGTTATTTTCGTAGCATAAAGAAATCATGTTTATTTTTTCATTTATTGTTTTGATGAAAAATAGCTGCTCATAAATTATTTTATATTGCTAATCATAGTCATCGGGCCCACCAATCTGAGAATAATGGTGCGAGTGTAGTTAAGCACCGCAGTTGCTTGAGGAAGATGTGGCTTTGTTAAGCAAATATTATAATGACTAAAAGAAATTATTTGATTCAAAAAAATTAAAATTTGAATTATAAAATTTGAAAATTATATTTTTGCAAGCAACAAAAAATAAAATAAAACAAAATTAAATATTCAAAAACAAAAAAATTCAGCCTTTATAGGAGCAATGGATTTGGAAAAAATGCTTTTAAAAGCTTAAGAAGAAAAGGTTTTTCTCAACAAAAAAAAATTACCAGATGCGCAAAAAAATTGCGCAAACAAAAAAAGTTTTGTTTCATTTTCAAGTGCGTTTAACCCTTTTTTTAAAAAGTGTGCTTCATAATAATGAAGCAAAGAGAAAGCAAAAATCAGAAAGAAAGAACTTGTAAAAATAAAATGGCAGATTTAAAAGGAAAATAATCGAGAAAAGTTAGAGCATTTGCATGTTATTTTAAATTTAAATATTTCAAAGTAAATAAAGATTTTGGATTTTTACATATTTATAATTTAATAACTACAAAAAAGTTATAAGCATCGGCATTGTGTGTTAAATCAAACAAATAATTAAAAGACACCAGAATTTAAAAACAATATTTATATTACATGAAAAAAACAAAACAAAAACAAACAAAGCATTTACAAAACAAAAACATAAAAATTTTTAAATTAAAATCATTTCAGCAATAGGTTCAAGAAGAGGAGGAGAAGGAGCACGATTTCCAAGAGTTTTTGGTGTTGATGATTCGACAACTCTTTCCAAGAGAGGTTCTTCTAATCCAGGAGGAACACCTTCCATCATTTCACTTTCCATGTAAAGATATTTTGCTGTTTCTTCTGCCATAGCTTTACCAATAGAATCATGCATTATTTTCAGGACCAAGACACCATCAGCATGAAGATAATAATGCATCAGCTGCAGCTCTTGCTTCTATGGGCCTAATCGAAAGGAGAATGACCACAAATGCTGCAGAAGGAATAAATGCCAAATTAAGAAGAGAGATGCCTAAAAAAACCATGCGTGCCGATGAAATGGCAATTTATTTGTTCTACCTTTTTCGTGAGCATCGAATTAACATCATTAAAGGTTATCATAGCCAAGGTGATTGGCGGCTTCACAATGATTATGTTGATAAACAAAAAGGAAGTCCCAAAGATGTAATAAAAATATCAATTAATTTTTTCTTATAATTAAAAAAATTTCAGCTAAAGCTACCATTTTGCCCTCCTCGTAATGAACTCATTAATTTTATCAAGCATAAATCTATTGCTCCTGTTGAACCAGGCATGAAACTTACTGGTAAATTGGTTGAAAAAGAAAGCGAAAAAAGCGATGGAGTTCTTAACACAATTGCTCATGATATGGTTTTCAATAAAAAGGTTATGAATGTTGAAGGACAAGATTGCCTCTTCGTTGTTAGTGATTATTGTGGACAAAATGTTTGTGTCACATTGGGTAGCAGAAACAAAAACAATAAACATTTCTCTTGTTCATGTAATCCAACAAGATTGTGTATTCACATGCGTTCAGTATTGTAAGAAATTAAAATTTTTTTTCTCTATTTTTAAAATAACCATGCTTTTATTTTAGACTTCACATCGGCTTTCTTGATGATGAAATTCCAGATATTGGTGAAGGCATAATTTTGAATGAAAGGAAACAATTTCGAAGAGCAAATGAAACAAAATCTGGTACTAAAGCACCTCGCCAGGTTGATAAACGCCCAAAACTACCCGATGAACAAGATCTTGCTCCTTATCACAAAGCTCCAAAATTTAATCGAGGAGACGATGAATCCGTTCATATACTTCGTCCATTGCGAGATGAATTGAAAAATAAGTAGGAGATTATATTTTTAAATCAAAATTTGAAAACAAAAATATTTTTTCAGGTATCTTTTACAATGCAGTTTTAATTCTACTCCACCGAAGGTGGCAAATGAACCACCAGCTTGGTGGACAGATATAGTTAAAACATTTTCGAATGTTTTACCTCATCCATGCATTTTTAAACCAACTTTCAATGATCTTCTTCCGGTTATTAAAGAAGGGGATTGCGTTGTTTTTGAAAGCTCTAAAGAACAACGAATACTTGTTCATCGAGTCAAAAACAATGAAGTCCATGGTTATATTATGTCCAACTCTCCAATCACAGATGACGTCAACGAAATTGCATTTTCTGCAGCCCATTGTGCAAGAGATATCAACGGATTAGTCACCATCAGACTATTCAATAGTGAAGAAAACTTCAATGCGGTTGGTAATGGAACATATATTGCCCTATGCCTAAAAATTTGTTCCTTACATATGAGAGAAAATCCTCAACATATGACTTTTAATTTGGAAGAAGATATTGAAGAAATAACAAATGAAAACCTTCAACAGGTATTTATAAAAATTTAATATAAATTTTGATTTATAATTTTCATTTTAGCTTTATGAAAATAAAACAAATCAAGCTGTATCGATGATGGGAAAAGTTCAAAAACATTCATTTTATTGCTGTTGCACCAGAGCATGGTATGCTTCAACCCCATCTCGGAACAAAATTTTAAGAATCCCGGGTATGACTAAATGTAAAAAATGCAAGAGAGATTATTTTACTTGTTGCGTCAATTCTCCTGATCCACCAGCAACTAATTTTATTTGTTTTACTTGTATTGGTCCAATAATGCTTTCAAAATGGGGTGTCGGAGCATCAAATACTTGTCCTTTGGATAATTTTTTAGCGGCATGTATTTTGTTCCATAAAAAATATAATGCTTTTGCAGAGTAAATATTTTAAATTTGAACTGTTTTTCTTAAACTTAAAATGTTTGTTTTAGTTTAATTTCGAGGTCTGAACACCGATCATCTTTTGAAAGGGCATTAGCAGCATTTTTACTTGATGTTGATGATGCTGATAACATGGAAAACGCTCAAAGAAATTTCATTCAAACAGTTTATGGAGTTAGTGTTTAAAACCCATTTACAAAAATTTTTACTTTTTATTTTTTAGAACAACCCCGATTTATGGGGAACTGAATTTGATATCGTTTTTACTCATTTAGTAAAAACGTGTGGAATAAGCCAAACTTATTCATGTAATATTTGCCATAGCCAAAAACCAATGTCTCCCGCCATAAAAACTTTTCTTACGTAAGAATAAAAAATTTATTAACATTAATTAATTTAATTTTTTAAGAGAATTTATTATCAATGAAAAGGATAGCGTTCCGGAAATGATACAAGAAGTTTTATCATTAAGACAAGTTGGTGAAGCCGGTTATCGATGTCAAAATGAAAGTTGCAACAAAAACCCAATGGATTGCCATAGCAAATTTTCAAATAGAAATCCATGGGTTTTGCAACTAAGATTAACCAACGATAACACAATGAAAATGTTTGGTTTCAAAGAAATTGAATCATTACCTCGAACAGTCCAAGTAAAAAAATATTTTCTTTTTTTATAATTTAAAAAATCAAAAACTTTCAGTTTAATAATGAAACATATGAATTTGCCGGTGTGACATTTAATATCGAAGGTCATTTCATAGCCGTTTTACCAACAACTGGAGGTTTTATTGTTTATGATGGATTGAGTCAAGGAAGATGTCCAGGAATGACCCTTCGAAATGCTTTGATAGAAGTGGCCAATCGTGGTGGACTAATATCCAGCATTCTTTATTTTAAAGTCCCCACTGGAACCGCTGCTATCACATCACAAGCAGATGTTTAATAAATATGTTAGTTAAATAAAAGACTTTTTTTATTTCCGTATGTGTTTAAAGTGTTTGTAAATAATTTTTAAAAACAAAACTGTGATTTTTCTAGTCAAATATGTAAATATGTAAATATGTGTTGTAAATATTATATTATGTTTTTTATGTTATCAGCTTAATAAATATATATGTTTTAATAAAAGAAGAAGGATGAAAAATAATTAATTAATGAATTTAAAAATAAATCGGTAGCTTTTTATTCAGCCAAAAAAAATTAATGGTTGATTGCGTGAAAGCAGTGATTTCTTTGGTTGTCTGACTCACTTTTTGACTTCATTGTTTTTGTTCATTGCATATTGCAATAAAAGTTTTTGTTGAAAGACTTTTGGGTTTAGCTAAAATATTTAGCATAAAGAAACCGGTCTATGGCTAGTTTCAATGGTCTCTTTTATGAGCACCAAATATAAATTTTGTATGGCTGGTTATTGAAACCATCTAATTAGGGGATTAAAGTATTGAATTTTTTTATTTTTAAATATAAAAACGGAGCGGAGCAGTTTTTACTGGATCGGAGCAGTTTTTACTGGATCGGAGCAGAATTTGGAGCGGAGCAGTTTTTACTGGATCCCTAAGCAATTGCAAGGTAAAACATTCATAATATCTTCAAATGAAACAATACTTCCATCTTCATGCTTTACTTAACTGCTTTGAAAAGAAAGATGACGAATTGAAGGCATAAATAAAATCGTTTTTAAAATAACAAAAGATAGATTTTGCAAAAACACAATATTTGTATCACAACGATAAATATTTGATTTCAAAAATGAAATAAAATTTCCTTGAATTAACTGAACATATAATTTTTCAGTTACCCAAATTTTGTATGCATTTTTATCGTAAATCTTGAAGTAACGATTTGAAAAATTAAACCAGCATATAGCGTCAGAAAAGTAAACCCGTTGAAATGGAAGGATTTTTCCAATAGCAAAAAACCATTTATAAGTTTTAAGTAATTTTTCATAACCCATAGATGAACATGGATTTTTCGTCATTTTGAGAATCATATCATAAGGAAATAAAAACCGTTGAGGACGAGGATTAATAAATGTATAATCAGGATTTGAAGCAGCCATTTTCCCCTGTTTATAAATAGTCTGAATGGAATGGTTCAAAACCAAAAGAATCTCTTGCTTTTCTTTTCCATTTTTTTAGAGGTCAAATCAATATTTTTTATAAAAATTGGAGGCATACTCGAGCTATGTGGCAATTGTAGTTTGATTTTGGGCTATCGCCTTTTTTGATTGTAAAAACAAAGTGTATTTAAAAATAAATCCTTTTATTGCATTTTTTTAGAAAAGTTTTAGCAAAAAAAATAAAGAGTTTTTATCAAATATTCTGGATTTTAAACCACTACGGTATGGTTCTTGAAGGAATTGGTTGAACTTTAGTTTTTCTCATAAATTTTAAACAAAAAAGTCGAGAAATGAAAAATTCTCGATATGGTTTTACAAAATAAAATAAACATAAAGCATCGAACATCATAAATAAAATTCCTAATGGAAGTGCAAAACTTGATATCCAACTTCCATTTTTAGTTTGTAACAAAAATGGAATAGCGATCAATGAAACTGGTCCAAAAATGAATACAACTGCAACGGATAATTGCACTAACATGGCTCTAAAAAAATAAAATCATATTTTGCGATTTGAGTTTTTTTTGAGAATTTATTTTTCATGTGAAACAAATAAAAATTATTGGAACTTTTATTAATTTTTTAAAAATCAAAAAAGCAAACCTATGAAGCATTTGATGAATTCCGAAAGTTTCTTTCGACACAAATTTTTTTATTCTTGCCATTTGATACAAAAAAGCTCCATGTAAAATAATAATTACAAAAAAAGATACAACTACCATAAATATTAAAAAACCCATGAAAAACATAAAACTTCCATCATTATAATCTGGAATAATTCCAAATGTATTTGGGTGATATTTGTAAATTTCGATAAAAACTGGAACAGCGTTTTGTATTAATTCTTGCATTTCGGTTGAATCACATTCCATTAATATTAAAGGAACTAAAAAATACAGAACATTAAAGAAAAATTCATGATTTTTTTCTTCTTTTTTATGTCAAAAAACTTTGTTCCAGAATTATTAAATACTCACCGAAAACAAATGTAAATGCTCCACCAACAATAAAAATAAAAACACAAACTAAATTAAATTGGGATTGAAAAAACAAGAATTCTTTTTGAAGAGTTGCCAAAAGCCGAAATAAAATAGTATTACAAAAGGATACACCAATTCCAATAACTGAAAAATAAACCAAACTTCCTTGAACCATAGGATATGAAATTCCAATGGAAAAAATAGTATTATAACTTATAAATGGAAGGGGCCAATAAAAAATTGGATAATAAATAAACAAAAATAATATAAAAATAAAATTCCATGTAGTTTGAACGATCATAGTTTTCTTAAATATATCCATAAATGGCGTAGATTGAGTTACAAGAACATAGAGTGTAAGTAAATAAACGAAAAATGAAACTCCAAACATAATATTCACAAAAATTCTGGCGTTTGCTTGATAAATAGGATGATAAATATCTTCAAGGGTTATATTTTCCCATTCTTTTAAATCTATCATTTATGAAAAAAATAATTTGAAGCTTTAAAAAATAAAAATAAAATATAAAAGAATTTATAAAAATTATTTACTTAATAGGAGTCATTTTGTAATGTCAAGTAGTGTACCCGAAATCACCTGGAAAGAATTTTTATAGCCATAATTTATAATTTCAAACCTAAAAAAGCAACACAAAAAAAAGTATGACATTTTTTGTTTATAAACAGGTGTAAATTTTATTTAGTTGTTTTAAGAATGAATATTTACTAAGAAAACCCATATAAAAGTTGGGTTTGCGTTATTTTAAAGGAAGTTCTTTAATATGTCTTTAGTTTCTTAGAACTTTTTGGATTTCCTTTAAAGAAATGTCAGATCTGTGATGCAAAAAAATGTTTCCATTTCCAAAAAATACTTTTTTTCAGAAATCTTGAAAAAGAAAATAATTAAAATTCAAATTTTCAATGACTTTTTAATGAAAATTATTTTTTTAAATGCTTTCTGTTTGTTTGGCAGTAAAAATGGAAAAAAATCAATTTTTAACAGCGTATTTTTATAGATTCACAAAACCACTAAAATGTGATGGTTTTTTGAAGAAAATGTTTTTTATTTTGCTGCGATTGCGAATAAACATTTTTTTTGCACTATACAATTTTAAAAACAAATGTGAGTGTATCATCGATTAGCTCGCCAGGGACCTTGAAAGTTATTTGAAAACACTTTTTTATTATTTTGAAACATTTTTTTTTGCTGTAAGAAATACTTCGTTTTAAATTACAATTTTGAATATTTTATTTATCTTTTTTGCTTTTTTTTGAATTTGAAGTTGAAACAGCTAAGATGGAAGAAACCCGGGCTGGTTAAATAAGTAGTTTGAATAAGATTTAAAAGTATCCGGGGAAAATAATCCTGCGATATGTATCCTCAGAAATGAGCATGAAAAACGAAAAAAAGAACTAAAAGAAAGCTGAACCCACAAAGACATTATTCTTTATGCCAAAAACTATAAAAGTTGGCGGAAGATATTTTTCGTCTTGATATTCGTAAAGTAAATTATAAAAAATTTATTTTTAATTAATATAAAAATCTTTTTTTCAACCAAACATTGGTAATAAAACAATAATAAAATTTATTTTTGACAATCAAAACATTAATAAAAAATATTTAACCCTGAAAGACGACAATTAATAATTTTAACAATAAAAAGATATTTTGAATGTTTTTACGATAATAAAAAATAATAATACAGTTAAATTCAAAATATATATAAAAAGGTAGATAATTTTTTTTAAATATTTGGAATGCAGAAAAAAACATAATAAAACATATTTTTATTTTTTTGGACGAATGAATGCATGATTAATAATAAAATGAAATAAAATAAAATAATAAAATGCTTTCGATGTGATAAAAATGCGAGGTGAAGAAGAATTTGGTTTTTGAATGTTAGATGTCGCTGAAAAAATAAAAATAAAATTAAGTTTGTTTCCAATCAAATTAAATTTAAAAATTTTTGCAAAAAAGTTTTTGAAAATTTATTTTTAAAAAAATTGCCTTTTTAGGAAAAATTCGTATTGAGAATAAACTTTTTGCTAAGTCTCTTGGACAGAAAATTAAAAACTTACGAAGTTTCAATATTATCATCCAGAATAAATTTAAGTAAATCATTTGAAGTTTTTTGTAATGAAATTGTATCTTCTATAGGACTTCCTTCGGGTGGTGGAACATCTGGAATTGGAGGCAACAACAAACTACTCGATGATGAAGCATGCGAGTGTTTAATGATTTCTTCTGGGGATAGCTTATCCAAAGTTATGTTTACTGAAGACGTTGATGTTTTAGGCTCTGGTGATGAATCTTTAGGTCGAGGAGAAAGTTGATCACCACCAATTAAAACGGTACTAATATGTGGCGAAGGTTCGGGATCAATCGCGGCTTCGGCAGCGATGTTCGTCAAAGTGCTGGTATCTGTCATGGTTGTTGAAACTATGGTTCCGGTGTCTTGTGACGATGCAGAACTGATTCCTGAAGTTGAAGATCCAAAAGAATCCGAGGAACCAACTGTGGATTGACTATATCGGCGGCCATTCTAAAAAAACAAAAATAGTTATTTAATCCAAAAACTTTTTCAAAAAATCTTACGAGTTCGTTAAGTTTCGAAGATATCTTTCTCGACGATCCACTCATAGCACTTGAAACATTCCAACTAAATCTTTTTAAAATTGCTGTAGGACCATTGGAATGATTAGGTCGTTGAGAATCTATTTCTCCAACTGTATGATATCGTTTTTCAAATCTTCGACCATTATTTAATGCTAATTGCCGCAAATTTTGAGATGTCAAAGAATCTCCCGAAACATTAAAGTCAATTGGCGATGAACAAGGTCCTCCAATAATATCTTCGGGTATTCCACTTTGAGGCGAATTATTACTATTGAATACTTCACTTTCTTCTGATGTTTCTTCAGTTAATGGAGGAGTCATAGATGAATGAAATGATTCATTTTCAAATGAACCCGGAGCATGGCCATTCATAGAAACCACGGAAGAAACAGAAGTTTGAGCTCGAGCTGGGGAATTATTTCTTGCTGATGTTGGCGCTGGTTGGGGTTGTTGTTGTTGTTCTTCAGTGAAGGAAGAAGATGCTAATGAAACTTTAGATCCTGAAGATCCTGGTGTACAATCGCTATAGTGCCTTCGATCGAGTTGTTCTGCAGAAGCAATAGTTTCAGATTTACGGAGATCTAAAAAATTTGTAAAATTAGCATATTTATTTCTGTCCAGGACAGAGCGCCAAAGGAATTCTTTAGAAAAATGTTTTAAAGGCTAAGATTGATAAAACTTACGAGCTGATGATGGCCGACTAGCTGCAACAACTTGAGAATCCATACTATGCGATTTTTTATGTGCAATTCCAGGTAATTGCTTTTCATTTATCCATGACCCAGTTGTTGTAGGCGTTTGGGATCTCAAAGCTTCTTTAACTAAAGCTCGATGATTTTCTTTTTCTTGAAGCACAGATTTAAAATCATGAGTTTGAATTCGACGAAATTCTTCTTGAGTCATATGAATCATTTCAATCCATCGACGAGTTTCTTCAATATTTGCAGTAAGCATCATTTTGAAAAATACGGGGAAACCAAAATCATTTATTGAAATAAGGAAAAATCCAGTAGTTTCAGGGACGCAAATGAGCGAAGAAATATGTAATGGCGATTTAATAACTCTCAAACGATTGTTATCTTTTTTGGATGAAGATTTGCATATTAAAAACATATCCGTAAAAAGTATACAATGAACATCCATTTTTGATCCCTGTCGAGTGGGTTCACGCATTTTTAAATCTCCTTTAGTTATAATTCGACGATAATGAGGATGTGGGCCAATATATGGCATAGGATTGAGGAGATTAAAATGATGGTAGGAAGACCTTGGGTGGAAAAGTTTTTCAAATTCTTCAGTGTCTATAACATCGTAGGATTCCACAGTTTTCATTACTTCAATAAGTTGAATTTGTAAATCTTTATTATTCATTGCATAATTTAATTGACCCGTGGCTAATTCAGCGCATTCGATCATTTCCTAAAAATTCGGATTATTAAAGGACCCTAATCATTTGGTCTTTTCAAAATTTCAAATTTTCGTTTCCCGCATTATTCCCTCCTGCTGGCAAGGTGCAAAGTCTCTTTCAAGCAGGTTTGATTTTTTTTTGAAATCCAATTTTTTTCTTCTTCATCTACGTGAATATCAACCATTTCAATGTATTTTCGAAGTACCTTTTACCTTTTTAATATTGTGTTTACATATATGCATTGAAACCTAGATGAAGAAGAAAAAAATTGGATTTCAAAAAAAAATCAAACCTGCTTGAAAGAGACTTTGCACCTTGCCAGCAGGAGGGAATAATGCGGGAAACGAAAATTTGAAATTTTGAGAAGACCAAATGATTAGGGTCCTTTAAGTAGGTTTTTTAACATATTTTCATTTTGAAAATTAAAATTAACCCAAATTAGATTTCATGGAAGAAGTTATTATTTTTTGTAGATTTCTTAGTCTCGCAGGGAAAATTTAAAATGTTACTCACTTGAAGTGCTGATCTTTCAGTATTACACGTGGTAGTCTTCAAAACATTTTTCAACATCAATGGATACCGCGTCAATCTCTGCATGGGAATCGATAAATTATCAATAAGCGTTTGCCGATTCATCATATTCAAACTTTCACACCAATTAACAAATTCAGCAAATTTTTCATTTTCTTTTTGCTTTTTTCTTACATAATTTAATGAATCCGCATGAGCGACATTAAATTTAATATAACATTTTGACCAAACTGTAATATCATCAAATCCATCATACATAAGCGTGGAAATTAATGGACCACCCGTTTTTCTTGATTCTTCAATCATAGGTAATATTGCACGATCCCAAAATTCTAAGTTATTTTTAAGTAAATCTCCATAATTAAGAAAAACTTTTGATGGTTGAATATCGATGAGATAACCTTGACGTTGAAGTTCGAGAAGAATATTCGTGAGGTCATCCATATTTTGAAGGGATTTAATATAGCGTTTTTCGGTTTCTATTATTTCCCATATTGCTGCTTGTTGTTTTTGGGCTGATTCATTGAGTTGCTAAAAATGCAAAATTTATGTTTATAAAAAGTTTTAAAAATAAATCTGTAAAATAATTGTTTATTAATTTTTTGCTTTCAAAAAACAGTTTTTTTATAAAAAATGTTAAAATATGTTAATATTTATTGTAAATGCGCTTCATTATTGCTAATTTTAGCCGATATTTATAATAAAAATGTCTGTTATCTTTTTTTTGTTAATTATAAAAAAATCTTTTTCTTTTTACCATTTTTTATAGATTTTTTTATTAACGCTATTTTGAAATTTTTGGAAGTACAAAAAAGATTTGAAAAAAATAAAAACTGTATCCAAAATAATGCATTTTATAGCTACATAACCTAGATCACGTTAATTCCCTTTTTTAAATAGCATAGTTAAAAAAAATTTAATTTACGTATTCAAATATTGGAAATAAAAAAAAAGTGCCTTTAATCACTCATTTAATACTTTTCCAGTCCCGGCTTTACTTTATGCGTGACTGCTCTTATGAAACACCGCTTACTCATAAGCAAAAAATTAAAAAACATTTAATACCAAATGAAAAAAAGAAGGTAAAAAGTAAGATTAAAAGTTCAACTCTTTACTTACCGTATGCTTTTTAACAATATCAGTCCAATGTTTTTCAATTTCAAGGCTAGAAAGATCTGTGCCACGTGCGGATACAATTAAAGTTAAAATTTTATCGGCTGCATTAGTGAGTTTATTGTCCTAAAACAAAACAAAAATTATTATCATTATTTCGTGGTGAGATTAATTATTTTCGCTTCGAGATTAATAATTTTTTTAAAACTTACTTTAGCTGAAAATATTCCTCTTCTTGAAGCTTTGCCTCTTGCTGAAATAGTTCCCGAGAGATGTTCATCATTAAAAATAGCACTTCCATGATGGTCGATGCTTCCATCACTATTTCCTCCAGGGTTGGAATCAATACTATGTGACCCTCGTCGTGGTGGATAGGCAGCCACCAGTTCTCCAACAATTGGATTATTTGTGTGCGTGGGAGTTGAAACTGCGGATAATGATTGGGCCGCTTCTTCAGCAAATAGCACATTCACCGGGCAAGTTGATAATGAACGAGGTTTACCAAGCTGTAAACGAAGTTTAAGACTCATATCTTTTTTCTTTTTCTTTTTTTTGAAGGAATAAAAACTTTAGACACTTGGAATTAAATTTTATTTGAGTAAATTGAAAGTGAGAATAATATTAAAAAACCTTTCAAGTTTATATATGAAAAAAAAATAATGAAAAGCTTTTTCCTAACTCCAAAATCCAAAAAAAAACTCGTGACAAATTTTTCTTTCTATTTCATTTTTTTTTTTCAGAGACAAAATAAAAAAACTGAATAGAAAGCTAATTTTTGTTTTGTTTTTGTATAGATAGACTATGAAACTAAATTTTTCACGCAATAAACGCTTACCCTTTACTTTAAATGCGCAAAAAAAAGAAAATAAAAGTTCATGAAAAAAATAGAAAAATAAAGAAAAGAAAAAGAAATTAGACATTATTGAAAATAAAAAGGTAATAATTTTTATTATTTGAATTTTGATATTGTTATTAATTTTATTATGTGAAAGAAAAGCAGTTGACCTTATAATTTATAAAGAAAATAATTGGATATCTCTCTCATATGATAGGTAAACACCAAATAACAAAGTTTTGAACTTTAATTTGTAAAATAAAATAAAAGAAATGTTAAAATGGCTAAAGATTGGTTTAGAAAACTTTAATATTGAAAGAAAAAAAACTAAAAACTAAAGAAAAGCTCTTTGTTTTCTTTAGGAAACAAAGAAAGTTAGAAAAAACTAAAAAATATTGTTTACTTTTTAGTTACTGTCAAAAGAAAGTAAGTCTAAAATGAAATTAATTCTTAGACTTTTGATACTCTCCACTATTTTCGTTCCTGATCAGGCCTCTTCCACGGGCCGGGTTTTGCCGGCCTGGCCCGGCCCGGCCCGTCTTGATTTCGGCCCGGCCCGGCCTGCGGCCCTTTTGGTTTAGGCCCGGCCCGTGCCGGGCCGCGAGCCGGCCCGTCAATTTTTTTTTTTACCTTGGTATTCCCTTTGATTTTTTTTCTTTTTTTAGAAAATGGTCGGCCTCGGCCCGGCCTGGCCCGTCCAAAAGTCGGCCCGGCCCGGCCCGCGGGCCAGGCCGGGCCGGGCCGGGCCGGGCTGGACGGGCCGAAGGAAGAGGCCTGTTCCTGATATAAAATTTTGCTTAATTATTTTTTTCAACAGAGACCTAGTAAAAATTGATTAATAACTAAAAAATGAAATAATTTATAGTGCGTCAGTGTTTTTGACGTCTTTTTCTCATTTTTATTTTATTTTAATCCCACTCAAAAATAAACTTCAAAAAAAGTTTAGTGGCTCTATTTTTGGCCTTTTACGTTATTGTCTAAGTTTTGTAAAACCTAAATATAGGTATTTTATTTTTTAGAACCACAAAACGAACTCTCAGAAAAAAGAAGGGCAAAATAAAAAATAAAAAGAGAGTAACAAATTTTAAAAAATAATTTTCTGTTTTTGATTACTCTCTCATTTTCCCGAATAGACACATTTTATTTTAAATTTAAAAAAGTAAAAACTTACAATTTTCTTTGTGCTAAAGCTGGATTTTCTTGAAATAGTATCTGCTGAACATTTTCGAGTTTTATCATTATTAGATTTTTCTGAATCATGACTTCGAAAACTAAATGACGATTTTCGACTGCTATCTGCCCCCGCTGCCGCCGCCGCCATCGCTTCGACAATATTAAATGTATCAGTTGGAAGACTTAAATTTGAACATGGAAGAATGTTGGACGACGTAAGATTATTCCTTGAACGAGAAAGCATTTCCCGTTTCACTGCAAAAATAAAAATGGGTGTGTTTTATTATAAAAAAAAATAATGGTAAATAATGATTTTTTTGTTTGAAGAAAAAATGGAAAACCGCGCCTTGAAAATATTTTTATGGATGTATCAAAAAAATTTAATTTCTTTTTGAGAGACACACTTTTTGTAAGAAATAAAAATGGAAAAAATTTAAAAACTCATAAATTTGAAATTTAGAATTTTTGATGTTTGCTAATTTTTTTTCTCTTGTAGGCAAAAGATAGTGGTGGAAAAAAACAATGGAAAATAAAGAAGATTTATTTTTAAATAAAAAATGTTATTTTGTTAAAAGAGAGTAATACAAAATGGACGATAATTCACAAATTTTACTTACTATCACTAAAAGCTTTTTTTTCTTAAAGTGGCAGATGTTGTTAGTTTTATACTAAAATATATTAATTCTAAAGTGACTTAATCAAATTTTTGTTGTCACTATATTTAACTATTTTCTGATGCAAAAATTATCTTATCGAAAAGAGAGTAATAAAATTCCAACAATATTTTTTAATTTTCGTTTACTCTCTCAAATTCCTTTTTATTTTAATTTCAGTCTTATCCCTTTTGCCTCTAATAAACAACACAACGATGATGACCTCAAAGTCAATGGGATAAAATGTGAAAAACACTGCGTAACAAATACCTCAAAAGTATAACCTTTTCATTTTTTTTTGTGACTTGGCTAATTTAATGAATGGCTTTGGCTCAAACACTTTTTTTTCTCTTTTTAAAACCCAAGATAATCTCCCACTTTTTTTTGTGATAAAAAAACGAAGTACAAAAAACAAACACATCTTATGATTGATTATGCATACTTTTTTTTGTTTATTACTTCTCATTTCTTTTTTTTTACAATGAGCGCGCTTCAAATATTTACTTCGGGGTTCTAAGAATTGAATTGTTTATGGCTTTCATCTTTCATAAAAAATGTTTCGAGTGGAATTTTTGAAAAATACAAATAAATAAAATTTTGTTGCTTTCTTTTTGACTTAAAAGGAGTCATCGCAAAAAAAAGTGAAGTAAAAAAAACTCAATCTTGGCTTAACTTTTCTCAATGGAAATATAAATATTTTGTTTACCGGAAGGTTTATGTAAAATCTAAAAATGCAGTATCAAACTACATTCATAGTTTTCACAGCTCATCGGAAAACAGAACAACAAAAATCAAGGACAATAAAAAAAGAGGAAGAAAAAATAAAGAATGTGGAAAAGTTGACTGATAAGGAAAATTTAAAGAAGATGGGTAGGTATAAAGCCAGGAAAGAATGTTTGAAAAAAAAGAAGAAAAAGGTTAAACCAGGAAAAATAATGGCAATGATAAAAGTTAGGGGAAAAATTTGAGAGGATTGGAACCATTTTTGCATCACATGAGCAATATGTTAGTTTTTTCTAAGATTTTTTAAGGGAAAATTTAAAAAAAGCTAATAAGATTTATGACTTTTTTTCTAAATAAAGAGTCTCATCTCGAATAAAAAACATTTTCCGCCAAAATTTGAAACACTTGAGGTATTTGGCTATATAAAAATCTGTTAATAATCAGACTAATTAAATGTCAAAAGAATCTTTGAAAAAAAAGAAGGAAAAAAAGATTAGGCAACCTTTTAAATAAAATAAATTAAAAAGTATTAATGTTCTCGTCTTTGAACTTATTCTTTATCCTTTTTTTTTTCACCACCACTTTTGGACGACGCCAAAAATCTCCCACTTAAATTTTTATGTAGACAACAAAAAGCATATTAGAAATTTTTTAAGAAGGCTGTCAGATCTCAAAATAATGTTAACAGTTAATAAACAAAACAAAAAGCATATAAAAATATAAATAACTTTTTAAAACAAAATTTTAAAAGTTCATTGTTTTTTATTTTTTATATCAAGAAAAATTATTCTCTAGGGAGAAAAGGCAAAAGTTATGCAATTTTAAATATGTCAAAACTTTTGAATGTTGTTATTTATATAGAAAATTTTTTTTGATATTCCAAAAAAAGAAACAATTTTTTTTTGTTTTGCTAAATCAAAAAATTCCAAGATTTAGAAAACGTTGAGTTCTGACGCGAAAAGATTTTTTTGGCTGGCAAATAAAATTAATTTTGATTTTTTGGTTTATTGAATCTTAACTATTCACCTCCATTCATAAAATTGAAAATGAATAACTAACTAACTAAAAAATCTGAATACAATATTTTATATATCTCTTTTTTTTAAGGAATAGGTATTCATCCTATTATATCACCTCGATAGAACCAAACAAAGTTAAATAAGAAAAATTATGAGTAGGCTTTTTTAATAATATAAGCGAGCGAGCACGTGAACTTAAATAAATCCTGAAACAAAAAAAAAATATGGCTTAAAGAAATAAAAAAAAAAGACGGAAAGATTAAGAGATTTTGTTTAGCTAACAAAAAAAAAAGTGAACACTTTTATGTTAACATAAGGCTTCCGGATATAATGTTAAAAAAAAAGAGGGGCCAAAAGTCACATGGAATAAAGCAACGATGAGTCAATAAACCTATAATGTTAATAATTCTTCGAGAAATCTATAAAGCAACAAAAAAAATCCTGACATAATATTCCAAATTAGAGCTTTTTTTAACTTTCAGGTCGAAATCCCACATACATATTTACTTATTAAAAACAAAATTTACCATGAACTTTAACGATCCGCTCTTTTTCATTTTTTAGACAAACTTTTTTTGGGTTATTACAGTTTTCTTTCTTTTTTTTATGTGAAGAAAATCCCATAAAAAGAAAGGCACATACATTAATGAATGTTTAAAAAGTTTCTGGAACCACTACCACCAACCAACAAATGAGGCGAGAAAAAAAGAATGAGAACAAAGAAAAATTTTTTTTTGGCTTTTCCTTATTTTTGTCTTCAAAAAAATAGAAAAGTTAGGAAAAAAACATGGCAGAATATTTATTAAATATGCAACAACAATGCGCCCCATAAAAGAAAGAAAAAAAAAGTGAAGATGCAAGTGCGAGAAAAAAATCCTTTCTTTTTATAGTTTTAAACTCAACTCAAGAGCATATAAACCTACAGACAAAAAAAATGGAGTGAGTACCTACATTAGCTGTTTTTAAATTTTTTTGAAGAATAACAAAAAAACGTAACTACAGCAAATTTATTTTTCACAAAAAGATTTTTGCAGAATAGTAAAAGTAATATATATTTTATGGATGAGCTAGTTATAGTGTTCAAAAGTACAAATTTTGAATTTTTTTTTGGAGTTATGGCTTATCAAAAAAAATTGTTTGTTTAGTTTGGCAAAAAATATTTTTATAATAAATTTAAGTAATTTGTTTTTAGTCACAAAACAAATTTGGAATTTCATTTAAAATTACTGCCATGTTTTGGCAACAAAAAAAAAGAATTAGTAAAATTTGTATTTTTGCTTTGAAATAAAAATATGTATGGAAAAGATTTAGTCATTTATCCTATTTTTGTAACTTTTTTTAAAGTTTGAAAGCTCCAAAAATAATTTCATAAATTATATCTATAATCCGCTAATCACAGGATATATGTACATAAATGCTTATTGAGTCTGGTTGACTCGCTCAGTTAAAAGCAACAAAAATCGTGTAACCTTCAACAAAAAAAGATAATGTCAAAAACCAAGAAAACTAAAATAAAATAATAACAAAATATCTAATCGCCTACAAAATAAATTTTTAAGTGTTCAAAAAATGATTTAAAAAGGTATATTTTGGGCTCTTAAATAGAAATCAAACAAAAAAAACTAATAAATTTTCTAAAAATAGTTGAAAGATAACTTCCAAATTCAAAAAAGGCAAATAAAAAAAAGTTGACTAAAGACTGATGGGAAAGTGACTCTGTTATTAACATTCGTTACAAAAAATTTTATCACCTTTTCTCACTCTATTTCTTTTTTTTATGCTCTAAAAAGCAGCCGATAATTTAAAATTTTTTGAGAAATAAAAAAAAGACGCTTCAAAGAGTTTTTTTGACGCAAAAAAAAATATGAAAAACATTTCTTAATAAATTTAAAACCATTTTTTATTGGGTTAAGTGACACAACAATTTCATCATCAAATCGAATCGACTGACTACTAACTTCCTAAACACTTGGCAAGGCTCCATTAAAAAAATAAAAGTGAATGATCAATATTTTTTTTATTTGAAAACAAGAAAAAAATAAATAAACGAAAAGACACGACTGTTATCATCATTCTTTACTTCTCCAATATTTTTTTGTTTGATAAAAAATCACTTTCAATTAAAATAAATAAAAGAGGAAGAATTTTTATATATTTTTTGTTTTTTGATATTGATTTAATTAGACAATTTTATATATATATAATTTGAAAAGAGACTGATAGTTATTGGTTAATTTGGGTGGCGCCAGCCGCTTCTTTTTATAGACATTTAAAAAAGCGAGAAAAAAGAATCGGCTGTTATGGTTGCCATAATCTATTAGCAGAAAAAATAAGAAATATGCATATTTTTAAAAGATAAATTTTTTTGTAAAAAATGCAAATTTTCAAATTCGCGGATTTATCTTTTTCTTTTTTGCTTCAAAAAAAATATTTAGAAAACTTACATCGAACATAAATTTTGTGGCCAGCTAAAAACCTTGAATCTGAATTTTCTGGTATAGGAGTGGAAGATTTTTCAAGGAAATATTCCACACATTCTGAAGAGAAGCCATGCAAAGTCAAATATGGTTCAAGGCATTCTGATAGTTTTCTGCCGGGGACAGTTTGGACCTAAAAATTATTCAATATTAATTAAAATATAAAACTTTAAGAATTTTCCACAACTTTTGCTGTCGAAAACAAACTTTAAAAAAATTATAAAGTCTCTAAACATAATTCACAATATTCCTCTAAACACATAAAAATTTTAGGGTGGTTCCCTTCCTATTAAAGTGGTTAGTAACTATCTCAAAAGTAATAATATATCATTATTTAATGCTATTTATCATAATATCTTCGCTTTTTAACAATTAATTTGCATAATATGTGAATTTTCGCGAAAATAACTGTTTTTTGACTAAAACTTTTTTTCCATTCAATGGTTTAACTATGAAACTAGGAGGTGCAGAACTTCAGAATATGACAAATTTGATTTTCCTTTTTATATTTTAACTAAAGTTATTGGGCTTAGAGAAAAGTTGGCCCCGTTTGCATTATTAAGGTACCATTTTTTTTTTTCAAAAATCGATGAAAAAATTTTGCAACATGCATTTTCCCTTCCTTTGTCGCACTTGCTCAGTGGTGGAAGGCGCTTGCCTTTGAAAAAGATGAAAGTTCGAAACCGCGGAGTTGTAAATATTTATTTTGAATATCTTTAACTATAAAATGGAGGGGAATATTATATAAATAATTTATGCTAATTTTTCAACTTAAAAAAACGCATAATTATAGAAAAATAGCATATTTTTAATGTTTTTGACTCAAACAATTATTTATCATTGAGGAATTATTTTTAAAAGGTATTTAAATAATTTTTTGCAGATTTAGTCCGCAACTCTTTTTTTAAGTACAAAATAAAAAATGATGGGCTTTATTGATTTTTTTTTCTTTTCGTCGATGTACATAATAATCACAAAAAAGTTCAAAACAGCGCGAAAGAAAAAGAAGAAAAAATGTGGTTAAATTTTTTTCAGAACCCAATTTAAAATAATAATTAAAAAATCGTAAAAAATCAAGAAACGGCATATGTTTTAAAGTTTTTATTTTTAAGGCAATTGTTTACCAAATTGGTTTTTACATAGTTTTGAATGTTCAATGAGCGGCATGCATGTATTGCGGCGACAAAAAAAGAAAAGAAAAAATACAGATAGATTTTTTAAGGTTTTTTGTTTGAATTTTCCACAAATTATACGTTTTTTAACCAAGCTTTCTTCTTACAAGTGTCAAAATATTTTTATTTCTTAAAAGTTTTAATGAAACAGCATGTTATCAAACAAGTATTCCTTTATTTTTATTCATGTTGTCTGTAGCACTTCTGTGGAATTGCAAATTATTTTTATTTGTCCTTCATACTTTTTGTAATCTTTTAAATAAAATTCGATCCTTGAATTGCTATCGTTTTTTTATATCAAATTTAAAAATATTAATGGCCATTTAGTTAATTAAACCCAAAAAATTATGATTTTCAAATGATATCTTTCTCAAAAATTTGATTATAAAATTTAAAAAATATATGTATCAACAATTCAAAAAGGAAAAAACCCAAACAATTTTTTTTACTTTCTCTTTTAAAGGGAGTGTCTCAGGCGATGGCAGGAATTCCTTACGACGGCTCCCTTTGTTTTTGCTTACGAAACATTTCGAAATGCTTTTCGTGGAAGGAAATTTTTTTACAAATAGCTACAAAAAGCTTCAAAGTTTTTGTAGCACTTTGGAAGGCTTTGAGACAGTGAAAAAACTTTCGGGCTAGGAACACCCGTCGTAAGGAATCCTGCCATCGCCTGAGACACTCCCTTTAATGAAAAATAAATTTTTCATTGGAAAAAATTGCGCTGCTTTTTTATCGATTGATTTTTTCCTTTTAGTTTCAACGCCAAAACAATCACTTTTTTTTTTGCGCAACCATAAATAAATACACACACATAAGCCTTTTTTTAAGCACAAATGTTTTGACAAAAAATTCAAGGTGCGCATAGCGCTCTTTTTTTTGTGCCTTTGCTTTCATTTTTTAGTGACAGAAAAAAATTACTTTTAAATGCAAAAAACATATTGAATAGGTGTGCTGGAAGATATCGCTAATTTTTTTTTCTCTTTGAAAAATACGCATTTGTTTCAAACAAAGAAGAAAAGTCATAAACAAAAGCAAAAAAAAAGAAGAACGCATCTGAATTTTATTCCTCTAAACACAGAAAAATTTATGGGAGGTTCCCATCCTATTAAAGTGGTTAGTAACTATTTCAAAACTAATTATATATCATTATTTAATGCTATTTATCATAATATCTTGGCTTTTTAACGATTAATTAGCATAATTTAAAGTTTTTCGCGAAAATCACAGTTTTTTGACTAAAACTTTTTTTCCATTCAATGGTTTAACTATGAAACTAGGAGGTGCAGAACTTCAGAATATGACAAATTTGATTTTCCTTTTTATATTTTAACTAAAGTTATTGGGCTTAGAGAAAAGTTGGCCCCGTTTGCATTATTAAGGTACCATTTTTTTTTTTCAAAAATCGATGAAAAAATTTTGCAACATGCATTTTCCCTTCCTTTGTCGCACTTGCTCAGTGGTGGAAGGCGGTGTATTGAAAGGTTGATGGAAGTTCGAAACCGCGGAGATGTAAATAATTTTTTTGAATATCTTTAACTATAAAATGGAGGGAAATATTATTAAAATAATTTATGCTAATTTTATAACATAATTAGAATAATAAAAAAGCGATATTTATCGAAAAATTAGCATATTTTTAATGTTTTTGACCAAATTTGGGGTAATGTATCTTTGGTTGATCGATCTTTTGGTGGATTTTCGATGGTTTTTGTGTTTATGGATTTTGGGTTTATGGATCTGTGAGTGGATTTTTATGGATTTTTACCGTTCTTTGAGTGGATTTAGAAAAATTCTTGGATTGATTTTGAATGATCCACGGGTTGATTTTTATGGATCTTCGGGTGGGTTATGATAGATCCTTCCGCGGAATTTGAATGATCCTTGGGTGAATTTCCATGGATCTTTCAACTGTTTTCGGTGGATTTTCGTGGATATTTTGGTGGATATTAGGAGAGCTTCGGGTGGATATTTGACTAAGGTAGATCGAACTTTTGGTTGATCGATCTTAGGGTGGATGTATCTTTAGGTGGATTTTTATGGATCTCTTTACTGTTTTGGGTGGATTTCTCGGTATCTTTGGGTTGATGGATCTTTGGGTTGATGGATCTTTGGGTTGATGGATCTTTGGGTTGATGGATCTTTGGGTGGATTTCTCGGTATCCTTGGGTTGATAGATCCTTGGGTTGATAGATCTTTGGGTTGATGGATCTTTGGGTTGATGGATCTTTGGGTGGATTTCTCGGTATCCTTGGGTTGATAGATCTTTGGGTTGATGGATCCTTGGGTTGATAGATCTTTGGGTTGATGGATCTTTGGGTTGATAGATCTTTGGGTTGATGGATCTTTGGGTTTATGGATCTTTGGGTTGATGGATCTTTGGGTGGATGGATGATAACTTCCACTTCAAGGGGCGCGAAGCGCCCCTTTTTTCATTCTCCTTACTACATATTTGGTATCAAAATGAAGAGCTCATTCTTATCTATTTTAATTTATATTTTTTTTTTAAAAACATATGTGGATCCCGTGTCACTGGTTCCTCTAAACACAGAAAAATTTATGGGAGGTTCCCATCCTATTAAAGTGGTTAGTAACTATTTCAAAACTAATTATATATCATTATTTAATGCTATTTATCATAATATCTTGGCTTTTTAACGATTAATTAGCATAATTTAAAGTTTTTCGCGAAAATCACAGTTTTTTGACTAAAACTTTTTTTCCATTCAATGGTTTAACTATGAAACTAGGAGGTGCAGAACTTCAGAATATGACAAATTTGATTTTCCTTTTTATATTTTAACTAAAGTTATTGGGCTTAGAGAAAAGTTGGCCCCGTTTGCATTATTAAGGTACCATTTTTTTTTTTCAAAAATCGATGAAAAAATTTTGCAACATGCATTTTCCCTTCCTTTGTCGCACTTGCTCAGTGGTGGAAGGCGCTTGCCTTTGAAAAAGATGAAAGTTCGAAACCGCGGAGTTGTAAATATTTATTTTGAATATCTTTAACTATAAAATGGAGGGGAATATTATATAAATAATTTATGCTAATTTTTCAACTTAAAAAAACGCATAATTATAGAAAAATAGCATATTTTTAATGTTTTTGACTCAAACAATTATTTATCATTGAGGAATTATTTTTAAAAGGTATTTAAATAATTTTTTGCAGATTTAGTCCGCAACTCTTTTTTTAAGTACAAAATAAAAAATGATGGGCTTTATTGATTTTTTTTTCTTTTCGTCGATGTACATAATAATCACAAAAAAGTTCAAAACAGCGCGAAAGAAAAAGAAGAAAAAATGTGGTTAAATTTTTTTCAGAACCCAATTTAAAATAATAATTAAAAAATCGTAAAAAATCAAGAAACGGCATATGTTTTAAAGTTTTTATTTTTAAGGCAATTGTTTACCAAATTGGTTTTTACATAGTTTTGAATGTTCAATGAGCGGCATGCATGTATTGCGGCGACAAAAAAAGAAAAGAAAAAATACAGATAGATTTTTTAAGGTTTTTTGTTTGAATTTTCCACAAATTATACGTTTTTTAACCAAGCTTTCTTCTTACAAGTGTCAAAATATTTTTATTTCTTAAAAGTTTTAATGAAACAGCATGTTATCAAACAAGTATTCCTTTATTTTTATTCATGTTGTCTGTAGCACTTCTGTGGAATTGCAAATTATTTTTATTTGTCCTTCATACTTTTTGTAATCTTTTAAATAAAATTCGATCCTTGAATTGCTATCGTTTTTTTATATCAAATTTAAAAATATTAATGGCCATTTAGTTAATTAAACCCAAAAAATTATGATTTTCAAATGATATCTTTCTCAAAAATTTGATTATAAAATTTAAAAAATATATGTATCAACAATTCAAAAAGGAAAAAACCCAAACAATTTTTTTTACTTTCTCTTTTAAAGGGAGTGTCTCAGGCGATGGCAGGAATTCCTTACGACGGCTCCCTTTGTTTTTGCTTACGAAACATTTCGAAATGCTTTTCGTGGAAGGAAATTTTTTTACAAATAGCTACAAAAAGCTTCAAAGTTTTTGTAGCACTTTGGAAGGCTTTGAGACAGTGAAAAAACTTTCGGGCTAGGAACACCCGTCGTAAGGAATCCTGCCATCGCCTGAGACACTCCCTTTAATGAAAAATAAATTTTTCATTGGAAAAAATTGCGCTGCTTTTTTATCGATTGATTTTTTCCTTTTAGTTTCAACGCCAAAACAATCACTTTTTTTTTTGCGCAACCATAAATAAATACACACACATAAGCCTTTTTTTAAGCACAAATGTTTTGACAAAAAATTCAAGGTGCGCATAGCGCTCTTTTTTTTGTGCCTTTGCTTTCATTTTTTAGTGACAGAAAAAAATTACTTTTAAATGCAAAAAACATATTGAATAGGTGTGCTGGAAGATATCGCTAATTTTTTTTTCTCTTTGAAAAATACGCATTTGTTTCAAACAAAGAAGAAAAGTCATAAACAAAAGCAAAAAAAAAGAAGAACGCATCTGAATTTTATTGAAACTGTATAAAAGTAATACATATTATTTTTAATATTTTTTCATGCTGCCACATCTTTGTACGTACGAGTCTTTATTATTAATTGGTGGATTTGCCAATACCCGTTTCTCCGACACTTAAAAAAATATTTTGTTGTTAAAAACCTTTTTTTGAAAAGATTTTTATTGAAGAAGCTAGCTAGATAAATTTTTATGGTCATTATTTAAATGCCTCTTTAAAATCAATCTTCGCAAGAATAATTTATTAATAAAAATCAAAACTAAAAAAAATATCTAAAAATATTCAAAAAGTCAAAAAGACAAACATTTTTTTATTTTCACTTTTAATGAAAAAGGAAATTTTTTTTGCAAAATTGTGTTGCTTCTTTTTTTCTTTTCTATCTTTAGTTTAAACGGCATTAATCGATTTTTGCGCAAGCAAAAATAAAAATACGCGATGCTACTTTTAGAAAACAAATGGAACAATAAAATCGCTTTTAAAATTTTTTTTTCAATGATTAAAGTCTTCTTTATGTTTGTGAAATTTTTTTGTGGTAAATTTTTAAAGTAAATAGTTTATTTAAAGACATATTTATTAAGCAAATTTACCAACAAAAAAAAACCCGAATTTCTACTAAATTTCATAGATTTGAACTTTAAATTATAAAAACTTTTTAAATAAATTATTAAACATACATAAAATTTGTATACAGAATTTAACAAACAGTAAAAAAGACCTTCAAATTAAACAAACAAAAACAAACAACTACACAAAAATTTTTCAATGACTTGCAAATGCTTACAAACAATTCCAATAATTTACAAAGTTCAATAAAAACACATAAAAAACCTTATACAATCTTACAAAGGTTTAAAAGCAATTTATTTTTATTTCATAAATCTCTCAACACGGATGGGCGATATATTTTACAAATGGTAAAAAATCAATGCTGGCTATCAAACTGCCGGTGAAATTGCAAACTAATAAATAAAAGAATTTCAACTTTAGTATAAAACCAAATAAATTAAACTAAAGTAAAATTAAGTTCAAATTCTTTTATTAATAATTTTGTTAATTCATCAGCAGTTTGATCGCCCGCATTTATTTTGACAATTTGCAAAATAAATCGTCCATCGGTGTTGAGAGATCTATTAAATAAAAACAGATTTCTTTTATATTGGCTTCCTTTATGCCCTTTTGTGGCATTATTAACTAATTGGCTAATAAAAAATTTTGATCTCAATGGAAAAATAAGCCAATAAATTAAAGAGCAAATATTAATAATCATCAATGCTTGAAAATAAAACCATAAAATCAAAAAAATCATTTCCACTAATAAATTATTCGATAATTTGCAATCCACAAATTTTCTTGACATTGTGGTTAATGGACCTTCACCAAGCTCCCGAATAAGGAAGGTACATACAGTAACTCGTGGGAACATTCCAGTTTCACCCCATTCAAGACGATTTAACAAATTTTCAATTATTTTAATTCCCAATAAATCAACTTTTTGATCCGCGACGAGAATGGTCAACATGAAAAACTAAAATAAGATTTTGTTTTTAATATTTATACTTCAATTATAATAAATTACTTACAATTATGATGTTATTAATGATATTCATCAATTTAACACATAAAAATGATCGATATAAAAATTTGCCGCTTATTAAATTTTTTCGACGTTGATTTGCACAATTTTTGAAATGTTTAAGATAACCATCAACATATTTACACTGATCTTTTACATTAATCAAATAATTTTCAACCATAGCATTCATAAATAATTCGAATTTGAAGGCTAAAAAATGGAATAAAAATAAAATTTTAATTAATTATATTGTGTCACCACTTACTTGAAATTTTATTGATGAAATTCCAAAATAATCGAGGCGTTTGCAAACATAGTCCCATAACAAAAAAATAAAAAGGAATATACTAAAAAAGTTTTTTTATAAAATGTTTTTTTAAATAACTTTTTCAATGTTCAAATTTTTTATATTTTTTATATTCTCAAAAATTAACGAAAAACTTACCGCGTAATTTACCATTTTTCGATTCTTTGAAAACAATTCTGGAAGCGGAGGGTATGAGGCATTACCAACAAAATATAAAGGTCCATGATAACAATATGCATTGGCATATGTGTGCCAGGATGGAGGCCATTCGGATTTCGGAAAACAGTCTATTGGAGTTTTAAACCACTCCAAAGAATAAACAATGAAACCAAAAACAAATAAAAAATATGCGGTAAATTTATTATTGAGTTTATCGATGAAAGTTTCATCGTTTCTCTTTTTACACACATATTTCAATAAATTTTCAGTTTTCATTTTCCTTTAGACAAACAAAAATTTGAATATAAAATATTAAACAAAAAAAATCTTCTCTGCTTTTAGAAAAAAATAAGCATTTTTGGCCAAGTGTGCTATGTTTGTTAGCTGAATTTTTTACTTTTGATTGAATATATTTAAATTTTTCCGTTTATTATGATTGTTTTTTTTATTATGAGTGTTAAAATAAATTTATTACTTTCAGGATGATTCCAAGGCAAGAACAAAAACCCTCATGTTCATATGAAATTATCGATTTTTCATCAAATCATCCTTTAATGTATGATATTTCAAACGATGATGATGATGATGTTAGGAATAAAAAAAAGCGATTGAGACTTGGAATAATGAGGGCAAGTAGAGGTGGTGCTCAATCAACTAATGCTCGCTCTCAACCTACTTTTATCCCTATTTTTTTATCGAATTCTTATAAAAAACCTTTGATGCCAAATTTTGATTTTGTTAGCAGTTCTCAAAATTCAGCATCCATTGAACCTTCAAAAAATGTTGTGTATGTTTTTAATTATTAAAGCTTTCTTATTTTTAACATATTGTTCTTTTTTAGCTCGGAATATTCTCTTTCCACTAATCATTTTAATAATTCTTCAATCAATTCTTCAAACAATGTAAATTCTTTTTTAAAAAACTGTGATCAAATTAGTTCAAATGAATTGCTCAGTTTAAATGGTTTCTTTCGCAATTGTGATCAACCTCATTCAAATCAAACAGTTAATGTTAATAATTTTTTTCGTCAATGTGATGAAATGATGCGTTCCAGTTCGGAGCGGAGAATACCCCAGAACGAAACTGTTTCCAGCATCAATCCAAATTTTTATGATTTTGGTGACATAAAAAAGGATGCTGGAACTTTTTCCTGGGCATTTCATAATGCTCATACTCATTTGGAAAGGCAAAGATTTAAGGAAGAAGCAGAGAAGGAAAGATATCAGCTTATGGTTAAAGCTGATTATAGAATGATCCCTGTAATATATGAACCTGAGCAATCAATAACCGAGGAGTAAATTAATTTTATGTCTAAAAAACTCAAAACTAATTAAAAAATTGTTTTTCAGACTTCAATTTTTCCAAAAGCAATGTTTGCTTCACCCTCCTTCAATAGCCTATAAAGCTGATGATCGTGATTTACGTGATTTCATTTGGGAAAAGGAGGAACTTCATACTTTTGCTTTTGGATATCAACAGCCACATGAAGCAAAGTATGCTACACTCATGGGTCGACAACTTGAAGCTGAAAGAAAAGCTAATATTCGTAATGGTATTAATGATGATCCTTTTAATCAAAATACATCACAAATGAATCAATAGTAATTTTTATAGCTTGAAATATATATACTTTTTAATTTTCTTTTTTTAGCTCAAATTATTTAAAGCAAAAAAATTTCTTTCCACTTAATTCAAGCGATGTACAGAAAGTAATCAATGATTATAAAAATCTTCAAGCAGAATATTCATCCAATTCTTCAATAATAACATTTCGAGAAGAATATTTTTTTAGTGAAAATAGCAGATTGTAAGAATCTCTCTCTTTTTTACCCTATTATTTTTCTACAATACTTTTATTTTTTTAGATCCACAACTTTTGGAAGTAACTTTTATCTTCATAATTTATCTGATGCAATGATGAAGGATTTTATTCAAAATAATCAAATATCTATTAATGATTCTAAAATAAGCTTAAATGGAAGTAATTTAGTTAATGATAGTAAAATTGGAAAAACCCTTGGCATTTCAAATAATTCTACCATCAGCCTTCATCCTGATTTTGTTGAACATGGTGACATTAAAGCAAATGCCGGGCCTTGCGCATTTGCATATGGAATTAGCAATCCCATGGAAGTTAAGAAATTTAAGGAAGAAGCTGATATAGAACGTGAAGAGCGAAAACAAAAAGCTTTATATCGGATGCATCAAAAGCCTCCACCTATTTCATATGAAACTAAAATGGATGAATTGTAAGTTTAATATGCAATATGTTTTGTATAAACTTAATAACTAATTCCAGATATGAAGCTTATCAAAAACAATGTCAGAAGCCAGAACCCAAGGCTTTTAAAGCAAAGCCAAAAGAAATTTTAAATGATACTCGGTAAAATAATATCACACAAAACATATATATTCCAAGTTTTTATTCGATTTTTTAGACAAACAACAAAAAAAATATCAAAATCTTTCTATGAACAAAATCATGATGATCCATTGATGATTCAAACCCTTCGAAAGCAACGTCGAGAATTAGCTGAAAATAATTCCACAATAAGCTTAAGACATTTTAAACGTTGCTTGGAAGAAACATATCGGTAAGAAAAATGGAAACATTTTTTGAATGATTCCAAAATCAAATTTTTAGTAAAGGTAATCTTTCCACTTCTCTTTATGATGAAACTGAATCATTAATGGTGCATATCCGTCGTCAACAACGCAAGGCTTTAAACCACTCCACCATTAGCTATAATGAAAGTCGATTTTGTCTTTGGAATCTAAATTCATCCCAAGATTTAAAAAATGCAACATCTGATAATTCCACTTTATTCTCAAAAAATCTTTATCGAGATTTAAAAACTAAAATGGCAAATGATTCTACAATTAGCTTAAACCCAAATATTCTTTATCCGGATCCAATTGAAAGGGAAGAACTTCCCGCTTGGGCGTTCGGAATATCAAGCTTACGAGATTTGAGAGGCTTTTTTGAAGAAAGACAAAAAAAGTGTGTTGTTGACATTTCAACTCCAGAAGAAAATGTCAATTATGAATTGGATTTTGAACGTTTATCAAAAATACTTCAAATAGTTGAACGATGTGATGATGAGATGTTTCAAAGTGAAATAACAAATGAAGATATTATGAAATCGTCTGGATGTTACCCATTTTCATCTGATACAAATGAACTTCCTTCATTGTATGGTAGTGAACTTAAATTTATTAAAGAACAACTCAAAAAGCTTAAAATTAAAGAGCATGAAGAAAATATGTATCAATTAGCTTTAAAATTAGAAGAGGATGCGCGAGTAAAAGATGAAATTGAAACTGAAGAAAGAGAAGAAAGTTTTAACAATCTTATGAATGACTATGAAAATGATTGGCAAGAAAAAAATTTTGAAATTCAGAATGGCCGTGATATGGCTACGTGAATGCCATCCTCTCGCAAAGATACTTGCAAACACGAAAGATATTCTTGCTGAAGTCGAGCGAAAGGCTGCACTTGAAAACAAAGTCCTTCGAAAATTTTATTTGGTGTGGGAAAGTGGAAGTGAAAAAAATACAAATCCTGGATGCTTCACATTACCAACTGTAGGGGGGCAAGTATTTACTCTTTATCATGCTGAAGAGGACAGTGAAAGACCCAAAGGTATTTGGTTTGGTATTTCAAAAGATGGAAGTAATGATATTCGGCATATTCCACATTACAACTCATACGCAGATGCAGCAGCTTATCCTTTAATTTTCATTTATGGTCAAGAAGGATGGCGCCCAGGAATGAAAAAACTTAAACCTGCTGTTAAAAATTCATTTACTAATAAAAAAAATCCTCTCATTGTCGCTTCTTCTGCACCTCAACATATTCAAACTCATTCAACTGTAAATGCTCCCATATCAGCGTTTACTCAAGCGGCGGCGCCCCTAAATATTTTATCTGATGATAATTATGATATTTTAAATGAAAAAGGTTTATGTAGTGATTCTGATGAAGATTTTGACGAATGCGAAGATGACTTCCCCAAAACAACTTCAAAGAAAAGAGAAAATATTTCTTTAAAACAACATTATAGCTCTTTGCCTTTTGATCGAAATGAAAAACAACTTAAAGAATTCAATCCAATGAATGGTTTAAGAGAGCTTACTCAAAAATTTTACATCGGTGCATGGCTTAATGTTCAAAGGCAAAGGCTAGATTGGATTGAAAAATTGCAAGCAGCTGAAGATAGACAAAAACGTTATGATCAATGTAATCGACTTCGTGAAGCTCTTCAAGCTAAAATTAATCGTGATGAAGCACTTCGTGGAAAAGAATTAGGAAAAATTATTCTTCTCAACAAAGATTTCCGAGGTAGCCGCCGCTATATGGAGGAACAATTTAAAGATAACATCGCGATAGCTAATCGTTATGGATTTCCTACTTTATTTCCAACATTTACTGGAAATCCTAACTGGCCGGAGATCACTGAAAATCTTCGGCCTGGAGAAACTTGGATTCAACGGCCTGATCTTACCGTTCGTGTTTTCAAATTGAAAGCTAAAGAATTTCTTAAAGATGTAATTGAAAGGAACATCTTTGGAAAAGTGCTTGCTTATTCCGTATCATTGGAAATTCAGAAAAGAGGTATGCCTCATTTGCATTTGCTCTTAACCATGGAAGAAGGTTATAAATATAATGATCCAACAGAACTTGATGATCTTATTACCGCCCAATTACCAGTCATGCCAGATGAAAATGATACTTCTTATGATGCCGAATATCAGCTCCGTTATCATGATAGTGTATTAAAATTTATGATGCATGATCCAAGAAAATGCAAAGGTATTTGTGGCCCAGGAAAGAAGGAAGGAATTTGTTCAAAAGATTTCCCGAAGAACTTCTCGGATGAAACTGTTATAAGAACCGATGGATTTGCTGCATTGAAAAGACCCGCTGATCGACGCGAAATTGATACTTTTCCAAGTGGAAAACGTCGCAATATTCCAATGACAAATCAACATGTGGTGGCACATAACCGTTATTTAATACTCAAATACAACTGCCACATCAACTTGGAACACTGCGGGGGTCTCAAATGCGTCAAATATTTGTATAAATACATATACAAGGGCAATGATCAAGCCTTCGTCTCAGTTCGTGAAATTAAAAATTCACCTGATACAAGCAACAAAGTGGATTACAATGAAATCACTCAATATCGCAAGATGCAGCTAATGAGTGCCACTGAGGCTATTTTGGGATTGATTGGAATGTTCCGTTGCAAAAAATCTCATTCCGTTGAAGTACTTGATGTTCATCTGGAATCCGAACACAACGTAGTATTTGATCCCAATGATGATGAAGAAACCCTTAATAAATTGACTGAAAATGATGGAGTTGAGGAAGATGATAAAGCTGTTTCTAAACTTACTGCATTCTTCAAATTAGTGAATGATGAATGTGAAGCTTTTATTGTTAATCCTTTTATTTTTGATGATGATGATAAACCTCGATCAATGGATTTATATTATCATCAAATTCCAGAATACTATCGATGGGATCAAAAAAATAAAGAATGGATTCGTCGAAAGAATGAAGTCAAAGTAGTTGGCCGCTTGAGATGCATATACCCTAGCGAGGTTGAAAAATATTGCTTGCGTGAACTATTAAGGTGTGTAAAAGGACCAAGCAATTATGGAATTTTAAAATGGTACAAAAAAGTTCAATACAAAACCTTCCATGAAGCTGCAGTAGCTCGAGGCCTTTATGTTGATGATAAAATGTGTTATTCAACTATGGAAGAAATTATTTCATCTTACATGCCACGAGATTGTCGAACTGTATTCGCATTGCTTTTAATTTATAATCAACCAAAAGATCCTGCAGCTTTATGGAATGATCATTGGAAAAGCCTCATCGATCACAATCCAGATATACCCGAAGAAATTCGAGTTCGAAAGGCCCTTGCTCACATCGCTTCAATTCTTTTTCATCATCAAAAAACCCTCAAAGATTTCAATCTTCCTGATGTCTCTGAAGATGATCTCATAGATTCCATCAATAATGTTTTTCCAACTGAAGATAATGATGGTGAAGCAGATTATAAGCAATTGAATGACGAACAACGAGCTTTTGTTGACAAAGTCATTGAATCAATCAAAAACAAAAAAGACCTTCGCCGATTACGCCTTTTCTTTTTGCAAGGTAGCGGTGGTACGGGCAAAACTTTTGTTTACAACACTTTAATTCGAATGCTCCGAGCACGAGGCTTAAAAGTTATTGCTGTTGCGTCTACTGGAATAGCTGCAACTTTACTTGATGGTGGTACAACAGCTCATTCTGCTTTCCACATTCCTCTTGACATCCATCAAGAACCAAACATCCCAAAAAACTCTCCTCTCGCCCGTTTAATTCGTGAAGCTGATGTTATTATTTGGGACGAAGCCCCAATGCAACATAAATCTGTCCTCAAGCATGTTGCAGGACTTATCAAGAATTTGGTTGGACTTGATGAACATCATTCAAAATTCGGAAATAAAACTGTTATTCTTGGTGGTGATTTTAAACAACTTCTCCCTGTAATGAGAAATGAAAGTGCTCGAGCATCTTTTGAAGCTTCATTGTTATGCTCACCTCTCTTCAGAGACAATTTCAAAATCCATACTTTGAAGACAAATGTAAGAGCTGCTGATGATCCTAATTATGCAGCATGGATTAATGATGTGGGTAATGGACGTAATCAATCAACAACTTTTGGAATTAATAAAGTTCAACTCCCTGATGATATCGTTTTTTATCATCCTCAACCAGTGATTGATTTTGTTTATCCACCAGAATTTTTCGAATGGGATACTAAATCACAAAAATACCTCGATTATGTTTCTGAAGCAGTATTAATGGCACCTTTAAATCAAACTGTAAAGGATTTAAATGAAATGATTATTTCAAAGTTAAAGGGTGACCATAAAGATTATGTTGCTAACAATATTATGACATCGACCCTTTATCCAGATGATGAAATATTACGTGAAAATTTTACTTCAGAAGAACTAGCTAATTTCGAACATTCTTCCATTCCTTCAAACACTATTCGTTTAAAGGTTGGTACAGTCGTTATGCTTACTCGAAATATCCTTATTCCACTTGGTTTATGTAATGGTACAAGGATGGTGGTAGAAAAAATGTACGATCATCATATTGCATGCCGTATTCTCACTGGAAGATCAAAAGGTTTAATTTATCCTATTGTTGCCGTTTTAAACAATTTTTCCGATCAATCCGATGATTCTTTACCTGATTTTACTCGAATGCAACTTCCAATTCGACCAGCCTTTGCTATTACCATCAACAAAGGGCAAGGTCAAACTTTGAGAAAAGTAGGCATCATTTTGTATACGGACAGTTTTTCTCATGGGCAATTTTACGTTGCTGTGAGTCGTGTTCGTGAACGTAAAGATATTCGAATATTTGTCAGGCAACAAAATACTGGATTTGCTGCAAATGGTCAAAAAATTCCTCATGCTCAAAATATTGTATTTAAAGAAGTTTTAACCGCCATTAAACAACAAGATGATGATCAACAAAAAGACATGAATGCACAACAAGTGAAGGCTTCACAACAGCAAATTTTTAATGATGTTATAGATGTCATTGATCAAATTAATGACAATGTGTATTCACCATTATCAACACCATCAGCATCTCAATTTCGTATTGATGTAAATTCAGCGCTGCCAATGTATGATGTTACACATTTAACACAAACCTTCCAATATCCATCATCAGTTATAAACAATGTCTCAAGTTCCCAGATTTCTCAGCCACAATATCGCAGTGCTAATGATTGTTTAAAGCTTAAAAATGTATTTAATGATTGTTTCTTGATTTCCGCAGTAAATGCAATTGATTTGATGAAAGAATTGAAGGATTCCTTTCATAATGTTCCTGAAAATGATGCAGCATCACATCACGAATTAATGAAAGTTTTGAGTGGTGAAGTTCCTGATGTGCAAGCCTTAAGAAACTCATATCCAAATTATCGATATAATCCCAACACAAATGATCAGCATGATGGTTTTGAAATGTTTTCGACATTAATTCAATCTCTTCACGAACTTTCAAGAAGCCTTTTTGAATTCCCGATATATACCTATCATGTATGTGAATGTGGAAGAGTTCCACAACAACCAACCATGGGATCAATGTTGGAATTGAATGTTGTTAATTCCTTAACTAAACAAGTGACTTCAACGTTCGATGGAATGTTAGAAAATTTTGTTGGGCCAAATGTAATTACCGGCTTCATGTGCACACAGCAACATGAAATCGTCTCAAATGATGTTTATTCTTTCACTCGAAGTCAAACTTATCTTAATGTCGGAATTAATAATGTTGATGCGACCGGACAGCCACGCTTCATTGCCTCTAATTCTTTGCATATAAATGGGCATGAAATTGGTGGTGCTAAATGGAAACTGATTGGCGCCATTCAACATATTGCTAGAAATCATCATTATGTGACTTGGAGAAGAAACGAGGATAATAAATGGATTGTTATTGATGATAGTAATTCTTCCATCGTTTGTAATCGTTTACTTGATGACTTAGCCAAATATAGATGTTTAATTTTTCAAAGAATATTTAATCACGAACAACTTAATTCTCCACAACAATTAAATATTGCCAATAATGATGCTGATGCTCAATTGATTAGTGAACAAATCAAAGCTTATTTTAAAGTTCAAGATGATGCAAATGAAATTTGTGATGATTATGATGATGATGTTCAAGAAGAAGTGAAAGAACAAGATGAGGACGAAGAAGATGACGAGAAGCTTTTCAAATTGGATGACTGAAACTAATATGTTTAAAAAATTTAATCTGTTACTTAGTTTTATTTTTGTTTACTTTTTTTTATTGATTATACGGGTGAATAATTTTTTGTTCTTTATTTATTAAACTTGGTACAACTTAAAATTACGGGTGTCTTTTATTTTTTATTGTGATCACATTTTTTTGTGCCTTCAATTTTTCTGTGCAATGAACTATTTTATGTTTTGAATGTTTTGTTATTATTGTTTTATAAACCCTTTAATTATTATTATATCAAATTGAAGAGCTCTTTCTTCTCTATTATAATTTATAATTTTTTAAATATATTAATATGTGGATCCCGTGTCACTGGTTCCTCTAAACACATAAAAATTTTAGGGTGGTTCCCTTCCTATTAAAGTGGTTAGTAACTATTTCAAATATACTTATATATCATTATTTAATGCTATTTATCATAATTTTCGGGCTTTTTAATATTCAAATATACTGAAAAGTGTTTTTTCACGATTTTTGCGGTATTTTGACTAAAACTTTTTTTCCAATCAGTCAAGTAACTATGAAACTTTGTTATTGAAATCACCTAAGAATTTCGAATAAATTGAACCTTTTCGATTTTTAATATATTCATATTCATCATATAGAAAAACTGGCGTAATTGAATTTTATAGGTACCAATATTTTTTTTTCATAATCGAAGAAAATTTTTTGCAACATGCATTTTCCCTTCCTTTGTCGCATTTGCTCAGTGGTGGAAGGCGGTGAACTTGCGAATGGAAGAAAGTTCGAAACCTCGGAGATGTTAAAAATTTTTTTGATTATCTTTAACTATAAAATGGAAGGGAATATTATTTAAATAATTTATACTAATTTTCCAACTAAAAAAAACCGATAGTTATAGAAAATTAGCAAATTTTTAATTTTTTTGATCCAAAAAACTATGAATAATTGTGTAATTATTTTTAAAAGGTTTTTAAATAATTTTTTGCATATTTAGTTATTCAAATTAAATTAAAAAATTTACATAAGTGTACATTATGTTGGATCTTTGGTTGATCTTAATGAATCTTTGGTTGGATTATAAAGGATCCTATGGTGGATTACTATGGATACTTGAGTGAATTTTTAATGATCTTCGGTTGGATTTTTATGGATCTTTGGGTGGACGATCTTGGAGCTTTTAAAATTTAAAGGGCGCGTAGAACAATGAAAAATAATCTTTTTTTAAAACCATAAATGACAAAACTTGGATTTTCTTTTAACGTTTGTTCAGCCATATTTCCAATTATAGGTTTTCCATTAATGGAACCAAAAGTAATAAATTACAAATTACTCCTTTTTTAATGAGTGCTTTTTCCATCTTTTTGTTTGATATATTTTTTAGGTATTTATAAGCTTTTTTTAATAAAAATAATTAAAAAACTAAACAAAAAATTATTATTCAAATATTCAAATAAAAAGCAGACATCAGACTTTTTTCATCTTTTTTAGAACAAAATGAATATACTTTGAAAAATTAGCGCTGCTTTTAATGATCGAATTTTTTTTTATAAAACATTTTAAAGAAGAAACAAATTTTTTTGAAAAAACAGATGTTGTTTTTTATCGCTTTTTTTTCTTTCTTTAGTTTATTTGCCATTGATCCTTTTTTGCGCACCACAATAAAAAGAAGCACGCACACAAAAATTTTACAAGCAAAAATCTTTTGACAGCAATTTAAGGATTGTAATTCGTCTTTGCTCCTATCTCTTTATAAATATTATAAATGATCTTTTGGTGGATAATTAAGGGGGTAAAGATGGATTTCAACGGATCTTTAGATAGATTTTAGGGAAAAGTGGGATTATTTTAAAAGGATCTTTGCGTTGATTTCCATAGATCTTTCAACTGTTTTCGGTTAACTTTAATGGATCTTTTAATTGTTTTCGGTTAACTCTAATGGATCTTTTAATTGTTTTTAGTGAATTTTCATGGATCTTTTGGTGGATATTAGAAGGGCTACGGGTGGATATTTGACAAAGGTTGATCGATCTTTTGTTTTATTGATCTTTTGGGAAATGGATGTTTGGATGAATCTTTATGTACCTTTTGATGGATTATGATGGATCCTCGGGTGGATTTTTTATGGATTTTTGGGTGGATTTTTAACGATCTTTGAGTGGATTTTGAAAGATTTTTGGATGGATTTCCATGGATCTTTTAACTGTTTTGGTTGTATTTCCCGGGATCCTTGAGTGAATGGATCATTAGGTGGATGGATCCTTGGGGATCTTCGGGTGGATTTTTTAAATATAAGGAACTCCTTCACCAGTTCAAGGGGCGCGTAGCGCCCCTTTTTTTCATTCTCCTTTTGGAATGTTTCGTATAAAAATGATGAGTTCTATCTCCTCTATTATAATTTATAATTTTTTTCATATATATATGTGGATCCTGTGTCACTGGTTCCTCTAAACACAGAAAAATTTATGGGAGGTTCCCATCCTATTAAAGTGGTTAGTAACTATCTTAAAACTAATAATATATCATTATTTAATGCTATTTATCATAATATCTTGGCTTTTTAACAATTAATTAGCATAATTTAAAGTTTTTCGCGAAAATCTCAGTTTTTTGACTAAAACTTTTTTTCCATCCAATGGTTTAACTATGAACTTTTGTAACGACATGTAAAAATATATATGGAATTTGATTTTCCTTGCCGTTTTTCCAATAAAGCCTCTGGGTATTTCAAAATCTTCTGCACAAAATTATTTTAAGGTCCAATTTTTTTTTTCAAAAAATCAATGAAAATTTTTTGCAACATGCATTTTCTCTTCCTTTGTCGCATTTGCTCAGTGGTGGAAGGCGGTGAACTTGCGAATGGATGAAAGTTCGAAACCTCTGCGATGTAAATAATTTTTTTGAATTTCTTTAACTATAAAATGGAGGGGAATATTATAATTAATTATAAAAATAATTTTTGGGTATATTTGGTTAATAAATATAAGGATAATTATGGAAAATTAGCATATTTTTTATATTTTTGACCCCAAACAATTATAAAACAATGGAAATTATTTTTAAAAGGGTTTTAAATAAATTTTTGCATATTTATTTATGCAAAATATCGAAAATTTTGCATAATTATTTTTGTTTTACTTATAAAATGGTGGATAAATTTGGATATTCAAGTGAATTAAGGTTGATATTAGAGGAGTTTAGGTGGATATTTGAGAAAGTTTGTGTGGATTATCTCTCATGTTTTGGTGAATTTTTAATGGATCTTTTAACTGTTTTTGGTCTATTTTTATGGATCTTTTGGTGGATATTAGAAGAGCTACGGGTGGATATTTGACAAAGGTTGATCGATCTTTTGTTTTATTGATCTTTTGGGAAATGGATGTTTGGATGGATGTTTGGATGGATCTTTATATACCTTTTGGTGGATTATGATGGATCCTCGGGTGGATTTTTTATGGATTTTTGGGTGGATTTTTATCGATCTTTGAGTGGATTTTAAAAGATTTTTGGATGGATTTCAATGGTTTGGGTGGACTTTAATAGATCTTTTTATTGTATTTGGTGGATTTTAATGGACATTTGAAGAGCTTCAGGGTCCACGGGTGGAGAATCTTGGATCTTTTGGTTGATCGATCTTTGGGGTAATGTATCTTTGGTTGATCGATCTTTGGGTGGATGGAACTTTTGGTGGATTTTCGATGGTTTTTGTGTTTATGGATTTTGGGTTTATGGATCTGTGAGTGGATTTTTATGGATTTTTACCGTTCTTTGAGTGGATTTAGAAAAATTCTTGGATTGATTTTGAATGATCCACGGGTTGATTTTTATGGATCTTCGGGTGGGTTATGATAGATCCTTCCGCGGAATTTGAATGATCCTTGAGTGAATTTCCATGGATCTTTCAACTGTTTTCGGTGGATTTTCGTGGATATTTTGGTGGATATTAGGAGAGCTTCGGGTGGATATTTGACTAAGGTTGATCGATCTTTTGGTTGATCGATCTTAGGGTGGATGTATCTTTAGGTGGATTTTTATGGATCTCTTTACTGTTTTGGGTGTATTTCTCGGGATCCTTAAATGGATGGATCCTTAAGTGGATGGATCTTTGGGTTGATGGATCTTTGGGTTGATGGATCTTTGGGTTGATGGATCTTTGGGTTGATGGATCTTTGGGTTGATGGATCTTTGGGTTGATGGATCTTTGGGTTGATGGATCTTTGGGTTGATGGATCTTTGGGTTGATGGATCTTTGGGTTGATGGATCTTTGGGTTGATGGATCTTTGGGTTGATGGATCTTTGGGTTGATGGATCTTTGGGTTGATGGATCTTTGGGTTGATGGATCTTTGGGTTGATGGATCTTTGGGTTGATGGATCTTTGGGTTGATGGATCTTTGGGTTGATGGATCTTTGGGTTGATGGAACAAATTCGTCACTTCAAGGGGCGCGAAGCGCCCCTTTCATTCTTTTACTATAGATGTTTGGTATCAAAATGAAGTGCTCATTCTCCTTTATCTATGTGCCTATATTAATATACGTGGATCCCGTGTCACTGGTTTCACTGTACACATAAAAATTTGGTACCTACGCCCATACCACTTTTTCCCCGTTCATATATCCTAATTTTTTTTACAGATTCTGAATCCGTAGACTATAGGGATCATTCTCCAGCGAACAATTTTGCAAAAATATGCAAATTTTTTTTCACCCAAAAAACATGTTTTTTGACTAAAACTTTTTCCCCAACTAATCGAATAACTATGAATCTCTCGATTTGAGACCTTTGATATATATGGGATTCGATTTTCCTTTTAGAATTAATATAAAAGCTGCCGGGAATTTCTAAAAACGATGGAGATTATTTTTTTTGGTACCAAATTTCACCAAATTTTCGAAATTTTTTTGCAACATGCTTCTTTTCCTTTGTCATAGTTGCTCAGTGGTGAAGGCCAAGGACTGTCAAAAGGATGAAAGTAAGAAAGTTCGACTCCCCGAAAGTGATTTAAAGAAATTTGAATATTTTTAACTATAAAATTTAGGGTAATATTATTAAAATAATTTATGCAAATTTATGGACACATTTTTGACCAAATATTATCGAATAATAAAGGAAAATTTGCATATTTTCTACTTTTTTGCACCATTTATCCATAAAAACTTTAAAGAATCGTTTTGAAATGTTTTTTAAACTATTTTCAAATTATCTTAATGTTTATGGGTGGATTTTAATGGATCTTTTAACTGTTTTGGGAGAGTTTTAAAGGATCCTTGGGGATCTTGGAAAGGATGGATCTTTATGGATTTTCATGGATCTTTTAACTATTTTTCTGTGTGTGGATCGATCTTTGAGTGGAATGGATCTTTGGGTGAATTGGATCTTTGGGTTGATTGGATCTTTGGGTGGATTTTCATGGATCCTTCAACTATCACGATATACCACAAATCCCAACAAAATGAACGAAGGCTGAGGTCCGGCACGAAGTGCCGGGCCGAAAGCATTCTCTTATTCTATTAGGATATGTGGATCCACTGGTTTTTTAAGACTTACCAAATGTGGCTGTTGTTCTTGTTTCATCACTCCATTATCAGGATGTAAATAAACCATAACAAAATCAGGTAAAGCCATTCGTTTTTTATGTGATCCACCAAAACTTTTTTCTGATACAGTATCATTGCCGCCAGTTGTTAGTCCACCAAAAAATGTACTATTATTATTTAATTTGAATGTTGGTGTTGTTGGTATTGGCGATGGACCATCAGAAGCAGCGGAAGAAATATTTGGAGGAATTATTTGCTGTTGACGCCCTAGCGTTCCAGTTGCTGCTGCATTGGGAATATTAGACATATTTTTGTTTTTTTAATTCACAAAAAATAATAAAGAATTACAAACAAAATAAAATTATTTCAAAAGTTTTAAAATAATAAAATAATAAAAAATTATTTTTGAAAATTGCAACGACGAAGGATGGAAAAGAAATAAATTTTGGTTGATTTTTTTAGTTGATTAAATATGAGAAAATTTCAAGGAAAAAATACAGATTAGAAATTCATTATCTCTCCTCTAATGGATGGAAAAAAAAGTGAATTAATTAAGTTTCGTCTTTTTATCCTGAAAAAAAATATATGTATGTTTAAAAATATAATTTGTTTAATTAATTTGTTTGTAATTCCACGAGGATAATTAACGAATAAAAAGAAACACGTTCGAATCACGAAAATAAAAAAACTATCATGTTTTAAGAAATCAATTCGCGATGAGACAAAAATAAAAAATTATGGAAATGAAAGCTACAGTAAAACATACAAAACTTAAATAAAATTTTTAACTGATTTTTAGAAAGTAAAGGTCTACCTCCTTAATAAAATTTTCTTTAATCAAGTTTTAACTTTTGTAATACCCATTTTTTGATTGAGAAATTATAAAAAAAACAACTTGATTAAATCAAATCACCAAAAAATAAGAACACTTTGGGCGGTTTTAAAAAAATAAAAGTTAGTTATTTTTTATAACCTTTTTAAAAAGAAGAATAAAAAACGCAAAAAAAACTTGGAAGAATAAATTGAAAAATTCCATTGTGTTTTGTCATAAAAAAATTTACGAAGAGACGAAAAATGAGGTTTATTGTCCGCCATTTTGAGATGAAAATAATTTTTTGAAGGACATAAAGAAACTAAAACTTGATCGAAAACATTTAAAAAAAATGAAAGTAAGTTTTGAATTGGTTTGGTACTTTTATTTATAGAGAGATGACTAATGAGTTCAGTAATCAAAATAGAGGAATGTGAATGGGTCCTGGAAGGGAAAAAATTTAATGGCATTTCTGAAATCTGTATTAACAAGGACCCTAAAAAAGAATTTTTTTTTGAAGTTTTCTTGTCAAAATCCAAAATTCTTTTAATATTTACAAAAAAAATGTTTTAGGAAGAAAAAGTGTTTAAGAATATTTTTAAAAAAAGACTAATTTGGAACTGAACACTTTTTGTTTTGTTTTTGATGATTTTTTGGATTTTGGGTGGTAACAGTTAAAGCTCATCAACTCCATTTTCTGCTGCACGTTTCGAAGAAGACTCTTCTTTTTGGTTTATCAAGGTCTTTTACTCTTTCTTTTTTTTTTTTTGCAATCCAATCAGTGCTTCAAAGAAACAGCAGAAATCATCATTATATAAAGTGCAAACATATTTAAAAAAAGACAAATAAAAAACTGGTACCAAAAAAAATATTCTAAAAGAGAACTTGAACTAATTCGAGTTAATTATACGGTCATTAATTTTTTTATTTAAATAGAAAAATAATTTTTTTTTGCATTTTGTGGCTTGGCTTGACTTGGTTTTTTATGGATGGAACTAATTTAAATCTTAATTATTTATTTTTTTTAACATTGGCGACGTTTGGAAAAAAGAAAGTTTAGTTTGGAGACATGAGAAGAAGAAAAAAATTAGGTAAAATTAGAGTGACTGAATCTTTGATCGAAGTTAAATTTTTAGAGTGACAAAAAAAGATAGGGAGTTAAACTGAAAAAAGGCTTGAAATATTGCAAAAAATATTATGCATTAGAAAATTTAAGAAAATAGAAAACTTCAAAATTTCCGCGAAGAGAAAAACAAAAATAATAAAACATAGTAAAAATAAAAACTTTCAAACATATGTGGTGAGACTAGACTAATTATAACTGTTTCCCAATTTCCCAAAAATCATTTTTACTTTTATACATTTTCAGAAACAGGTATCAAAAAGTTGACTGACTGACTTGTTGATACATATATTGATCTATTAAGTGTTCCATTACTTTTGATGATATAATCACTAATTAGACATTAGATGAACCGAACCCACTCATTTTTGCAAAGGTCACCCAAAACTAGCTTTTTTTTATTTTTAAAACTGTAAAAAAGCAAAAAAAGAATAATAATAAAAAAATAAACAGTTATTTTCATCGAAATAACTAATTAATTAATGGAGAAGAAGAGGAACTGAACTCTTAATTTAAAAATGATCAGAAAATTTATTTTCTTATTACTTTTTTTGATTATCACCAAGGAAAGGACAGACATCAAAAGACAGAAAAATTATATTAAAAAAATCAAAGAAAACTTTAAGCTTTTTTCTTCATTTTTTAACTATAAAAAACACGTTTTATATTTTTTTTGGTGCGCGATATTACGTCAAAAAAGAAATGAGTTCTCTTTACACAAAAAAGTAAGAGGGGTTTCTCCATCCTGATTTTTCCGGCTACGTATATATCAATTTTTTTTACAGATTCTGAATCCGTAGACTATGGGGATCATTATATAGTCAACAATTCTCAAATAATATGAAAATTTTTTTTGACCAAAAAAACATGTTTTTTGACTAAAACTTTTTTTCTATCCTCGGAAAATGGCTGAAACTTTCCGTCAGTAATAGTACCGATATATGACGAATTTGATTTTGCTTTTAGATTTTGAATAAAAGTTTCTGGGCTTCTCAGAAAAGTTAGGCGAGCATGTTTTTCGATGTCAAATTTTTTCCAAAAAATAAAATTTTTTTCGCAACCTGCGTTTTTCGCTTTGGGAGAGCGGAACTATGGTGAAGGCGCTTGACTGCTGCAATTTTTTTTCTTCATCACACGCTTTTAAAGGCGCTTTATTTTCGCATATTTTTTTCGTCAAACATTTTTATTTTGGATAATGTTTTTTCCGTGATATTTTTTTCCTTGAGATTCTTTTATTTTTTGTTTTTTAGTAATCATTTAACAACGATGCCACCAAAAAGGAAGAAATCATCTGCAACAAAAGCTAGAGATGCAACGGCAAAAAGAAAAGTGAGAACTCAAGAAGAAGCTCGAAGAAGACCATCAAATGATTCAACAACACCTTCAACTGCTCCACAACCAACAACTACAACAGCAACGATAAATGGTGAAGCTATGGATACAACTGAAGCACAAAATTCACATGAATCTGAACATATTATTGTAAGCGTTATTTTTTTGTTATTTGTTTTTTTCTTAACCTTCTGCAGTTAGCCTTTAGTTGCTTCACCTTGCGTATTTGTTGTTTATTAACTTTTGCTTGAGATGCTTTTCCTCAAAATGCTTTTCTTTCAATTGCTTAATTATTATATTATTCAGGATAAACGAGCTATTCAATCAACTGATAATGAACTTGATCAAACAGCTTCACCAACAACTCGAACTGCTGCTATCAAACGACGAGCTAATGAAGATGTACTTGAACCTAATGCAAAACGTAATGCTCTTGCTGATACCGAACATAAAGTAGCTAATGCTTACAAATTTGATGATAACGATGATTGTCAACATGAACATGGACATGATATCGTATGTTTTTTCTTTTGTTTTATAGTCAAACCATTTACTTGCAATCCTTTTTCTTTCAAAGTCTTATTTCATTTATTTTTCAGGTATTTCATTCACAAGCCTCAGCTGTTTTCGAAGAAGGTGCTAAAGAAACCGATGATATTGTAATCGATGACGATGATTGTCAACATCTTTCTGCACATGATATCGTATGTTTTATCCTTTTGTTTTTTAATCAAACCTTTTACTTCGAATGCTTTTTCTTTCAATGTCTTTATTCATTTGTTTTTCAGGTTCATCAATCTCCAGTCTCAACTGTAAACAAAGAAGCTGCTAATGATACCGATGATATTGTAATCGATGACGATGATTGTCAACATCATTCTGAACATGATATCGTATGTTTTATCTTTTTGTTTTTTAATCAAACCATTTACTTGCAATCCTTTTTCTTTCAAAGTCTTATTTCATTTATTTTTCAGGATCATCAATCTCGAGGCTCAACTGTAAACAAAGAAACTGCTAATGATACCGATGATATTGTAATCGATGACGATGATTGTCAACATCATTCTGAACATGATATCGTATGTTTTATCCTTTTGTTTTTTAATCAAACCATTTACTTCGAATGCTTTTTCTTTCAATGTCTTTATTCATTTGTTTTTCAGGATCATCAATCTCGAGTCTCAGGTGTTATCGAAGAAGGTGCTGAATTTGCTCATGAACATGATGATTCTTTGATGCTTGATGATGACAATGCATTTATTGAACCACCTGATTATGAACGACTTCCATTCCATCATGTCCGAATTCAAAGTGATTATCAACGTGATAGGAATGAATGGTTCAATGATGTTAAAATGCTTGCATATCTTGGTGCTATGGCTGGACACGCTGTTCGCTATGGAACATTTCTAAGAATCGCTGTGTTGGATTCGCTTTTTGTCCATTCGCATGCTAACAACGTCAATGTAAACATAAAAAACTTCCTCTTCGTGTATCCTGATAATCCTGAACTTATTTTGTGTCCTCTCAACGTTATGAATGGAAATCACTGGACTCTTCTTGCTATTCATGTGTTGCTTGGTCATGCAGATTACTATGACACTCTTCAATCTGCTGCTACTTCTGGAGAAATTTATGCTGACGAACTTGCTCTATGTACATCCATTATTGAAAAACTCAAAGCTGCTGAAATCATTGATCACCACATTGTACCTCGAAGAGCTGACACTTCAACTTTTGATTTTCAACGGGATGGTTTTAACTGTGGACCTCATAAACTTCTAATCGCTGAAAATCTCGCATTCCACGGCTACTCAATGAAATTTGATCATCGTCTCAACATGGCCACTGAAAGATATCGAATGCAATATTTGTTGAACATGCTATATGAGTTGAATAAAGACAAAGATGAATGGCATCGTACGAATCTTGATACATGGTTACCTACAGCTTTCGAAAGACAACTGAACCAACCACTTCCTCTTATTGATCCATCTCAACTTGAACTTCCAGCTGAGAATGATTTGATTCAACATGTTCAAGCTGCACCATTATCGACACCTCAACCATCTGTACCTCTAAGAAAATCTCAAAGAATCATACCAAGAACTGATAATACAAGAAGATTATATGATGAAAGAATGACATCAAAAAGAAACTCAACTCTTCGACTTGGCAAACCTATTGGACTTCGAAGCTCTGGAATCAATCCTGATCCACATTATCTCGGTCCTATGAATAAAAGATGTCATTATTGTAATGCTTTCCTCTTCCATTGTGAATCTTTGGGTGGTTGTTGTGCTAAAGGTGCTGTTCCAATGCCTGATATTCCTCCGATGCCTGCTCGATGGGATCAAATTGCCTCCTTCAGCGATTTCTGGACTCATCCTAAACAATTCAATAGTTTAATGGCAATGGTTTCAACACAAGCAAAGGTTACTCGACATGCTGATGCTTTCAAGATTGAAGGGGAATTACGTCATAATGCAGGTGATTTGGTACCTATGGATGGAGAAGCTCCTTCTTTTGCTCAAAACTACTGCATCGACTCCGATCAAGCTCTCAACAATCGACTATCTGATGCTGTTAAAAAATTACATTTCAAAGCTGATGATGCCGCAAAGAACAAAGATCTTATTGGATTGTTAGAAGCTATGCTGCGTCAATATCATCCTCTTGCTGACATGTTGAAAAACATGAGACAAATCCTTGCTGATGAAGAAGCTAAATGTGCTGCTGAAGGAACTGAACTCAGAAAATTCTATTTGGTTTGGGAAAACGGAAATGATCAACATACTCATCCAGGACGTCTCAATCTTCCTACCGTCAATGGGCAAGTTTTCTCTATCTATCGCTCTGATGATCTTGATGCTCCTCCAAAAGGTCTTTGGTTTGGAATTTCTAAAGATGGAAGCAACAGTATTCGCTATGTTCCTCATTTCGATCCATTTGCTGATGCTGCTGCTTATCCTCTCATTTTCGTCTTTGGTCAAGAAGGATGGCATCCTAATCTCAAGAAGCTTGATCCTGCTACTCGATATCTTACTGCTAATGATGTTGAAAGTGATCCTGAATTTAGAAGTGATTCTGAAGCTGAAGAACTTGATGATGATGAAGAATTGCCAATTTCGAAGAAGTATGAAAACGTTTCAATGAAGCAACACTACACTTCGTTATTGTATGATCGTACAGATCAACAAAAGAACAACTTCAATCCTGTAACTGGCCAAAAAACTCTCAGCCAAATCTTCATCATCAATGGTCATCTCAATGTGCTTCGTCAACGTCTTGATAAGCTGGAACAACTTGAATCTGATCCATCAAAGCAAAAGCGATATGAACAATGCAGCCGACTTCGTGATGCTCTACAAGCAAGGATTGATCGTGATGAACAACTTCGTGGTAAAAAGCTTGGTAAAATCGTGATGCTCAACAAGAATTTCCGTGGTGGCAATCGTTATATGCAAGAAAGGTTCAAGGACAACATTGCTCTCTGTAATCGTCATGGCATGCCTTCACTCTTCGTAACATTTACTGGAAACCCAAAGTGGAGAGAAATCACGGAAAATCTTCGACGTGGCGATAACAATCAACCCGCTGAAACTTGGATTGATCGACCTGATCTCATCTGTCGTGTATTCAACCTGAAGGCTAAGCAATTTCTTGAAGATGTCTTGAAAAAGAATACTCTTGGTAAAGTTAAAGCTTACTCTGTATCATTGGAACATCAAAAACGGGGTATGCCACATCTTCATATGCTCCTCATCATGGAAGACGACTACAAGTACAACATTCCTGAAGAAGTCGATGATCTCATATCTGCTCAAATTCCTGTCAAACCTGATGATTCTGATCTTTCTTACGATGCTGACTATCAACGACGCTACTATGATACTGTTATGACACTTATGGTTCATGATCCAAAAAGATGTAAAGCTGTTTGCGGAAATGGAAAACAACCAGGCATTTGTGGAAAGGACTTCCCAAAGCCTTATACTGAAGAAACTGTTATGCGTCTCGATGGTTATGCTCAATTGAAGCGTCCAGATGATGGTAGATCTGTTGAAGTTGGTGCTAATGGTAAACGTCGTAATGTTCCTATTACAAATCAATACATCATCGCACATAATCGTTACTTGCTCTTGAAATACAATTCGCATATCAACGTTGAACACTGTGGTGGAATCAAATGCATCAAATATTTGTACAAATACATCTTCAAAGGAAATGATCAAGCCTTCGTCTCTGTTCGTGAAATGAAGAATTCAACTCAAAATAACAACGTCGTTGACTATAACGAAATCGTCCAATTCCGAAAGATGAGATGCGTTGGTGCTGCTGAAGCTGTTGAAAGTCTCTTATCTATGTTCACGACCCGATGCTCTCATTCAATTAAAGAACATGAAGTCCATCTTGAAGATAATCACAACGTCATATTCAATCCTGAAGACACTGAAGAAAGATTGAAGAACCTAACTGAAAATAGCGGTGCCGAAACCGAAGCGCGAGCTGTCTCAAGGCTTACTGCTTTTTTCAAGTTAGTGAATCAAGAACTTTCTGAAATTGCTGCAAATCCAAATGTTTACACTGCTGCTGATCTTTCAACTCGCTCCATCAACTTATATTATCATCAAGTAAATGAATATTACACATGGGACTACAAGAACAAGAAATGGAATCGACGTGTTCGTGATCGAAAAGTTGTTGGCCGCCTTCGTACTATCTATCCAAGTGACGTGGAACTTTATTGTATGCGTGAACTTCTCAAGCATGTCAAAGGTCCTCCAAATTATGAAGCTATTCGAACTTTCAATGGAGAAGTATTTCCAACTTATCGTGCTGCTGCTGTAGCTCGAAATCTATATATTGATGATACCATTTGCTACACAACTATGGATGAAATTACCAAAGAATTCATGCCTCGCCAATGCCGTGTTGTTTTCGCTCTTCTTTTGGTGTACAACGAACCTCTTGATGCTGTAGCTTTATGGGAAAAGTACTGTGATTTGCTCATCGATCGAAATGCTGATATCTCAAAGGAAATTCGAATTCAACGTGCTCTTGCTCACATTGCCTCGATTCTCTTTCATCATCAAAAAACCACTGCTGATTTTAAACTTCCTGATGTTTCTGAAGATGACTTGATGGATGCGATCAATGATGCTTTTCCTCCTGATTCTAACGATGGTGCTGAAGACTATGAAAACTTGAACACTGAACAACGTGCTTTTGTTGATAAAGTGGAACAAGCTCTTTTTAATCCAACTGATCGTAACCGTGAGCGTCTTTTCTTCTTGCAAGGTAGTGGTGGTACCGGCAAAACGTTCGTCTACAACACTATGATTAGAAGATTTCGAGCTATGGGAAAGAAGGTCATCGCTGTTGCTTCAACTGGAATTGCTGCTATTCTCCTTGATGGTGGTACAACTGCTCATTCTGCTTTCCGAATTCCTTTGGACATCCATCAAGAACCCAACATTGCTCCAAATGATCCACTTGCTCGACTAATTATTGAAGCTGATGTGATTATTTGGGATGAAAGTCCTATGCAACATAAATCTGTCCTGCAACACGTCGCTTCTTTGATTAGGAATTTGGTTGGAATCGATGAACATCATTCGAAATTTGGAAACAAGACTGTTGTCCTTGGTGGTGACTTCAAACAACTACTACCTGTCATGCGCCATGAAACTGCTCGATCATCCTATGAAGCTTCTTTGTTATGCTCTCCTCTCTTCAGAGAAAACTTCAAGATTTACTCTTTGACAACTAATGTTCGTGCTGCTAATGATCCTTCATACTCTGCATGGTTGAGTGATGTTGGTAATGGTCGAGTTCAATGTTCTTTTGGTCCATCAAAAATCCAACTTCCAGATGATATTGTCTGCTACGATCAAAATTCCGTCTTGAATTTCGTTTATCCTGCTAAATTATTTGATGATCCTAAATCTGCTGAATACCTCGAATATGTTTCTGAAGCTGTTCTTATGGCTCCTCTGAACGAAACTGTCAAAGATCTCAATGAACGTATCATCTCGATGCTTCCCGGTGATCATAAAGAATTTGCATCTGTTAATATCATGTCAAACACTTCTTATCCTGAAGATGAATTCTTACGTGACAACTATGATGCTGAAGAACTTGCAAGATTTGAACACTCATCAATTCCATCTAATATTATTCGTCTTAAAGTTGGCAGCGTTGTGATGCTCACCCGAAACTTGGATATTCGCCTTGGTCTTTGCAATGGAACACGCATGGTTGTTGAAAATATGGGTGCAAATTACATTGGCTGTCGTATCATCACTGGAAGCTCAAAAGGTCAATTAGTACCAATCGTTGCTATACCGAACAACTTTTCTGACAAATCTGATGACTCATTGCCTGAATTTACAAGGTATCAACTTCCTATTCGTCCTGCCTTCGCAATGACAATCAACAAATCTCAAGGTCAAACTTTAAGCAAGGTTGGTATCATCTTCAACACTCCATCATTTTCTCATGGTCAATGCTATGTTGCTGTTAGTCGTGTACGACGTCGTCAAGATATCAAAATTTTCGTGAGCAATGAAAACACTGCAACCGTCAATGGAAAGAAAGTTCCTCATACTACCAACATCGTCTTCAAAGAAGTTATCAATGCTATGAATCAACAAGTAAATCGGCAATAAACTATCGCCAAGCTGTCAAGGTTCTTCACTTGCGTGTCGTTAATCTTCAGCTTCTTGAACAATCATCTTTTGCTCATCTCATATTTCATCTCAATATCTTTTGGTCCTAATATCTGTTGAGGTTCTTCAATGCGTTGTCGTTAATCTCCTGTCAATTCTCAAAATATCTCATGGTCGTTTCTCAACAAACTTTTCTCATCAAATGCTGCTTACATCTCTTCAAGTTTTAGCTTTTTTTGACAAAAAAACAAGGTGCCGTGTGTCACTCCTAAATTACACCAACACTTTTCTCAATCGTTTTTGTTTTTGTTTCGTTTATTACTATTAAAATTGTTTGTTTGTTCTTATAATAAATCTTAAAAATTCTTATTTTGTTTCTATTAGTATTAAGCCTTATATCGCTATAAGCAATGGGAGGGAATAGAGGAAGAGGTCTCAACTATAAATAACAAGATTTTGGGATCGTAACTCACTAAACAATAAAACAAAGACTACACCACCAACTCAAACAGTTAATAAACATACCGAAACAGCACTTGACTGTCTTTGATTTTTCTTCTTTTTCTTTTTAAGCTACAAATGCTTTTCTTCTTTTTAAGCTACAAACGCTTTTCTTCTTTATAAGCTACAAATGCTTTATTTTCTTTTAAAGCTACAAATGCTTTTTTCTTCTTCTTTTCCTTTCTTATTTTCTTTCTTTTTTCTTTTTCCTTTTTTCTTCTTTCTTTTCTTGAGTTTGATGGTGAAATTTGCAATCTAAAATATATGCGCGCTAACGATTATAAACAAGGGAGAAACACGAAAATAATCACGATCACAAAACAAAGCAAAAAGCTAAACAAACTATAGCCAACCCAACAGAAACGAAGCACAAAAATCAAGCATAAACAACTGATTGAAAGATAAAAACGAGTGATGCTTCTTTTTCTTGGCTAAATATCATGAAATCAAAAAATGCACTAATGAGAGCAAGCATGAGAAAAAAAAATTGTTTCTGTTATTTTGAATGAAAGATGGCTATCCTACTAATATGCAATTTTTATACGATAATTTTTAATTTCACAAAGTTTTATTTAAATTGTGGATCCACTGGTTTCACACACAAGAAAATAAATAAATGTTTGAAGTTGGTTTAGATCATCAGCAACATTGTCAATGTCGTCTAATTTTTTTCACTTAACCGTAATTTTTCAAATATATTTTTAAATTTCAAGGAAAAGAGTTTTTTATCATCAAAAAAAAAACAATGAAGCATAAATTTTACATAAGCATTCTCCATCATCAAACCAATAAACAACAATGGCTAATAGACTGACAGCGATGGTAGTATTTGAGTGAATTAGGAAGGGTCCAAGGCAGAAACTATGTAGATGATAAGAAATCGAACAAAGGTCAGTGCAAAGAATAAAATAAAAACTTAAAAGTAAGATAGTTTACGTGATTTTAATTAGAAATTTTTTAAACAAGAAACTTATTTAAAATTTTTAGTAAGAAAAAATGGCCAAAATTAAATTATTCTTTGAACATATAAAAATAAGTAAAATGAAAAAAAGGAAGTAAAAATTAAAAAAGTAATAAAAAAAGAAATTAAAAGAAAAAGACTGAAAATGGAATAATAATCTCAAAAAAAAGTTTAAACAAAACTATTATACCTTCTTCTTCGTCATGTGATGAGTATTGTGTTTCGTTTTTTACTTAGGTCAGTCAACAACTACTTAACTACCTTGAATAACAAAGAAAGAGGGGTAAATGAAGAAAATTTTGGTGTTAAAAATAATGTAGTAAAATTTTTATAGATTTCTTATGCTAAATAAATTTCATGAGAGACCCATCTATAATTTTTTTGGTTTTGCGAAGTAGCCACTTTCACCCATCCATTCCCATTTTTTTAACTTAATAAAATAATAAGTTTGCAACTTATATACTAAAAAAATTTGGTTTCGACATAGTATGTATAAATTATTTTTTTACTGATCTCGCAATGAAACTTATGATCAGCAAAAAACAAAACTCAGTTTTTGTTTATTTCTTAGTTTTTTTTTGTAATTTATGTCAAAAGCTGTCAGATTAAAAAAATGTTGCAACAATAAAACCCGTGAATAAAAAACCATTAAAATATCAAAGATTATTCATTAAAATGCGCATTAAAATTAGCAAGAATCAGATGATAATGATGAGGTGATGATCAGTCAAATCATTAAAAAAATAATTAAAAAAGCGTTCTCTCCTCGCTCATAAGTTTTTTGTTTTGTTTTTTTGCAACTTTTTTTCTTCCAAAATAGCGCCGCAACATCAAAAAACAAAAACATAATCATAACATAAATATTTTTTCCTTGATTCGGGCGAGAAGGCTGTCGTAATAATAATACATAATCATTAAAAAAAATTTAATTTGGTTTTTTTGTGTCTAAAAACAGAATTTTTTGATAATGGAAAAGGAAAGGAATTTTTTTATGATTTTTGTTTCCATAAAAAAAATGAAAATAGAAAGAAGGTTATGATTCTCTGAGTGCGAATTTTTATGGTTTATTGCTTTTGGACAACAAAAAAGAAGAGTTCGAAGCTAATAAAAAACTGTTAAAGCTAAAGGTTAAAAAGCAAATAAAAAAATGAAAGATAACTTCTTTAAGTTTTGAGAAAAAAAAATTATGTGTTCGTTTTTGTGAAAACCCGAAATAGGCTAAAAAAATTGCCAAAGATAAAAAAACTTAAATGAAAGATAATTTTCTGAACTTTTAACAATAAAAAAAGGCTTGATAAATCATCGATCAAATCAAAAGTTAAAAAAAGGAATAAAAATAAAAATTAAGAATAAAAATAAATTAGGGTAAAATCAAAAAACTCATCACAGGGAAAAATTAAAATATGTATGATTTTTTTTTTGTGAAAATACTGTTAAAATTTCTGCGTAATTTATAAAATAAAATAAACTTTTCTTTACCATTGAGCAAACCTGAAACAATAAAAAAATAAATAATGAAATATTAAAAGTTATAAAAACCAAATTTTAACGATAGCAAAAAAAATATCGAACACGAATTGTGAAAATTCTCGTAAAAAAACATCCAAAATTTTAGGGCCAAATAAACAACAAATTCTTTTAAAAAAATCCCGCCGCACCCCGAGCGAAGCGAGGGGTGCGGCTGTTTTAGCTTTCAGTTCGCCCGATCTGCTAACCGAAATTTATGATTTTTTTTATTTCGCGTAATTATGTTGATATTAGAGGGCTCTCTAGGGTCAATTTTTCGTCGCATTTACGAATTTCTAAAAAAAATAGAGTGTTCGATATCATAATTCCATCAAACCGAAAAATCGGCACTGGTAACAATGTCCCGCTGAGCGTTGCAGCAAAGTTACCCCATATTTTGGCTATAAAAATCGTTTTCTCCACCCTAAATTACCTATATGAGTAAGCTAACTTTAAAAAAAGCCACATAATAATAGATGTATGCCGCTATGGAAATTTAAATTTGTCGATTTAGAGCAAAAATATCATTAGCTAAAATTTCTTATTACTTGTTGTTTGTGTGGTTTAGGCGTGCGAGGCGCAATTTTATGATATTTATGTAATAGGTTCGAATCCCCTCAACTTTTTAAAATTTATTGTTTTAATAAAATTCAGACAATAATATCTAATTAATTTTTTATGATTTTTATTAATGTTTTCATAATATAAATTATGCAAATTTTTAATGAAATATTAAATTACAAAAAAAATTTAATATAGGAGGCATTTAATTATAAAATGATTGGGGTAATTTTTTAAAAATTAATTTTAAAGAATAAAAATGATTTTGGCATAATAAATATTCAAATCTTTTGGAAAAATTAACATAAATTTTACTTTTTTGAGAATATTAATGAAATGAAAGCCAAATTTTTTCTAACGGTTTTAAATGATTTTTTAATTTCTTAAACTCTTGAATCATTCATATAATAATTTTCTAAAACTAATTGATTGGATTCGCCTTAAATACTTTTAGGTATTCTAAAGGCAAAATATAATTAAAAGTATGCTGCATGCTTAGTTCGTGAAAAATAAAAACATAAGTGAACTTTTTTATTAATTTCGGTGATTTTAATCGAAAAGTAACTTGAATATTTCCTTCCTAGTAATTTTCATTGTTCGTTTGTTTTCGATTGCTTTTAGCCGCAATTACTGGGCAACTGGACTTCGCTATTTCGCATACATATTATTATTTTTCTATCAGTTTTTTTTGTATCTTAGCTTGAAATCTTTTATAGTATAATGGAAAATTTTCAAAAAAAAATTGCATAGATGTGAATGAAGTTAAACTTTCTTTTCCAAACGCTATGAAATGATTTGTGTAATTTTCATATACATAAAAAAACAGCAAAAACCTGGTTTTGCTTGCTGCGCAAATTACATGAATTAACTAGCTTGTTCAATGGCTGGAACCTTAACTTTTTCCGAATTGCCCACAAGCTGGTATAAATTTTTAATGGTTCATTGTTTATTTAGATTTTGGCAAAAAAAAAAGTTACCATTTTAATTTTTTTTTTTTGTCAAATTTCAATAAGCAAAATCATCGACAAAGTTAATTAGCTTCTGACCAATTCAATAACCCAATAAAATTAGACCGAAAAACTTATTTTCTTTAGATTTTTGCCAAAAAGAGTTTCAAAGGTTTACTTATGTTTCAATTTTTAGGATTTCATTATTGAAAATAAAGTGATAAAAATAGATACAAGTGATAAAATTGTTGGGGAAAAGCTTTGATTTTTTAAAAGTCAATACAAAAACTTTTTTGAAAAATTATTATTAAAAGATAGGCATTAATACGAGTGTCAATTTTGTATTTTTCAATAAAACAAGTAAGATTGCCGACCGGAGGCCAGCGGAGCTTCTAGTATTATAATTATTGTTGCAGACGGCTCAAGAGATTAGTGCACAGTATTACTATGTAAAAAAACACGAGGCTGTTCAGGAAAAAAAAACTTTTAGACGGTGGAAGAGATTAATTTAATTTTAATTGATTTTGCTTTTAGACGGCTAATGAGATTAATTTTTTTATTAGTTTAAATAAATTATTTTATATGTTACACTGAAACAAACAGCCGCGCACCGTCTTCGATTTTTAACAGTTTTTAAAATTTTGGTTGGACAATTAATTTTATTTAAATTATTTGCTTAACATAAATTACCTGTTTTTAAACATGTTTTGTTTCGGAAATGAATAGAAAAATTTAATAAAAAAAATTAAAAATTTTGTTACTTACTTTATAATTATTTTTTTTCATTTTATACCTGAAGATTTTTACATTAAAAATCTTGCCGAATATACGAAATGGCTTTTTTATTTTATTAAACAAATTTTTTTTAATAATAATTTTTGAAAAAGAAGTTGGGTAGTAAAAATCGAAGACGGTGCGCGGCTGTTTGTTTCAGTGTAACATATAAAATAATTTATTTAAACTAATAAAAAAATTAATCTCATTAGCCGTCTAAAAGCAAAATCAATTAAAATTAAATTAATCTCTTCCACCGTCTAAAAGTTTTTTTTTCCTGAACAGCCTCGTGTTTTTTTACATAGTAATACTGTGCACTAATGTAATATAAAAATTTATCATAAATATCACGAAAAAATAGAAAAAGAAAAAGGAGAAAATTAAATTTTTTTCTTTTTTTCTTCAATAATGACCGACATTTTTTGGTTAAATGAAAAAGAAGGAATACATTCTCTCTCTCTCAAAAGAAGAAGAAAGAAAGATATGTAAAAATTTGAATGAATGAATGATGACAAAATAACAACAAACAACAACATTCCAAAAATTTGCAATGACATTTTTCAATAACGATAAACTTTTTTTTTTGGTTCTTATCCGCCGCCACCGACGCCGCTGAGCTGAAACCCAAGTAAGTCGTCGGTGGTCATTCTTTCTTTTACTTACGCGAGAAAACACAAAAACGAGCAAAAGAAAAATCGGAAAAACAAAAAAAAGAAAGAAAAGAATTTATCAACTTTTTTTCTTTCGATGTTTTTCGATGTATCTTTTTCTTTTTCTTCTTTGCGCGAGCGAGGTTACCCTTTGCCGTGATCCTTTTTTGTTTAGTGTTGTTTTTCCTTGGAACCACCCGGCGGTCAGTCGAATACTGCAGCGTTGAATTATTGCCAGTGACCGGAGAGCATTGTCTTCTACCTCTACCACCACCACCGCGGCAAAGTTGGTGGATGCGTGGGTCAAAAAAAAAAGATTTTGTTTCTGGTAATAAACAACAAATTTTTTCCATTTCGCCGTGTTTTTGAAGAAAAAAAGGATTTAATTTGGATGAAAATATCGCGCAAGAATTTCTCAAAAAGGAGATGTTGGTCGAGGTCCATTTTTGTTGTTGACAATTTAAAAGTTTCATCATTCATCAACGAGAGAGAGAGAGAGGCGAATAGAAAAAAAGTGACCACCCGTCGATGATGGACAATGAATGTACTCCCTCGCAAAAAATTTTTTTATTGAAACGCATTGAAATGAAATGGAATTTTAGAGGTTAGACGGACGACGCAACTAAAAACATATAAATAAAAACGAACACTAAAAGCAAGTTCGATCGCTCGCTTTTTCCTTTTTCGCATTTTTTTACAAAGTCCCAAAGCATAAAAGTTTCAAAACTTTTTTTTATTCCCCGATTGCCTCCTTTGCTTTCACCGGTTCTTCTTAGTCGGTCGAAAAAAGAAAAAGTGGTCAAGAGGTTACTGACACCCAGCCTGGCTTTTTTTTTCGGGTGTTGGTGAAGGTGAGAAAAATAAAAAGAAAAATAAAGATGAAATGGAAGATGCTCTCCTAAAATGTTGTTGTCGATGAGCTTGTTTCGCTTGCATTATTTAATCTCTCTCGAAAACGAAGAAGACTACTTTTTTTCTAGCTTGTTTTTTGCTTCAAACTTTTTTTATTTTAGAATTTTTTAGAAAAACCATCGAATAAATCAGTTTTTTTTCTTCAAAAAATCAAAAATAAATAAGAAAAAACGGAAATAAAAAGAAAAGTATCTATAAAAAAAGCAGGATTAAAATGGAAAAAGTTTCCGAGGATAAAAAAACAGGTAGAAATAAAAATCAAGGAAGAATGAATAGTAACAATTCAAAAATCAAAAAAAAGAAGAGATTTTTGAATTCTGAATAGATAAGTCAATAAAGTTAAAAAAATTGTTACATTCAAAGACATCAGAAAAAAAAATCAAAAGTTTTTAGAAGAAAAAAGACAGGAAAATGAAAGTTACAGTATTCCCAAGAAAGATAGACAGTTTGTTTCGGCAAAAATATTAACTAAAAAGTATTAAAAAATTGCTATAAAAAAGTCCTTCAACGAAATATTCTTCAATTTTTACTTTGATACACAGAAAAGGCTTTGATTCAATATTTTTATAGCAAAAGTAAAAAACTGATCTCCCAAAAAATCAGAATAAAAAAAGATAGAATAAATTTTATTACGATTTTTTGATTACTATTGTATTAATGTCTGATGACCCAATACAAAACCCTACAGTCTCAAATTTCAATCTATGAACAAAATTCTTTTTTTCCAGCATAACTTTGATCATTTCAAATCACCCATTTATCGAATACCACGAGATATCATCTTTTTTTTTTGAAATTCATAACCCTCATAACCTACATATTTCAATCATCTTTAATTTAAATAGAAATAAAAAAAATTTAATTTTATCGATATAAATCATATTTTTGTCATTCATTTTTAATTCTATCGTTCTCGCTTGCCTAAATTTTTTTCCATCATCATTTTTGGGTTTTTTTGCTTCAAGAAACCAAGAAACGGAAAACCTATGAAAAATTTTAAAATGATGCAAAGGCAAAGACAGACTTCGACGTCGAAGAAAAACGGAAAAACGAAAAATTGTTGTCATAAATGGTTAAAAAATAATTTTTGCGTCAAAAACTAAAAATAGAATAGACGAAGAAGAGAAAATTTTAAAATTATTTTTGCCTTTTTTCTATCTTTTTTTCTTCTTCCGAAAATCCACTTTGTTATTTATTTCCTTCAGGTCATTCTATTCTCATTTTTGCATTCCTTTAAATAATTTTTTTAGCGGTCATTTCTTTCTTCTTTTTTCTATTTCAACTTCGAAAAATACTTAAAATTGATGACTGAGAAAAAGATGACGATTTACTTACAAATATAAATAATGGATTTATAACATTCCGGAATGGATTTGAGAAGAAGAAGAAAAACGGAAAAAATGGGGAATGTTGACTAAAAATTGGAATGAATGAAAAAAAGAGTAATAGAAAATCAAAATTTGAGGAAGCTTTTTTCTTAAATTTACAGAAGCCTGTAATCGGAAAAAAAGTAACGGGATTTTTTAAGAAAATCGGCCAAAATTAAAAAAAGCGATAATAAAATGTTTTTAGTTTTAAAAAAATTTAAAAATAAAACAAAAGCAAAATAAAAAACAGTTTTTTATTTTTTTTGTTTTGGTTTGACATAAAAAATGTTTTAACTAGGAATTGAAAAAAAAAATGGAAAGTAAATAAAATAAAAAACACTTGAAAACTAAAAGCAACGACGTGGTTTAAAAAAAATATATCGAAAAAACAAAAAAAATGGTGATCTTTTCTCTTGAAGCGAATTACAGAAATTAAACTAGCTTGGTAGTTTTTAAAAACATATTAAAGACTTGTGTTAACAATTCAAAAAAAGCCAGTAAAATTGCGTTTTCCAAAATCAAAAAGGTTTTTATTGATTCTCTTACTAAAAAGAAAAAATTCTTACTTTAGCGATCAAATTGATTTTGAATGAGTGAGGAAAACGGGAGGGAAGAAAAAAAAGATAAAAATCAAAATGGAACAGCAGCAGTTACGTCTTTTTCTTTGGAAGAAGAAAAAAGTAAAGAATTTTTGCATATTTTTTATTTTTAGGGTTTTTAGAATAATAAAAAAAAAAAGAAAAAAATTAATTTAAGTTGATGGAATGTAAAGATTAAAATATTTTTTTTTATTATTAAGTGTTCAGGTTTCAAAGTTTTTGGGAAGTTAAGGTTTTTAAAAAATAAGGAAGTTTTGATATTTTAAAGCAAAAATTTGACGATTAATAATAAAAAAAGATACATCGAAACTTGGCCCAAAAATACTGACTGTAATTTTATTTGTTGTTAATGGATTTTTTTGGTAAGATCTTTTATACCCTCTATTTTGTTTTCTATTTACTCAAAAATTTTCAACAATATTGAAAAAAACCCAAAAATATAAGCAAATCATAAATCAAAAAAGAAAGCTTTATAATAATTTTTTTGGCTTTTTCTATTCTCACACCAAATAAGAGCTTCTTTGTTTTTATAAACAGCATTCCTTCCTTCTGAAATGGAGGGAATAAACACGCAATCACTATTTTCTTTCTTTCTTGGTTTTCGAACCTTATCATTTACATCGACGATGAGAATCGAGATAGACACTATTCTTTTTCATTTCATAATCCAAGAAGAAAAAGAAAAAAACACAATCGTAAGACATATTATTAATTTTTTTCATTTAAGAAAAAGAAATACACAAAAACAAGCCATTTATCAATCTCAAGAAAGAAAAAAAGAAACAAGTTCGGTTAAAAAAAGATCAAATTTTTTTTATTATTTCTGTTTTTAACTATTTTAAAAAATACTGTAAAGTAAGTTGCTGCCACCAATTTTATTTTTTTGAACAATAATTACTCATAATTCTCAAAAAAAAAATGAAAAGACATTGTTTTGGGTTTAAAAAAAGAAAATGAAAAATGAAGAAAAAAGGGTGTGGATGATAAATATGGGAAGGTGAAAGTTGTTATTTTATTTTTCTTCTTGTTTCAAGAGTTTTAAAGTTGTTGATTGAAAGAAAAAAAACATAAGTAAATCAAAAGTCATAAAAGTGCATGTTTAAAGGAAAAAAATTACAGTAATAATTTGGCTGTGATTCTTAATTATTTGAGAATGATTCTGCTTATGTTTTGTCTTTGATGACTAAAAAAATGTTTCAAAAAATATTTATGGTTTATAAAATGATTTAAAAATTGAGTAACTTATTTCAAACCTAAATATTTAAAGATATGGAAGAAATCATAAAACAAATCCATTTATCATTTTAGGAGATGTCACTAAATATTTTTTTAAAAATAAACAAAAATAAAATCAAGACAAAAAAGTTATATAAAACTTACGATCTCAAGGGATTTGAATGAATTGCAAAAATATTCCAACTTTTAGGAGAATGTTTTTTGGTTTTTAAGAAAGTCCGACGTGACCATAATATAAAAAGCAATAAAGGTTATTAACGAAAAGAATTGAAAAAAAGATTATGAAAATTACCGATGATTGAATTCTTTCGGAAAGAAAATAAAGTAAAAGTTTTTAATTTTCGAGTAAAGACAGACACGCTGAGGCAAATAATTTAGAGTTTTAAAGCAAAGTTATATTTATTTGCATTTTTATTCGTGATTTTTAGTCTAATTTTGTACAATTATTATTCCATCACAAAAATGTTCAAAGAAAAAACGAACTCTCACGCTTAACCCAACCAAAAGTGATCAACGTCAACCCCTTTGAGATCTTTTACTCATTCACGGTGGTGGTAATTTTAAACGATTTCCACGCCACTTGAAAGCTTAATTCTTTACAAAAACAAAAATAAATAAGCCGAATAGAAAGTGAAATCAACACCCCGATCACAATTTTTTCTCAACAACAACTACATAATTGTAAAAAAAATAAAAACCCCGAACGTACGTAGTCAATTTTTCGACGTAAGGTTCGAGATTGACTAAAAGAACAACAAAATAATTTTCATCTCTTTTTTTTGATCTCGTCCTCGTGTTTTTGCACGATTTACAATAGTTAGCGATGCACTTTTTTCTTTTGTTATTTTTTTTTATTATTTCTTATTGCGCAGTTTTCGAAAGAAAAAAGAATCCCAAATAAGAGAGGGAGAGAAGAAAGAGACCAATTGACAAAAAAAAAATTGAGAGGTTTCTTTTATGACAAATAAAAAAGAAAGGAAAAATTTAAAAATTTTAAAGAAAAGAAGATCGAAATAAATATAAAATATAAAAAAATTGTTTTTGCGCAAGTTTCAAATTCACTTTTTTCTCTCCTTTTAAAAAGCTTTTTATATAAATAAAAAAAATTAAAAACTCTTTAAAAATAAATAAACAATAGTTTTGCAAAAGAAAAAGTTTATGTCCAAAAAAATTTTGGACGAGATGAAAGGAACACTTCAGAAGAAACATGTTTTTGCCAAAGTCGATTAAAATTTTTAAAAAAATATAAATTTGTTTCAAGACAACCCTTGGAAAAATATAAATAGTCTTGAAGCAAAAAGTTAAAAAAATAATTTAAGTAAAATTTAAAAGATTAAAAAATCAATTTGACTCATCGACTTTATTTTTCACTCCTTAAATTCAGAGTCATCATTAACAGTTAAGTTCAATCAAGAAAAAGCAAGGAAGGAAAAAAGGGTGCAAAAAAGAAGAAAAATGGAGTCAGGTTATTATATGTATGTTTTACAAGTGGACTTAAGTATGAGTAAGTTGTCAGTTAAATATTTATGATAAGAAGGAAAAAAAGAAGAAAACAACAAAACACGGGTTAATCATCAAAAAAATACACTCAAAACATTTCATATTTTACGTTTGAATAAAATATCTAATTTTACAATAATTTGTTGAATTTTTTTTGAATTTCCTCGACAAAACTCTAAGCAAAAATAAGATAGAAAATTAAGAAACATAAAAGTTTCCATAAAAAACAGGGAAAAATCATAAAAAAAAGTCTATGAGAAATATTATTTTATTGGTTTCAAAAAGTTTTTCCCATCTTTGTGATTATGAGAAAAAGCCATTACTGTAAAAAAAAATTAAAAAAAACACTACTCTCGTTCCCATTCGATTTCAAAAAGCGTTCATTTATTTAGTTTGGTTTGGGTTTGTTTTTTCTTTAATTTTAATTTGAGCTGATTTATTTAGAAAAATAAAAACTCAAACTAACGGATCTTCTTATTTTTTCTTTTTTTTGACGTGTTCATCTTCTTTTTATTGTTCTGACAGTTCCAGTCATCTCATCCTCTACATTCCCATCCTTCTAAAAAGGAATGAATCTTCAATTCATTTCTATTTTTTTCTTCTTTAAATTTGAGAAGATTTGCGCAAACAAATCCATTTTGACATATCTCAATTTCGGATAAATTTCGGATCAAAATAAATAAAGAAAATAAAAAATGCAAGCAAAGAAGAAAAAAACATATTGAGAAAATTAGATGAAAAAAAATCGCTCAAAACAATTAAAAGGCTACAAACTTTGTCAATAAATAAAAAAACAGATAAAACTCCACATTTAATCACAGAAGTAAATCCTTGAAAAAAGTTACGATTCAAAAAATCTTACAATCAATAAATATTAGACAAGACTAACGACTACAATCAACTTCATAAATTTGCATTTTTTAAAAGACCATTTTGATGCAAAACATAAAATAAACTTTTCTTAAACAAAAACGATAATAAAAAAAATTTTGGCTGAAAAATAAGCGCCACGAAAAAAATAAGAAAATGGAAAAAATCAAAGCAGATGGAATTTTTATTTATTAATTATGGATTAAAAAGCCTTTAATAGATTAATAAACCATTCCATTACCCTTTTATTATTTTATTACAAGTATCAAATTACATATGGGACAGAGAAAGATAAATAATTTAAGATGGATGAGATCATCATCATCTTCATTTTTTGTGGGTCTATATCGCCAATAATCAAATCAACAACATCCAATCGAATTCGATCGGATCGTTTTTTTTCTTTGTTTATGTATTCAGAAAAAAATCTACCGATATAGATAGAAAAGAGATATTTGTCGCCGTCAATTGATCAAAGTAAAAAAGAATGATGATGAGCATCCAAAAAAAAATATGAAAGAATAAAAAAAATGCATATACAAATATGCATTTTTTGATACATAAAAAAAGCGTTGAAGCTGCTGCTTTTGGAGGTGCAAAAAAAAAAGAAGAAGCGTGTGCGCAAGTTTTTTTTGTTTGTTTCGGCTATGAAAAGCAACGAAAAAAAACCCAATCAATGTTAGGTTTTTTGTTTAAAAAAAGAAGGGTAAAAAAAAGGAACACTTTTTTATGTTGAATTTCCTGTTTGAAACTAAAAAAATCAAACGAAGAAAAAAAAGTGACCATTTAGAAAAAAAGAACAAGCAGACGATGAATGAGAGCTGTTTTTTTTTTTGAAAAGGTTGAGTGGGAAATAAAGGAAAGAAGGAAAGAAAGATGAGTTTTCTTGACCTCGAGAAAAAATAAAAAAACAAAGAAAATATGGGAAAGTTGGAATAAATGTAAACAAATAATAAAAGAAAATTTGCAGCAAAAAATGATATAAAAAAAAAGAAAATTTGATGGTCCTAACAAAAAAAATTACTAAAAAAAGTTTATGTTTATAAAATTAAGAAATAGAGACAAAAAATATGTTTCAAAACTCTACAATTTTTTTAAAAATAAAACAACAGTCTTTGATAAATTTGTTATTTTTTATGCAAATTTAATGTCCAAATTAAGAAAGGCTTTCATCCAAATTTTACCAAAAAATCTCGAAAAAATAAAAAAACATCGAAGCTTCTTTTTTATGCATGTTTTTTTTTCAAAGCGCGGAAAAAGAAGAAAGCATAGAAGACGACAGTGACAAATTGTGAACAGCTGCAATGTTGTTGTCTTTCTCAAAAGATCTTCTTTTTTTTTTGAAGAAGCCGATACTTCTTTTTATTCTTCGGTCAAGCGGAAAAAATCTCTAAACACCAACAAACCCATCGAAATAAAATAAAAGTCTTGAAAAAGTCAAGTTTATTGCTTTTTTTTAAAAACAAAATAAATAAAATAGGTTAATAAAAATAATTATTATTGTTGTTTATTAAAAAATGAAAAAGAAGTTTGAGAAAACAACAGCTGGAAATAAATAAGAAAATGTGGGGGTTCTTGGAAATGAGAATTAAAAATGGCTTATTTTATGGAGTAATAAGTAACTTGAGGGTTGAAATTAAACATAAATATAAATATTATTTTTCTGAAGGTGGCAATAAGAAATTTTAAGGAAAAAATGTAAAAAATGGAATAAGTAAAAAATTAGCTAAAAACTAATCCTTATAAAATTTTGTCACTTCTTTGATATAGAACCGAATATTTTTGTAATAAATGAAAACTAAAGTTTCGTAGAATTTAAACGGGTTTTCCTCCAGTCCCATAAAAAAAAAGCTCAGAATGCCGTTATGGGAAAGAGCTCAAGCTTGCATACACTTGACCTTGCTTTTGCTTGATCGGTTAAACTTCAAAAAGTATGCGCCGCTACTTATATTTGAAAATGCAAAAAAAGCAATAAAAGCTACATTTATCTCAACCACAAGAATAAAAAAATCAATAGAAGCTGTTCAGAAACTTAAATAATTATTTTAAAAAATAAGTCAAAAAAATTAAAAAATATCATGTGTCAAATCAATTTCAAATTAAAGCACTCAAAAAAAACTTCTGTAAAAAAGAAAATAAACGAAAAAACTACCAAAAAAGAAATCAAAATCAGCTGACAAAAATAAAAAACAAAGGAAAAAAATATAATAAAAAATAAATGTAAAACTAATTCGAGCGGGAGAGAGAAAGAAAAAAATATATGGGTAAAATTTAAAATCAAAGCTTTAATCAAGTTTTTTTTCATCTCTCTTTCAATCTTAGTGGTTACCAACGACCATCATCACCCAAAATATGAGACTACAACACCATCGTGTCAAAAAAAAAAAAACAAGTAAGAAGAAAAACAAAAAACAGGTTGTATGTATTATTTTTTTTTGTTGTCGTTTCTCGGTCAATAGAAGAAAAAAAAGGTTTTGTTTTTTTTTGGCGCCACCGCCAGTGTCTTCGCACAAAATCGTCTCATGTTTTCGTTTTCTTTATTTTGGTTTCCTTTTGAGCATTTTTTTTCTAAACAAAAAAGGTAAGTTTTTTTGTTGATGAAACGGTTTTTTTAAACATTTTTTTGTTTGTTTGCTTTCTTGGAAAAAAGTTTAAGAAAAAAATCACCATTTTGAGTAATAAATGGATACCGAAAAAAACATACACCATGGTTGTTTGGAGACTACACCTTTTCCTCCAAAAAAAGAGAAAATATCGATGAAAGAAAAAACAAGCGGTTCACCGGTTCATTCACCTCTGTTTTTTTTATTTCTCCGTTTTTTTAACGACCAAAAAAACATAAATCATGGCATCGGTTAAATGAGGACACTGCTTTGTTGCTGTTCATGCGCGAGAACAAAAGAAAAGAAAAACAAAGGCAATGAAAAGAAGAAATAAAAAGAGGGAAACATTGAGTGAGTGAATGGGTCAAAGAAAGGAGAAAAGGTTGAGCGGGTGGCGGCAGCAACAACAGCCATAAACTCATTCATTCAATTCATTCATGGTCAGTTTTTTTTATTTCTATGGCAAAAATAAATACAAACGAAAAAAGAATGAGTGAGGAAAAAAAGTCGAGGAAAATGGATGGAGGATTGGATTTACAGGTGGCACAAAAAGTTGAAAAATAAATCCTGCTTCCAAAAAAAAAATTGGACCCTGATTCGAATAAAGTTGGTGAATTCAAATTTTTTAAGACAGAAATTACAATTTTTTTTGACTATTTAAATTTTTAAAAGTATTGTTATAAATTTGGCAAAGCATATTTTTGTCAAAAAAAAAATACTAAAATAAAATGATAAAGTCAATAAATTTTGTGACTGAAAACCTTTAATTCCAAATTTGTCTGTTCAAATAAAAAAATTTTTGGCAGACATTCTCAGAGTAATTGTCGTAAGATCAAACAATAAACATTATTACAACCAATGACATCTGAAGCAGGGTTTCCCGGAATTAAAAAAAATGAAAAGCCGAAGTGGTTTCAATGCTACAGGTTAAGTTTAAGTTGAATATGTGATTTAACTATCATCAGATAGCTCTATTTCTGCTGCATCTTTTAATAGAAAAATTATATATTCAAATAAAGTTTTCCATGTAGCATTGGAACCACTTCCGCTTTTTTTTTTGACTTTATTAAAAAAATTTCATAGGTGTCAAAAAAAAAGCGGAAGTGGTTCCAATGCTACATGGAAAACTTTATTTGAATATATAATTTTTCTATTAAAAGATGCAGCAGAAATAGAGCTATCTGATGATAGTTAAATCACATATTCAACTTAAACTTAACCTGTAGCATTGAAACCACTTCGGCTTTTCATTTTTTTTAATTCCGGGAAACCCTGATCTGAAGGAAGACACATCGAAGGACGAAGCAATGCAATCAACTTCCGGCTAACAAAAAAAAGTCCAATAAAAATGTGGAGAAAAAAAAGAGAGACAATGATTCGATTTGATGGTCAAAAAAATGTAACAAAAAAAGCGAATTGAGCCGAACGGAAAGTGAAAAAAAGCAGACGATGGTTAACCTTGAACATCCAAATATAAAAAAATTGAAAGTGGAAAGCTTTTTTTTTTTTGAAGAAAAAAATCATCAAAAAATGTGATAAAATTTATTTTTAATTTTTTTTTCTTTAAAAAAATGGCGTGAAAAGAAAAAACAAATTCAAAGCCACAAAAAAGTGTTTAAAAAATTTGTTTAATGTTTACACAATTTTTTTTTTGTAAAAAAAGAAGAAAAACCGTTTTTTATTTGCAAAAAACGCATAAAGAATTACAAGTTTTAAATAAAATTTTGTAAACATGAAGCAATTTTTTTAAGTTTGAAACTATACGATTTTTCAAAATTCAGAAAATTATTCGAAAAAGAAAGTATTTTGAACCAACTTAAAATTTTTAAAGTTTCAACCACTAATAATTTCCATTTAACGTTAATTCTAAACAAAAACACCCATTTTTGCCTTTAATTTTTTTTAAAAGAAATTTATTTCGTCGCCGCATTTCGTTCTCAACTCGACGTAATCCTTTTTATTTTATTTTATGCCTTTCTTAAGTAAATTTTCCTTTTTTTTCAATGACTTGGGCTGTTCCAAAATCAAATAATCATCATTCTTTAATCCGATCATTAACTGAAGGAAAAATATTGAAAGCGGCGATCGCCACTTGTTTCTCTGTCAATAAATTTCAATCGCCAATGGTCACTTAATTAAGTGAGGGTGGCGGGAGAGAGGCAACAACAGTTGTTGTTGGCATTTTTATGCAATTTTTTAAAAGAATAAAAATTAATCATTTGCATTTTTGCTCAAAATTTTTTCTAACTTTTAAAAATATTGACACTTGAAATATTTTAGGAATGTGTCGTCGTCTAACAATCATTACTCAACTTCACACATTTTTGCACTTTAAACAAAAAAGAGAAAAAGATAGCTAAAAACAAAAATTTCATGGATAAATAAAATGTCTTTTTTAGTGATTTGAATTTAAAAACCCAAAGAATGTTGATATATTTCGACGCGAGTGAAGTGAAAATATTAATTTCGTCAAAAGCATAAAAAATATTTGTGTTAAAATTTTACAAAAAATTTGTTTTGTATTAATTTTATGTACGGAAGAATTTTATGAAACACCCTTTTTTAATTTAAGTGTACGGTTTTAAATGCCAAAAATGAATAAAATCCAATTTTCAAACTTTATCGTTTTCTAGTTTTTTTTTATCATCATCACAAATTAGCGTTTTTTAAAATTATCCACGAAAGGAGTAATTTTAATCAATTTATTAAGTGAATTGCATATTTTGAAGATTTTTTTTCAATGACCAGATTTAAATTTTTTTAAATCAAAAAATTTTACTTAAAGGGACACTTTCACCTGACTCAAATTTTTGCTTACGACATGTTTTACCTCCTAGCGCGAAAGTTCTTTGTCAAGTCCATTTCGAAAATGTTTGTAAGCCTTGGTCAAACTTCGTGAAATTTTTGAAATTTTTTCCAAAGCTTGACAAAAACTTACAAACCTTTTCGAAATGGACTTGACAAAGAACTTTCGCGCTAGGAGGTAAAACATGTCGTAAGCAAAAATTTGAGTCAGGTGAAGGTGTCCCTTTAAAAATAAAAAAATGTATTACAAAATATTCAAAAACTAGCAAAAAGAAAAAACGAATTAGAAAAATGATAGCTTTTTTTAGCGAATGATGAAACATTTGTTTTTTCAATATTTTCAATTTTTGCGGTGCTTGTCTGGTTTTCATTTTTTTTTTCTCGCAAAACAAGATGATGTTTTTTTGGGCTTTTCACAATCAATATTACTTTTCATAAATATGATAGAAATAAACGAAAAATATCATGCGCTTTTATTATTTTATTCTTGAAGATCGTAGAACTCATATTCGTACAAACTATATATTTTTCTTAAAAAAAATTTGCGGGGAAATCTTTTTTCGTTGCTCTACTTCAAGGTAAAACAATCCAAAATTTATTTGTTTGTTATAAAAAATATGTTTCGCTAAAAAGCAAAACTTTCCAAAATTTATTTTTTCCGCACTTTAAAAGTGGAGAATGCTGGATATTGGTTTATCAAATATAAAATTTGATAGTAAGCCCTCTAACCACGTCAAGGTTTCCAGTTTCTAGAAGGTTTAGTTTTTGTTTACGGGGAACCAAAGCTCTCGAAAGAACAACAAAACCCCTGAGTATCCAAGACAAAGCGCCCATAAATATGAACACAATGCCTTGGAGGTGATTAGGTATTGCAATGCCTTGGTGTATACATTGCATAATGCCTTAGAAAGGTACTATACAATGCCTGCGAATGCAATTGCACAACGCCTTAGAAAGGTATTGCACAATGCATTGATTCAGGTAAAGCAATGCCTCTGAGAGGTAATGCAATGCCCGGGAGTTTCTGTCAAAGACATAGTTCAAAATTAGAAGGAACTGATTGGATTTTTATTTTATTGAATGAAAACAAAAGTTAATGATTTGAAATGGCGAGAAAGATGACGAAAGAAATGTACATTTGCAAGAGAATTTTTTAAATGAAATTTTTATTGTTGAAATAAAATGCTTGAAATTATTATTTCTAATTAAATTATTAGACATTGCGAGTAGTTTTTTTGAGTTAAAAAATGAATTTTTTTTAGTACTTTTGGAAGAAATTTGGATATAAACATGTTTGTGGTACGTGGAAAAAACTTATCAGTGGTTAAAAAATTTCCTCAAGATTTTATTGAATATAAAATTAATGAAATTCCAAACAATTTTTATATTGAATTTATTCTTAATTTTATTAAGGTCAGTTAATCGATGAAACAATAAACTCAATGGCAACGATCTAAATTTATTTTAACAACGTTATTTTCTTTTTAGGAGAACCCAGACATAAATTTATCTCTCAACTTTCGAGTTGACATTTCAAATGAATATAAAGACCGATTAGAAAGATTTATTGAAAATATCCTTAAAGAATACAATAATCGCAAATTTTATCCTCCAATCATTAAATTCCAGGATCAAGATGTTAAAAAAGTATGCGAATTATTGCATTTTCGAAAAAGTTATGCAACGTCACGGCAAACTATGGAATAAAAAATAATTTACAGTTGAATTTTTTGAAGGTCGCGGAAAATGAAATTAAAAAATGTAATGATTTTTATTTTTCAATTTTGTAATATTTGAAGTAAAAAATCTCTTGATAACATTGTAAAGCCATAAACCAAAACTATTTAAATCATCGAAAATGGAGTTTAAAAAATACGAGGATACAACGTTTTTATTTTTAAGATTAAAAATCAAATGAATTTTACTTCATTTTTGCACAGCGGTTTTAGCAACATCACTCTTGGTTCGATTTGGGAATATAAAGTTTGGGTAGTTGGAAGTCAAAAAAGCTTTTGAATGAATGGTTATGATAAAGGCGTAAGAACTTTTTCTTTTCTCACATCGCCTTTTTTGCAAGGAAAAGTGGACAAAAAACTCAGACAAAGGAATGGAAATAATCCATGTAAGACATGAAATTCCCATTGCTTTGCAATTTTTTTTTGATTCGAAAAAACAGTTCTTTCGACTCTCGTTTGGATTATTTGGGATTCCTTTGTCTGAATTTTTTGTCCAAGAAAAGGCGATGTGTTCTTAGCTAAAAAAATATTAGCGGAGAAATGTTTTTTTTGTTGTTGCTTTACTTCAAGGTAAAACAATCCAAAATTTAGAATATTTGTTATAAAATTTTTGTTTTACTATAAAGTAAAACTTTCCAAAATTTATTTTTCCCGCACTTTAAAAGTGGAGAATGCTGGATATTGGTTTATCAAATATAAAATTTGATAGTAAGCCCTCTAACCACGTCAAGGTTTCCAGCTTCTAGAAGGTTTAGTTTTTGTTTACGGGGAACCAAAGCTCTCGAAAGAGCAACCAAACCCCTGGTAATGCATTGCCTTAAAAGGTAATGATCACCGTATGGTATTGCAATGCCTATGTAGCAATGCAAGCCCGAGTGGCCATTCAACATTAAATATGCTGAATGCCCGATTGGTAGCGTAACACTTAATGTGTTACATTCCCGATTGGCCATGCAACACTACTATGTTACATGCCCGAGTGGCCATGCATTGCCCTGGAAGAGGTAATGCAATGACCTGGAGCTAATGCCAAAGACATAGTTCAAAATTAGTAAGAATTCACTGGATTTTTATTTTATTGAATGAAAACAAAAGAAAATGATTTGGGATGACAAGGCAAACAACGAAAGATATGTACGTTTCAAAGAGAAATTTTTTTTTTGAAATTAAAAATGCTTGAAACTATTATTATTATTTTTCATAATTTTCCTTTCCTATAATTTATATTTTTTATTTAATCCGATGAAACTTTATTTTTATGAATAACACTTTAATTACATTTTATTATCAAAAATAAGCAAAACCAGTTATCGGAAGATTTATTTTTCATATAAAATTGTTTTTGGATGAACGTTACAACAACGGTTTTAATTTTATAAAAATAATATAATAATGTTTGATTTTGTTTTTAATTTACAAAATCGGTTAGGGAAAAAATTGTTTCTTAACAATCAAACTCATCATAATAATTTTATAATTATAAAGTTTTATTCATTGATTCTAAACAAAGGCCAGAAATGTCATAAAAGCTTTTGCCTTTCATCTTTGGTGGATTTTTACAAATTAATGGAACCCAATTTGTAGTTAAAAATTTTCTATCATATTTTGGATTGTTGATGTCATTAATTAACCAAGCCATTGAACAATCACAAATAAATGGATTATCATGAATTTGAATAATGTGAGTTTGATCCCAATCCAATAAGCCTTCGGGCAAAGTTGAAATATTGCTTCCATAAATTATAAATTCAGTTAAATTTACAGATTTTCCTGAACTAATTGAGCCAAAAGCATTTTCATGGATGAAAGATAATTTGGAATTATTCGATAAAGTCATGCTTTCTATTTTTGGTAAATTACAAAAAGTGCAATTTTCTATTCTTTCAAGTTGGGTTTCTTCTGCATCAATTTTCCATAAATTTTGATGGATTTGAAATTCTTTCAAAAAATCTAATGTTGAGAAATTTGTTTTGCTTATAAAAAGAGACTCGAGATTTGTAAGAGAACCATAAGACTTTGGAACAGAGGTCAACGGATTGCCTTCAAAATCCAAGGATTTTAGGCTTCTAAAATGTAAAAAAAAAATTTAAAAACAAAAAACTTTTCACGACGAAATTTTTATTTTTGATAACAAACCTGAGATTTTGAAAAATATTATCTTCAAACTTTGTAATACCACAAAATCCCATTCTTAAAATTTCTAAGTTAGCCAATTCTTCTGGAAATGCATTGAAAAAATTGGTTCCATTATTACGTGAAAGATTCAAATCTTTTAATTTTTTCATATTTTTAAAAACATTTAAATCAAAAGTTGTAAATTTATTTTCTGTTAAACCAAGATATTCTAAAGTTGTGCCCAATTGCTTCGTTAAAATTCCAGTTGAAACATTTGTAAGCAAATTTGATCCAAAATCCAATGATTTTAAAATAATAAATGAATCAAAGGTTCCATTTTCAATAAAGCTAATATTATTATGCCAAAAATTTAATTCTTCCACAAACTTTTCTTTTCCAGGCAAAACTTTTCCCTAAAAATTTTTTTTGACAAAATTTGAATCCAAAAGTTTTGTTTTTTTGGCTAATGAATTAATTAATTTACTTTTTTCAATTCTGTGATAGAATTATTATAAAATAAAGCTTGAATAAATGAAAAATTTCCACAAATTTTAATATTTGTGTGATTTAGTTTTCCAACAGAATCCCAATGCTGACGACAATCTAATGTTGGAGGAGTCATTTCAGGATTGCATTTGCAAATAGCTGATTCTATAAAATAAGCCATGTTCATCTTAAAATTATGTTTGAGAAAAATTACCTGTATCATTCTCGTTGCATGCATAAAAAATTTCATCTTCCGTTAAAGAACTTTCATTTTTAGCGGCGGCAATCGTATTGGCGGCGGCTGCTTCGATCATAAATAAAATTACCATAAAAGTAAGAAAGGTTAATAATTTATTTTTTCGCCGGTTCATTTTCCTGCCAGACTTTTAATTAAATTAGAGTTAACAAGAAAAAATTGAAGTTTGAAAATCGAATTCAAGTTCCATTTTATAGGCAAAAGAAAGAAACGGCTGTTGCTTGATTTCTTTCTTTATGCAAAAAAAAAACGCAGCTGTTTTTCGTAAAATTTCTAACGTTGCAGCTAGTTAAAGAAGTAGTGTCGTCAATTTATCAAATGTGTAAAGAAAAAGTTTAAAAAAAAAATGTGTTTGTAGTTTGGTTCAGTAAAAACATTTTTAAAATTAAGATTAATTATTATTCCTTGCCACTTATCTTTCTTTTCTTTTAATTTTTGCTAAAAAAAAAATAAAAAACTACCAACAACATTTATTTCTTTCTTTTAAATTTTATTGTTATCGTAAAAAAAATTAATCAAAAAAAATAGAAAAGGAGAAAGTAAAATTGCGTAAAATAAATCTTTGATTAAACAAACAAAAAAGAAGTAAAAAAAGTGGTTGAATTTAATTTACTCTAAATGTTTCAAATCCTTCTATTAGCAAGGTTCAATTTTTTTTATGGAAGCAATTATTTTGTTTTGCAACGAAAATATTTAGAAAAAAACTTCATATTTTGTATTAGTTATCGCTCATCAAAATAAAGGTTATAAAAATAGCTTAAAGGAATAATTGATAAAAAATAAAATAATGAATAAAATAAGGTCACAAATAAACCTTAGCTAAAAGAATCGAAGCATTCATTTCATTCAACGAAAAAATGGCTGCTGCTCCAACGCAAATAGTTTATCCTTGTCTCAAATATGAAATTAAAGCTAAAAACTTATTAGAAAATATTGAAAAAGCTAAAACTTTGGCCGAAATTCGTAAACTTTTTATAGAATTTGCTGAAATTTACACCATTCTCCCAAATTTATGGAATATATGGATTGAGTAAGTTTGTTTTGCTATAATTTTAAAAAGCCTCTAAAGTTATTTAATTTGCTAAATTTTAGAAAAGAAAAGAGAATGAACTTCCCTGATTTTGATGCTTCCAATATGGATCAACAAATTAAGGAAATTAAAAATCTCGCAAAAAAACATTTTTATTTTGCAAGCATTTGGGATTATAGTTTCGAAAGTTTCAAAGTAAGTCTAACTCTTACAAGCCCATTATTATAGAAAATATATTCAAATTTTTAGAAAGGAATCTTTGGCCGCGCAATTTCATGGTGGCTTTTAAATAAATGTTTATTTTCATTTCAAGCAAATCCATATATGTTTTCACGATTAGCACTTTTTTATTCTCCAACTTTATGGCAAGCTTTGACTTATCCTCACAATGAAATCAACGATGTTAAAGAATATTTGGATCAACATTCACGTGAGTTTTTTAAAATTGTAAATTTACATATCTCTCTGCAAATTTTAAAACATTATTTTTCTAGCCTATCCAATCCCATCTGAAATTTTGGCCAAATATAAGGAAAACAAAAAGTTGGTTGAAGAAATTATTGGTAATTCTAAATCTTCTCGAACGATTGATTGGCTTGAAAATGTTCATAAACTCAACGACAAAAAATTGATTATCGAAAATTTTGAAAGTGTTATCGGATTTTATTTTAATGAAAAACGAGCATGGAAATTTTATTTTGATTATCTTAAATCCATCGATGACGATGAATATGAGAGACTTTTGACTTTATATTCTCGATATTGCCGCTTTTTTATTGATGATTTAGAAATTCGAAAAGACTATGAAAATGAATTAATCAAACAAACTAAAGCAAAAAAGAACGTATTTAAATATTGGGTGGATCGAGTGGAATTGGAACGACATAATGGAAGAGTGAATGAAAGTCGAAAAGTTTTACTTCGAGCTTTAAAAATTTATAAAAAAAATTCGTTTGAAGAAAACGACGCCAAAAATTTAGTTTTATATTCACTTTTTCATGAAAATAAATATGGCGACAAAAGATTTCTTGGGCTTCATTATTCTTGGTGTATCCAGAATTTTCCAAAATACAATTTGAAGCTCTCTCAAGTACCCGAAAATTTTGTTATTGAATCAATTAAATCAACCATCAAATTTATTTATTTCAATGAATTCAAAAGCAAAGACAAATTTAAACAACTTTCACCAAAAAATATCCAAGAAACCAAAAATCAAAAATTATCTATTCCTTCGCCGCTGATTCACTATATTTACAAAAACTCCAAAAAATCATGCCTTTTCAAACTAATCAAAAGTTGCAAATATTTCTATTTTTATGACGAACCTCTTCTTTGCCATAGCCTCAAAGTAACCCGACAAAAAGTCAAGGAACCCACTTATGTTTCTCGTTCCCTTTATATTACTCCGAAAAATCTGGATTTTAATGGACTCGAAAATTTAATTATCACAAATTCTTTGAATATTTACACAACTTCTGATTCAACAATTTGCTCGAAATTGCTCCCTAAAATTAATTTGGATATTAGCTGTTTATTTTTGCAATCGCAAAAATTAACTTTAAACGAATTTCAAATTCTCACAGAACAAAATTTGAAAACCTGTAATTTATATTCAATTGAAATTCAAAGAGATGATGGAACCTTTTTGGATATCGTCGATATTATTAACATGTTGCCTACAGTAACCCGAATGGAGTAAGTTTAATTTCAGAGTGACACAAATTTTTTTTTGCTTTTCTGCAGATTTTTTCTTGGGATTTTTTTAAACTCTTTTAAATTGTGAATTTTTTTTAGATTAGGCACAGTTCAAAATTTCACATCATCAGAAACCTCAGAAAAGCTATCAAAATTAAAAAGAAACGTAAAACTTGAAAGATTTACGATTTCTAAGGTCAATGAATTTTTCAATTGCAACCATTTAATTGAATTTATAAAGGTTAAAATTTTTAACTTTAAAGAATACTTTTTTACTAAAAACTTCTTTTTTTTGTTTCAGAATAATTCAACCAAAAATGGAATTTTAATTACTTATTATTCTTCAACCCTTACTGCTGAACAAAGAAATACTTATAGTAAAACTTTATTTGAATCTTTACCTGACCAATATGTTTATCGATCTATTTAAAATCTTTATCCTTGGTTATCATTTTTACTTTGTTATCTTTTATTTGCATTTATGATAATTTTTTTTTTGAAAAAAAATAAAGTTTTACGTTTCATTTAATTTTATTTTAAAAATTATACTTTGATCATTATGAAATTAAAATTTATTCTTTTTTATAAAGTAAAAATCTGTCCTGTCTGATTATCTTTCTTTTTTCCTTCTCTAAAAAGTTTTATCAAACAAAGCTTTTGCAATTGTTTTGGGAGTGTCATTAAGCTTTTTTAATTCACACAGCTTAATTTTATTTTTCTTTAAAAAGAAAAGGAAAAAATGTGTCAAACATTTTTTTTGTGTGGAAATGTCAATAAAAAAAATTGTTAAAACTTTTTTATTTTTTCTCGATGTTTCTTTTTAACCTTCTTATAATATATTTTTCTTCGAACTATTTTATTTTTGGATCTAAACATCCTTCTATTTCTCGAGGAATGGAATTTACTGCAACCATCGATAATTCTAAAACGAATGAAACAGCGGCGGCAATAATTGAGGAAGCAAAACCTTCTACACAATCAGCAACCATAGACCCTTTTGCACCGCCAGAAGTTACTAATGCGATAGAAAAACCATCCACGAATTTTGAATCAAATGCGACAAAAATTTCCGAACTGACGACGTCACCAACCACAAACATTTATGAATCATCCACAACGAGAAAAAGTTTCGAATCAACTTTAATAACTATCATAGAAAATTCTGAGTCATCCTCGACGACTTTTCATTCCAATTCGACTGCAGCCGTTGTCGTCGGTATTAGTAATTTAAACCGATTTTTCATTTTGATTTTGCTAATTTTGTATGCAAATAAATATTGATAGTGTTTAACTGCAGTTTTATAACATTATGTGAAACAAAGTGAAATTTTTTTTATTTAAAAGCGTTAAAATAATTAAAAATGCTGGAACCTCTTTAAAAATTTCGAAAAGTTAATTAATCGAATGATCGAATTTTTATACATATGTATTTGTTATTTTCCATCCAGTTTTACTATTATGCTAGAAGCTAGTTTTATAAAACTTTTTCTTAACTCTTCAAAAGCTTATCTTTCTCATGAAAACCGTAAATGCCTAAAGGATATTATGTGCACGAAAGAAAAAATGACAAAGAAAAATGGTAAAATAATTTTGTTAGGGCAATAATAAAAATATTAGAAAGCAGTAAACAAGGTCAATGAAATGCGCTTAGCTAAAAAAAGTTGAAACAAATTATTTTATTTCAATACGAAAATGGCTGCTGCCGTTGCTCCTAACAAAAATTTTATTAAAGTGATCAAACATTCTTTGGAATCTATCAATAATAAAAATAAAAGAAAAAAGTGATTTTTAAAGTTCTTGATGAGTTAATGAAAAATTGAAAAAAATAATTATTTCTTTAAATAAAATTAAATGTAGTCTACGCAAGTTATTGCTTTGGTTTAAAAACGTAGCATTTTTGAAGTATTGCGAACATTATCAATTCTTAAACGAATTTTACTTATCTTCTTTTCATTTATTATATGTAAAAGGCACTTTTTTATATTTGCCAGCTGTAATTATTTATCAAAGAAGCCAATAAGGGATAGTAAAACAAAAAAACAAAAACAAAAAAATATAAATTTAAAATATTCAAAAAAATATCGACACACTTGTTTAAAGGTTTTTTTATGTAGAAAAAAAGACACTTAATAATTGACTGGTTTTTTTTTTGGCAGCGCTAGAGCTTTTTTTTTACGAACACAGACAAACGACGAACATAAAAGACCCTATTTGGCGAACGGTTAGAAAAAAATTTTCGACTCATAATTAATGGACGTTTTTTTTATTCTTTTAGTACACACAAAGAAACAAACATTGTCAGACTGACGGCGACACTTGCCATGGCAAACTTTAATCGATTTGAACTAAAGTGTAAAATAAATAACTCTGCGAAGAAAAAACAAGCGAATGCTCCTTCATCAACAAACACAAAAAAAGTTGTATTTCTATACTGATTACATAAATATCATTAATATGAAATCCAAAACAAAAGGCAAAACACTTTTTTTTAATTTTCTTGGAAGTCCTGTCATTTCTTTCCTTGCACAATTTTTTCAATGTTATAGGTGAACCACTGTCGCCTTTACACTTATTAATTAAAAAAATTTTTAAAATTATATTGTTAAAAATTATATAACTTTCTTTTTTTGGCTTATAATTTTTTTAAAGCTAATGAATCTTTTTTTGAAAAATTTAATTTAAAAAAATGAAAAAGAAATAATAAAATATTTAAAACCCGAAAAGTAGTGAAGAGACTGAAAGCTTTCAATTTAAAAAAATTTCCTTTGAGTAAGCAATTTTTTATTATCATCAAAAAAATGCTGCTATTTTTCTCTTTCATTTTATTTTTATTTTTAAGCGCGTTTGTCGTTTTAGCTTTGTTTAGTCTCAAAAAAAAACATTTTAGCATTAAAATTTAAATTAGAGAACGACCGACGATGCTTGCTTTAAAAAATGTTTGTGTGTCAGTCAACCATAAAATAAACTCGGGAAAACGAACCTATATGGAAAGAACTTTTTTTCTTCGTCAACCATCTTGTTTTGTGAGCTCGTTAACGAAAAATTTAGCGAGTTTAAATAATATTTATAATAAAACCTTGGGTAGTGCGGCACATCTCGGCTGACACATTTCCTAACTTTCTTTTTTTATCCCCATTCGCTGAGTTTTTTTCCTTCTTTTTTAGCAATTATTTTTATTTTTCATTTTTTTTAAATGTTTTGTTACCGTTTTAATTTTTTAAACTAAAAATAGTACTGATTTAGAGAAAGAATATTTGTTTGAAAATTATGTAAGCAAAGAAAGATCCAAATAAAGCGAAAATTATTATTAGTCGACATTTTTTTCTTTAGATCGGACAATACCAGATGTTATCACAAAAGTTGTATTAAAGTGAACAAACATTCTTGGGAATCTATCAAAAAAATAAGAGAAAAAAGTCGTTTTTAAAGTTCCTGATGAGTTTATAAAAAAGATATGTATGTATTTTTTGATCAAAACACAATTTTGATTCTTTTATTTATAATAGTCAAGACATATCATCATTCATTTTTCTTTACGTAAAATAGAAATGATATTTACGAAAAAGTTGTGGGATGGCAAATGATTCTGGTTTTTCCTCTAAATGATAGAACAAGATTTTTGTGACTCTAACATTAGATAATACGCATAATATGCCCCTCCAATGGCAACAACTTCATCAGGATTTTCTTCACAACATATCTCAGATTTTGTAAACATATTAAAAAGTAAAAGTTTTATCATTGGCATATAACATCCTCCGCCAACATATAATACTTTATTTATTTCACAAATAGTAAGTTGCGATGCTGAAAGACTTTCTATGACAACAGACTTTATTCTATCTAAAAGGTCTTTTGCCATAGTTTCAAATTCTTGTCGTGTAATCTTTAAAAAAATTTCATTATTTGCATTGAATTCATTAACATCCAAACTAAAAATATATTTTTTAACTCCGTAAAAATAAAAGAATGTTTTACCTTGCTTCACTTTGAACGGATAAAGTGTGTTTTATTTCCATGCATTTTTTCATTAAACGATATTTTAATTTGTCTTTAACATTTACATCAATTCCATAATCATTCTTTAAAATATTTTCAAAGTGATTAATTAAAAGTTGATCGAAATCTCTTCCACCCAAATTTGTGTCACCTGTGTTTCCAATAATTTCAAGTTTATTGTTTTCTATTTTAAAAATACAAACATCCAATGTTCCACCTCCAAGATCGAATAATAGCATAGTAGATTTATCAGGAATTTCTCGATCAATAAAATAGGCGATAGAAGCTGCAACGGGTTCGGGTAATAAATGTACTGTCATCCAACCTGAGAAAATTCCAGCAACTTCGGTTGCTTTTTGTTGATTTTCCATGAATGCGGCAGGCACAGTTATTACAGCTTCTGTTAATTCTTTTTGTTGAAATTCTTCGACAACACTTTTTATGTGTTTCAATAAAATACCAGAAATCTCTTCTGCGCGTTTTTCCACAAAACCATTCGCTCCTTGTACTCGTATCAAAGGTATGTCTTCAACGTCGATGACTTCAAACGGCCAGCTTGGATCTAATTTAACATCTTTATAACTTCTTCCAATAATTCGCTTTGAATCAAAAACTATTGATTTTGCATAATTTTGCAGTCTTCTAATTATTTCTTTTCCACATTTTGGGGTCTCTTCATCTAGCCCAATGTACGAAGGCATTTGTCTTTGGCTGCTATCTATTGCAACAGTTTCAATTCCATTTCTACGATTTACTGCAACACAACATCGCGAAGTTCCTAGATCTATTCCAACCGCGTTAATTTTGGAATTATTTGTTTTAAATTTTTTTGGAATATTATAGGAAACCTAAACTTTTTATTAAGTTTTGAATAAAGATAATGAATAACAATACCTCACCGAGTTTTTTGAATTGCAGCTTTTTTAAACGTGTTTCTATATTCTCTATAGTTGCTTCAGGTATTGAATAATCAGCGTCACATATGCCATCAGCATTAATTTTAAAAGTAAAGACTATTTGTCCAACTTTTAACATTTCAGAAGTTACTTTTATTTCATTAGTATAATGAGTGTTTAGAAAAGTGTGAGCAGATACCTAAAAAAGATTTGCGTTTGATTATGATCATTTTTCTTTTATCTTACTTTTAAAACTTTTTCATCTTTTGCAATGGGTACGGTTACAGCTTCTTCTAACGGCAAGGGTTTAGGTCCATTAAAAGAAAAAATTTCCTTTCCATTTATTTTAAAAATCATATCTTCTTCAAGGTGATAAACTGCGTCAAATTCACGAAATTCACTAAAAATTATTCGCGCCATAATTGCTGCAACTTCGCATTTTTTTCCAGATTTGTACAAAATTAATTCTTTGCATTCTGAGCCTGCTTGGTCAACAATTTTTTGTTCGACTTTTTCTTCTTTGTTGTAAATAATGAATTTTGGGCTTTTACCATCGCATTTTTCGTCTTTAATTTTAAAATAATCTTCCCAATCAGGATAAGTTTGAAAACGGCATATCATTTTAGCCATTCCATTGGATTTTTTCCAAATAAAGCAATACCTAAATAAACTTTCAGTTTTAAATAACCATATAATATCATCATCTTCAGGCTTTAGCTTTGCTCGAGTGATATGATCAATATAGTTAAGCGTGTACTTATCAATAAATTGAACAGACTTAATATCATATTCTTTTCCACTTTTAATAAATTGATTACGAATTTTTTTTGTGAAAGTATAGTCCAATAAAACGCATAGACAATCAATTCTATATATTTCCCGCCTGATTTCACCAATTGCTAATACCACACTTTCTATTTGACTATTAAGTAAAACTAAAACTAAAAACTAAAGAAATCAATAACCAAGGAAAGCATACTTCGTGTAACAACAAAATTTTTAGTTTTCTTATAGTAGTCATTATATGCGGCCACCTCACCGGTTTTAACATCAAAACCGACAAAATTCATCTTTTAAAATGGTCGCTATATAAATGCAAAATATATCAAAAAACAAACATAAATCAATATTAAAATAAATGTTTGGGTTTTGTCCTTATCAGCAAACAAGTGGAAAATACTTTTCTTTTGATTCCGTAACACGTAAAGCTATCCATTGGTACCTAAATAGAATAAACATTATATCGATTATCAACAGACAAAAAAGAAGAAAACTTTTTTTGTAGCTTTATTATCCTAAAATTTTATTAATAGAAACAAACAACGCAGTTGTATCAAATTAAGCCTAGCTTGAAATTTAAAATTGATTCCTGATGATTTTACTTCTTAATTTTTTTCTGATTCGTCCTTTCATAAAAATATTTTTTATAGTTTTATTTTTGTGGTTCATTTTGCAATCACAGGTTTCTTTATATCTCAAATATATAAAAGATGTTTCCAGCAAAAACGAGAATGCTGGAGTTAAATTTTTTTATGTCACTTTGAAATGTATCAAGGAGATAAAGGGCAAAAAGTTTCTCTATCATTTTTTTGTGAAAAAAAAACAAAACGAATGAACGCTAAAAGATTCAAAATAAACAAAAATCAATATTATTTTTTTCTTCTTCCTTAGCAAAAAATGTGCAGTCGATTGCTAACAAAATATTATTTCTTACATGCTTTTGCAACGTGTTTTTGGTTTGTAAAGTAACATAAACATATTCGTTGATCATATTTTTTATTTTTCTCAAAAATAAAATTCTTGTTATAAATAAAGATATAGAGTGCAAAATTGTTATTTTTCCGATGATTACAAACAAAATTTCAAAATAAATGAAACGAAAATAACATATTTTCACAGCAATTTTAAATATTGGCCAAACAAAAAACTTGACTGAATTGGTTTTATGGATTATTTAAAATTATTTTAACTCTGCACCTTTAAATATTTATTTATTTCAAATCAAAATTTAAAATTGAAGAAAATTATTATGCTTTTTGATGGGACACTGAAATAAATGGAACTCTTCAACGGAAGGACCAAAGTTATAGCAAACTTTAAACAATAAATTATCATTTAATCTAAAATCTTTTTGAAGAACATGATTTTGTGCGTTATAAGCCATGAAAGGCTTGTCCACAATTTCCTCAACATCCTAAAAACTTTTTGTTTATAAGAAGGAAAAATGGTAAACTCTTACACTTTCTAAGATAACATCCCCGCATGGGCTTCTTTCAAAGTAAATACGCCCTCTGACGCTTGCATCCATTTCATTAAAGATTGTTGGTTCAATAGCAAATACAGTGTCTTTAACCTGCGGCCACGAGCCATCCATTTCAATGTTTACAAATATCCATTGAAGGTTTGGGAAACTTTTTGAAATAAAATGTGCTAAACTTTGGAATTTTTCAATAGTAAAACTAGGCCCCAATAAATAACCTTCAATAAAAAGCCTTTCAACAGAAGGAAAGTTTAAACTAAAATTATTTTTGTTTGAATCTTATGATGAAAATAAATAATTACAAACTTTATGGGGATATTTTGGAACAGTTTTGTAAAATAGCAACCTCCAATATGAAGATCATTACATGAAGAAGAAACCATGGTGATATCCTTAAATGTGTTTTATGAGTTTAAAGAATAGAAATTAAATAAAAACTCACGGAAAGAAATGGATTGTTGTAAATTTCAACTCCTTTAATACTTTTCAATGTTTTTAATGCTTTTAAGCGTTCGCTGTATCGCGTAGGAAGATTTTCATAATTGATAGAAGCTTCATTCAAATCAAAAAAAATTTAGTAATATTTTCCTTTAAAAAATCTTATTTTTTTTTCATCTTTACATACTTTCTCCAATAAGATAATCCAAAACATTTTGTTCTTCCATAATTGCAGGCAAACCGTGAACAAATAATTCTTTAATTGAAGCAGTTGTAAGTATTGGCTTCAATAATGCGAAATCATAGTTTATAGAAAAATTACTTATGCCCTTAAATTAGAAAGTGTTATAACAAATTCTTATATTCAGGATACTTACAGCTTTCATTAAAACAATTTTATCATAGGCAACAATTGCAGTATCCGCTTTAGAAAAATAGTTAAAAGCAATTTTGAAGGTTTCTTATCCAACTAACATAAAAATGGTCAAGGAATTATTGAACTCAGGAGATCCGTATTCTCCTATGTGGAAACTTTGAATAATTTCCATGAAGATTTCGTGAAGCATTTCAGGATTCAGCTTTGCCATCTTGATCAAATTAAATAAAAACAGAAAATACAATAGAAATACGCAAAATGTACATACAAAGAAAGCGTGGCAAAATTTGAAAAAACGTTTTATAAAAATTATAAAACAAAATTAAAGAAAGAAGCGAAAAAATGGAAATAAAAAGTTCTCCGCCCATAGTAATTCAAAATTATTTATTACAAAATTGATTTCTTTCAGATAAAAAATATGAAGAAATGGAAAATGAAAAAGTAAAATTGTAAAAACTCTCTAGTACTGGATGAAAAAAGAAAAAAAATTTATCGATTAAATATGATCCAAAAAATGAGAAGATACAAAAACATTATGAAACTGCAGCAACAAAGTAAGCTTTCTATTTTTTTGAGCGCTACTATATGTATTCTAGTGACCAGATTTCTTGTTTTCGGTTTAAATGGCTGGCCAAAAAATCTTTAAGGGAAAAAACAAAGTAATGATTCGATATGAGAATAAAATTCTTAGTCTCTTTCTTTCTCTTTTGGCAAAAGTTTCATAATTTTTTAAAATGAAAAACATTAAAAAAAAAAAGGATGGAAATGAAATTGTTTAGCAAAAAAATGTACTATGTCTTATTGTCTTCATTCGCCACTGCTTTAGGGTGAAAGATTGTGACGGTTGGAGTCATCCACCGCGAAAAACCAAAAAGAAGGACTTTTCTTCGTCATTTTTTTTCTTTGAATAAACACCTGAATTTTTCTTTACAAAGGTCGAAAACTAAGGAAAACACAATTTTTTTACTAACCTTTTAATTTTTGTTTTGTTTTTGGAGATGGAAACCATAACCTTTTTTTATTTGCGAAACCCATAATTGTGTAAAAATCTTTTTCACAATTTTTATTTTTTTAAATTGCCGTTTTTATATTACAATGAAAAATGTGACAAAAAATTAAAAATAATTACATGAGTAGAAAAGCTAAATTACAAAAACTCCTTACAACTAACAAAAAAATATAATTTCCAAAATGATTAAGAAAGGTTAATAACGGGTAAGTTGAAAAAATTCACCGATCAAGAGTTTGTAAACAATCAAATCATCGAACAAACTTTTAAGCTATCAATCTTTATTGTCCTGTCCCAAGTCCGCTTTTTGATGAAGACAATTTCATCCTATTTTTGGATCGAGTGTGAACAAATTTGATCCCATTATTATTGAATGGGCGACGTTGTTTATGAAGATACCCGAAATTGGGGTTGCTTAGTGGAATTAAAGAACATTATCGTTGGTTTATTTTAAATATGGCTATATGGGATTTAATCATTACTTACGGTTACATTTCTGATGAAGATATTTATAATTATTTTAATGGCATTGATAGCAGAAGTGTTAAGTTTGATGATCATTATTGGTTAAACCATCATTATCGTCTTAAGTTTACTCTAGATATTATTAATACTAACCCATATGCCTCTCTGTTTTTGTTATCCTTTACTCGATTTTTGGCTTTATATTGTATGAATTTTTATGAAAAAATTACGCGAAAACGAAGAATATTTTATTTTATAATTATTTTTAATTTTTTTATTATTTTTTTACACATTGATAATGCTTTTGGCCAACTTAGTAAAAATAGAGATGGGCACGTGGTGCGATTGGGTGCGATTATCGCACCCTGCTTCGTGCTCCGTGCCTCAATTTTTGGAATTTTTGGAGCTTCGTGCCTCAAAGGCATAGATTTCACAAGTATAATGAATATCAACGCCATTAATAGTTTTTTTCTTGTAACAATAATCTGTATATTCTGCTTTACTCTCAACGACAACTGGAGTAACGTGGTCAATTTTATCAGTATGATGAATGTGAGCTTTTGAATTTAAAATATAAAATAATCGATTTTCATATTCCACAGCTTTTAAAATTATAGTCCATTCTTTATTATTTTCTGATAAACTTCGTAAAGTTTTTCGATTTGTAATTATGCTTCCACTTTTAAAATCTTTCCATAAATTTGTTAAATGATCTCGATGTTCATATAAAAGAGGCACAGACAAATTTGGAATTTTATTAGTTAACAAACTCGATGTGGGCGAAAAATCAATAGTATAGTCCTCACCGTTACGAAGCCATGGCAACTGTTTTTCTATTTTGGGTTTTAAAATATTTGAAGGAGAATTCCATCGAATTACCTGGCCACAATCATTCTCACTATTTTCAACTCCGAAAAACATTTTACGATAAAATAAAAAATTTGATTTTTTTGAAGCTATTTTGTAGGCCACCTTTAAACTTGGATTTTTATGTCTTTTTTATTATTCAGTGTTGCAAGTTTCAAGACGAAGTGATGTTTTTGTAAATTTAGCATTATTGTTTGCTTAGTTGCTTTATTCAAACAAAAATAAAGTATTTTAACCAACAGAAAAAAACAATAAATGCAAGAAAATGGAGAATAAAAAAAATAAGATGTCAGACAAAAAAGAGTTATCAAAAAAACAAAATAAAAAAATTTTAAAAACATTTTAATTAAATTTTTGACATGTTGAATGGCGAAAACAAAAGAATAAATAAATGCAAATTATATAAGAAATTGTTAATAAAGTAAAAATAGTAATTTCAGACTTTGGCTTACTAATTATTAGCATTTTTGCCCCTAAACCACGACAAGGTATCTGAAATGAGAGGGGAAAAAATTGCCCTTTTTTATAATTTTTTTGTTAATATTTTGTTGGGCTTCTTATATTATATTGGAGATAAATTTAAATAAAAATTCGAAATGAATAATATATAAGAAAGTACATTAATTGTAAGGTAATCAAATTATTTTTAGGTTTTTATTTTTTTTTAGTTTTTATATTTTTTAGTTTTTTTTTGGTTTGTTTATTTTGCTATTAATTATTAATCAACGTGAAAAGAAAGCTTAGCAATATTAAATGATTAGAGAACTGCTACTGTAAAATTTTTTAAAATTAATTCTTTTTTTTATTCCAGCTTGGCGTACCAGCCTGGATAAAAATTCATAATCCGCGGATTTTTAACAAAGTCTTTAACTTTAAAATTCAACATTCGGTTATATTTAGTTTTTGAAATATTAAATATTGTTCCATTTTTTTTATTAATATTTGCATGCGTAAAAATTTGAATAAGTTGATTGTTCATTCTTGCAATTGCAGCTTCAAAGTCTTTACCCCCAGATTTTGCTATTTGTTTCAAATTATCAATGGTATAAAGTTTTAAATACATCTTTTCATTCGATGCATTCTTATTATATATTCCAGCTAATACCTCATTTACATCAGATAAATAACATTGAATTGCAGTAGAATGTGCGTTGCCTGAACAAATTTCATAATCATTATTTCTATTGCTATGAAATCCTTTAATCTCGATTGGAATCCCATTAGTTGAATCCATAGCATCGATTTCACTGGTATAATAAATGGTAAACGCGTTATCAGTGTTTTCGTTAAAGGGAGTGTCTCAGCAAACGAGAAAACTCCTTACAGCGGGTGTTCCTAGCCCGAAAGTTTTTTTTCATTGTCTCAAAAGCTTACAAAGAGCTTCAAATTTTTTGTAGCTTTTTGTAGCACTTTGTTTTTTTTTCTCAAAATGCTACAAAAAGCTACAAAAATTCGTAGCACTTTGTAAGCTTTTGAGACAATGAACTTTCGGGCTAGGAACACCCGCTGTAGTAAAAGTTTTCTCGTTTGCTGAGACACTCCCTTTAATAACTAATTTCTTTAAATAATAATCGGTATATTGAGTTCCAGCAATATTTTGAGTTAATAACGGAGAAGCATGGTCAATAAGATCGGTATCATAATTTTGTGTTTCAACGTTTAAAATATAAAATACACGTTCATTTCCATGAATAACCTTTTTTACAGATGTTAAAGTAAATTCAAGATCAATATGAGTCTTAGTTAAATTTCGTAAAGTTCGACGATTGGTAATAATACTGCGTTCTTCAAAATCTTTCCATAAATATGAAAGAGAATTAAAATGTTCATTTAAAAGTGGGGTTGACAGATTTGGCATACGCCGCTTCGTAGCTTTCTGAGGGACAAATGGTATATATACTTGATTACCATTGCGAAGATCGGGTAAAATCGCTTGAATATTTGGCTTTAGATTTTTTGAATACCAATTCATATAAACTGCTGGAAAATCATGATCTTCTGGCCTGTTTCGAATACTAAAAAACATTATTTCGAAATAATTTTTAAACAAAAATGGTTAAATTTCACACAACGTTTCCAAAGAAACGCTAAAAGAAAATTGCCAGGCTTTTTTTATTTAAGCAAAAAAAACAGCCACACATTAATACATTTATTTTTGTTAAATGAAAAACTTTGGAAGAAGGAAAAAATTTGTTTTTATGCATTTGCTGGCTCTTTTTTTTCTATAGTAAAAGATTAGTGTTTTATTTGTAAGGTTTCTTACTGCGAAATTGTCATTACTTAGAAAAACATTTTATCCAACGCAAAAATACATACAATGAAAAACTAAAAAAAATAAAAAAGTGGTTAACATTTTTAAACATTAGTGACATTAAAATTATTGTCGAAAAAAGAAATTGGGTGTTTTAGTTATTGGAGATTTAGTAACTGCCATTTATAAAATCAACATTTTTATTAATTTACTTTTAATAATTAAATGAAAGGTCTTCATGGCTGTTTTGTACGACATTCTTGGTAATTTTTATTGTATTTCCAACAAGTAAATTTGAGTTACGAACATTATCAATTATTGTAATCAAATGTCTTTGCATATAAGAAATAGCAGTATTAATATTTCGACCATGGTCTTTTCGATAAATGCCTTCGCAATCATATGGCTTTGAATAAATTTTCAAATCTTGATAGGAATAAAATTTAAGTAATATTTCATTTTTATTTTCACAATAAAATCCCATGAGAAGTTCTTTAACATCAGCAAAATAACATTGCAATGAAGTAATGTATGCAATATAAGGTTTCATTTTAAAGTCATTTCTTTCTTCTGTTTTATAATAAGATTTAATTTCAAATGGTTGCCCAGTCGTTGGAAGAAAAGCATCGATTTCACAAGTGTAATGAATATCGACGCCATTCACAGTAATTTTTTTATAATAAAAATCTGTATATTCTGTATTGGAATTATTCACAACAACAACTGGAGTAACACGGTCGATTCCATCAATATGAAAGTTTTCAATTATACCATTCAAAAAATAAAATATTCTTTTTTCTCCATTAATATTAATTTCTTCAATTCGAAGTTGAATTTCATACACTTTTTGATTCTCAGCTAAGCTCCGTAAAGTTCTACGATTTGTAATAATACTTCCACTTTTGAAACCTCCCCAAAGTGGCATCAAATGCTCCTGATGTTCTAATAAGAGAGGCATAGAATTGTTTGTTATTTCGGGAACAGGAGTATTAGGAGACGGCGGTATATCATTTTGTGGCATTGCTGGAATTGAAATTATTTCACCACTTCTAAGACGTGAAAAAAGTGCTTCGATTCCTGGTTTTAAAATATTTGATCGAGAATCCCAATTAATTAAAGGAGCATCACTTTTATCATTTCTAACACCAAAAAACATTTTTTTCTTTAAATAATTCTTTAAAATAGTAGTTTACGACCAATTTCTAAGAATATTTTTTCAAAAAATAAGTGTTTTTGTATTTCAATCTTCCTCATAAACTTTAAAAGTCATAAACTCGGTGCTTTTGTTTATTTAATAATTTTAATGACTTTTTTTAACACAAAAAAACATTTTACAATGAAATAAAAGAGGTTATTTAAAAAAAGCTATCATTTTTTGTAGGCCACCAACAAACATAAATTTTTATTACTCTTTTTTATGTTTGAAAATGTTGCAAATTTTTCAAGGTTAAGCGATTGTAAATTCAATGAAATTGTTTGCTTAAAAGTTTTATACATCCAAAAAGTGAAATAATAAAAGGTAAGGGAAAAATATCATGTATGTAAGAAAATTGGAGATGAATCGACAAAATTGCAAAATTAAAAATCAAAAGGCAGAATTTAAAAAATTTTAAATTCAAGTTTTCGATATACTTAATTACGGAAAAGGTACAACAAAAAAGAATAAAATATTGTTAGTAGCGTAAAAGAAAATCAAAAGTTGGTTTGTCTTCTGCAGAAATCCATTTATTGAGTGAATTTTTAACACTTTCTCGAAAAACATCTTGATATTTTTCACTTACAGTTTCTCCAAACTTCAAAAAAAAGTTGGCTTTGTTTGCTGCATTTTTCTAAAATTTATGATATTTTTTTATTATAGTTTCTCACTAAATGTGCCGCCGGGCTTATAATAAAAAGTTTTACCTCAATAAATTTGCAAAAAGCTGAAATGTTAAAACTTTCAGGAACTTGAGTAATATAAAATTTTTTAATTTTACTTCGAAGAAAATTGTACATTTTTTGAGCTGATTCCGAAGTATATGTAACCGGGTAAAAAGATTTTGGACCAAAAATGGGGCGATAATCTGAATTGCTATTCCTGAAGAAAAATGTAAACTTAAAACGTATTTTAGCTTGAAAATATAGTTACATTTTAAATCTAGTGACATTTGGAACTCTTTCAAGGACATTTTCTACTGGAACCAAATTGTCATTTGAGTCAAAAATAGCGACGTTCGTAAATTCTATTTCTACAATATTTTTTGATGAAGTTACAATTGAAAATTATTTATAAGTAAATGTCATCTCCCATAGGCTAAATTTAAGGGCAGAATGAACATGAACTTCCGAAAATTTTAAGAGGAGATTTTTACTTTGATAAGAGCACAAAAGATTGGTCAATATGTTGAAGCAAGCTGAGACTAAAGATGCTTTTGAAACAACCAATCTCTCTTTTGTATCATATGTTATAATAACTAAATAATCCGCTTCATAATAAAGTTTTTCGGAAGCAAAGCTTTTATATTTCGCAAAAAAAAATTTGCAAGTTTTCAATAATTTATTTAAAACTAATGGCGATTTTAGAGTTAAATAATGAATAATTGGTGATGGAATAGAAAAGTTTTGGTTTGCATAAGCATCAAATACTTTAGGAAGAGACATATTTTGATAAAATAAGAATAAAAATAAAATCAAAGTATGACCAAAATATGAAAATAAAATGCGGATTGAATGAATAAGTTTGTATCTATTTTCAGTTGATGAGAAAATTTATGAAAACAAAAACAATTATTATTGCCTTAATTAAAATTCGCACTCATTGTTAATCAGGGCGCCACAGCCTTAAAAAAATTTTGATACGAAAAATAGCAAAAATTTCTTCGTCATTTGGGCACACAGACAGACGATAACTTCTATACTGCGAAAAAGAAAAAGACCTTTGGAAAATATTTATAAATTTTGAACAATTTCAAGGTTTTATTACTTTACACAAATTTTGTAAGAAAAAAAATCAAAACGCCTTTAATTTTACAAACAAAGCAGCTCACAAAAATTTTTTTTTTGAAATTGTCAACAAAAAAATAAACAAAACAATTATTCACGAATTTTGAATATTAATTTTTTTGAGAATTCTTCTTTTGTGATATCAATTATTTTCCCACATAGACTTTCATGACCAGCATCAGCATATTCAATGATGCTATACAAAGAATAATTAATTTCAGCAATAGTTTTATCAAAATTATAACCAATATTATTTGCTCGCTTCTTTAAATCATCCAAAGTAAAATATTTGAGTTGCATTAAATTTTCTTCTTTTGAATGAAATGCAATTAAAATATCATTGACTCCAGCTAAATGACATTGAAGTGCAGTCGAATATGCTCTTTGAGGATGAATTTCAAAAGTTTTATTTGGTTTATGAAAACTTTTAATTTCGATTGGAACTTTGTTAATTGGATCAAAGGCATCAATTTCGCATGAATAATATACCTTTGCTCCAGTTTTTTTAAAAGTTAATTCCTTGCAAATATAATCTGTATATTCCACCGAAGTTATTTTATCCACGATTAAAGGTGAAACCCAATCATTTGGTACACCATATTGTCTTGGAGAGAAATTTAAAATATAAAAGATTTTTTCTTGACCATCCACAATCAATTTTTTCACTGATAATTGTAAAACAAAAGTTTTGGGAGAAGATTTAATAAAACTTCTCAAAGTTCGTCGATTTGTAATAATACTTCGTTCTTTGAAATCTTTCCATAAATAAGATAAATCATTTTTGTGTTCAAGTAAAAGTGGAAGAGACAAATCAGGATTATGCCAATTTGTAATTGGTGCAGATTTAAATGGAATATACATGGCAGTGCCACTTCGAAGATTTGGCATTATTTCTTGAATAGATGATTTAAGAATATTGGAATATAAATAACGATTTATTAATGGAATATCATCTGTTGCAGCAGCAGCAACCGAATCATTTGGATTATTTCTTATTCCAAATACAGGTGCTAAATGTCTTTCGACTATTGTGTTTTCATTTGAAGCGAACGGTAATTTCATGGTTTAAAATTGGCAAAAATCTGAACTAAAAATTAACATTTCTCATTTATAAAACATAGGAAAAAAGTTATTATGTCTCGAAGTAAATTTAAATAAGAAAAATAGAAGAAAAAAATGACCAATTTTTTTGGCGGAAAATATTTTGTTAGAGATTTTTTTTCAACCTCAAATAAAAAATGTGTAATTTTTTGTTGTTGACTCATTTTGTTGTTTATTGTAAACATTTTATGGCAGGTTTTTGCTTTTTTTATTTGGGTCAAAGCCGGGAAAAAAGTGCAAAACAAGCTAAATATCGTTTTGTAGCTAAAATCAATAAATAGTTTGTATAAAAAATTATTCCAAATCCATTATTCCAAAATCATTCTGAAGTTAAAGGAAAATTTTGTGACTTTTACAATCAACAGTAAAAAAAACTTTCCTCCATAGTTTATTTATTTATTTACTGGAATTTATTTAATTTAGATAAAAACAATATTAAAATAATCAAAAAGTGAAGAAATTAGCAAACATGAAAATAACATCGATTTGGTGGACAATAATGAATGTAGTGAGAAATGGCAACAAATAAAAAAAAGACATAACGAAGCTTTTATTTTAGGGCGACGGTAAATGATGTTTTTTTGAATCATAGGCTATCATTATACCGCCAATCCATAGGGTTTCTCTATGGGACAATTTTGATCCATATGATTTTCATATAAAAAAATTTTGTTTTATAGGGTTTTCCTATGGATTTTTATGAAATTTTTTTAGCGTTCGATTGACTATGCCGTGCCACAAAATACCCGGATTTGAATTAAAATAAAAATGAAAGATTAATGAATAGAGACTAGATTTTTGTTTTCATCTATGTAAATTAAAAGAAAATTATTATTTTTACAACTATTTTGGTCCACGTTTATTGAGTAATGGCTGATTTTCATTTTCTGGACGGTCTGGAGATGATTTAACAATGTTTATTGTAATCGCTTCATCATCATCATCTTCACCTTCTTCAGGGGTAGCCAAATGAGGGGAATTGACGTCGCTAAAAAAATTTAATTTTAAAGTATAAAAAAAATTACAATAAATTATAATTTTCTTTTAATTTTTGGGAAAAAAAATATCCATAAAATTTTTGCAAGATATTTTGAAAAGCCTTTTATAATTATAACAAAAATTTATGCAAATTTACCGATCAGAAGAAGGTCCACCACCACCACCCATTTTATGTAAAGAGCTTTTTGATTCGGATGTAATATGCCTCCACATTCCTGATGAATTAACTTCTTTCGAAATATTAATATTATGTGAAGGTTTTTGAATGGCAGATAATGGAATTTTTATTACATTTCCTGATGACATAGGAATATGCAAATGTGCTTCAGTTTTAACTGCATGAATTGTTCCTTGATTTTCATCAAGTTCAATTTCAATTTCCTCCTACAAAATTTAATTTAAAAAAAAAGCTATCTCTTTGCCGCCGTTTTTTTAAAGCTTAAACGAACAAAACTTACAGGTACATTAGCTGAACGAGATTTTCGACGTAAATCTTCTTTTTTGCGTAAATGAAAATCAGGCATTTTATCATCAAGATATTTGAGATCACGTTCCGTAAAGAATTTTTCCATTAATTTTCTTACTGCAACCATAACAACAAGCTAAAAAAATAAGGAAAATTTTTATATATTTTTTTTATTTCAAGCTTCTTTAATTTTCAAAAAAAAATTTTAAGTCAAGCAATTTTTTAATTGACAAAAAAAATGCAAATATTTTTGGAATAAATTAAATAAATACATTTTTGACTTTTTTTTTCAAACAACTTTTATGATGCAAGAGAAAGATGCCTACCATAATTGGAAATAAAATGGAAGTCTTTTTAATGGATTTAATAACCCAAAGAGCGATAAAGCATGATATTTGCCAAATGGTAAAAAAATGTATGGTTTTTAAAGGAACATGTCGAATATAAATTGTATCGGGTTGATATTTCATTGGCATTAATAGCAAAAGAATTCGATCAAAAAGTTGAATTCCACCAAGTGCGGCGATGCCCATATATAAGAAAACTCCATATAAAACTGGCATAGGAATATATCCTAATATTTTTGCCATGAAAACTGATAATCCAATAAGAATAAAAGTAACAACTCCAGTAACACGTTCTAAAAAGAAAAGAAAAAAAATTTCATTAATAATTAAAAACATTTAAATTAATAATTCTTACGTTCGCGAACACCCATAAATTGTGGAACCTCTCCTGGAGCACGGGATTCGGATTCAACTTTCAGCGCATTTATGTGATTAATGGATAGTACAGTGGCCGCAACATAAACGGGTAATCCAAGATAACCAACAATAATAATCAAAAATGAAAGGACAAACAAATCGAGATGATAGCCACATCCTTTTTTGAGTTTATTTTCTTTTCGATTTACGATTACAGAAGTAATTTGTTGATCCATAAAAATTAATACGCATGCAAGTAACGCAGGAAAAAATGCCAATGGCGCAGTCCAAATTGGATTAGTATTGAATGGCGGAATAAACCACGAACGTCCAGACCAAGTTGGACGAAAAGTTGAAGGAACATTGAGTTTAGGAGTATTTATTCCAGCAAGAATATCAATACCGGTCATAATTCCAATTGCAAGCATTACAGCAAAATCAGATAAGAATTGACGAACTCGAGATGGGAAATAGCAACTATTTCGGCATTTCTTAAAAATAAAATCTGGATGGAATTATTTTTAAAAATTGAATTGCGTACCTTTAGGATGAATGCAATAAAAAAAGTTCCCATCATTAGGATAAAACTCATATACCATTTATCATACATAATATAACATGCATCACCTTCTAAATGGCCAAGAAGAGGTTTGCAATATGAAAGAGGTATCTAAAAATAAAATATAATTCTCGACATTAATTATATTTTCTTAATCTCACTGAATTTACAAATATAATACAGCCAAAATTTTAACATTTTATATATTAAAAAAAAAGAAGGAAAAAAATTTGAGGTCCTTTATCAATTTTAATTTTTACAAAAAACAAAACTAAATTTTTTTTGCAAAATCAAATTTCCAAATCGTTTTGCTATATTTATTATTTTATATATTCTTTTTATTAGTGGAAAATTTTTTGCCTACCTTAGAATAATCAAATGTAGCATTTCCCGAAGGTAAAAGATATTCCAAATGCTTTCGATGAGCAATATTGTGAATTTCCGCCATGGATGCATTAGATGAAGCACAAATACAACTTCCATCGCCTACTTCTTCTCCAGGTGGTGTATAAATAATAACTTCAAGAGATTCTTTAATTTTAGCCCATTTCATAATTGCTTCATAAATAAAAATAACTGCAATTAAAGTTGCAAAACATTCTTCAGTAAATCTTGTTATATATGAAACTAATGCGGAAGCATCCGTTACAACCATAATCATCAAAATTATTGCAGTCCATAAATAAACCCAAGTTCGAAAAGAAAGATAATCCAAATCAAGGGAAGTACAAATATCAAATAAAATTGTTTCAAAAACTAATACAGGACCTGTTGAACCTATAACAGTTAAAGGTTGTCCACTTAATAAATGATAGATGGTTCCACAAATAGCTCCACTAAATATATTTTCCATTGCTGCCATTCGTTGATGGGTGGCTTCTTCAAGAAGTCCACCAAACGTAACGATGGGTGCTAATAATGCAAAATACATAAAACAAAAGGTTGCAATTGATTGCATATTTAAAGCATCAGTAAAATCTGATTTATACCAAGGAAGTTTGCGTTTAATATCTGCGATAAGTCCACCACAAAATTTACCAGTTTTTTTTAAAGCTGGATCAGTTCCATGTCCATCAGATTCATCTAAATCCAATAATGGCTTTTTAATCATTCCACCGCCCTTTTCCAACATCAATAAATCCTTCGCGGTTTCAATTCGTTTTTGTTGGGATGGAATAACCGTAGGTGGTTCAATACGAATATTAGGATCCCATTCGCCTGGTGGCAATACAGTTACTTGATCCAAAAATTCATCAACCCCATCTAATAAATCATTTCGATTTGCGGCTTTATAAGCAACATCATGAAAAATTTCATCCGCCATTAAAGTTGAAATTGCTCTTCCCATTTCTTTAAACTGACTTCCATGACCTCGTGGACCCAATAAAATAAAAATAAATCGAGTTGGAATTGGAACTTCCGTTAAATCACCGAGAATTTGAGCGGTTTTAAGTCGAGCAAATACGGTAATGTGATGAGAAAGAAAATCCACTTCTCCTACTAATACTGAAGTGGCTTCAACGCCTGGAGGTAATTTTTTGAGAAAATGCATATTTCCTTTATTCACATCTGTGTGTGATCCTTCTCGAGTTATATCTTTTGGAACTGAACCAACTTTAGGAAGTTCAAGTTGTGCTCCCATCGTTTTCTTTGGTGAAGTTTGGGCTGATTCATCTGTTTCTCCTCCAACGTCCTTTGCTTGCTTTTGCAAATTTCTTCCATGTGAAAATGAACGACCTATATCTGAGATGGATCGAACAGCATTGAGAAAGCCGCCTTGATTGGAACCACCATTTGCAGAAGATCCATCTCGACGAGCTTGTTCATATTGATGGACATGACGAAGGCTCAAAACTTGACGAACTCCATCAAGTCCAGACTCATCCAATTGATCACTTTTTTTTAATTCCAGCAATATTGAATCTAAAGCAAATTTGTTTTAGTTTTTAAAAAGATTTAGTTGAAAAAGGTTTGCATAAAAAATTTAAAAAATGGCAAGGAAAAATAAAACACGAATGATCATTTTCATTTTCAGACATTATTTGTTTTTTTAAAGTTTTAGTTAGTCTCTTGTTTTTTTCCAAGTTCGAGAATAAAACTAACCTGTCAAATCTGGAAGGGTTGGAGCATCGATATCAATGAGAACCAATCCATTTAAAATGCAGCTTCTAAAAATTTAAAAGAATATTTTACTTTTTTATATACAAATTTTTTCGGTAGATTTTAAAAAAATCAAAAATAAAGTACATAGATTAAATCAAACTCAAGCGCGTTTATGATTCTTTTTTTTAAGTTCAAGAAAAAAATGGACATAAAAGCTCTTATCTTTCGTTTAGAGACAAATATTTTTTTTCTCAACTTTTTTAATGCCAATAAATTGTTGTTTACCTTAATTGAAATAAAGCATGAAGAGAAAGAGTAGCAACATGGGGCTTTGACCATCGATTTCCACCTTCTTCAACATCCTCTTCAAATTTAACCCATCGCGCTGTTTCTTTCCATTCCTCCGCTGCTCCATTATGGGTTAATTCACACATTTCAGTAAAAAGTGATGGAACTTCATTTTTATTTTTCAATAAAAACATTACACGCGCGCCTGGAGCTAAATCACCCCAATTAGCTTCAGGAATAAGGGAATCTCGATTAGTGCTTAAACGGCGACGACGAAGGCTTGAACCATCTTCAGGTCTATGAACAACTCCCATGGACATCCATGGGGCTTCTTGAGCTGAAGCTTCTCCGGCACCAGGTTGATAGGATGATCCTTCTCCACTTTTTGGCGCAATTATTGTAGGTGGTTCATCTGTGGATTCAGTGTCATTATCACCCTCCATTTTCTTAGTACCTCTTTGAGTGCGACAAATATTAAAAATAACTAAAATGGAAGGGTTTATTTTTGTTTGAGTTTCTTTTGATCGATAAAGAAAAAGCTTTCACGAAAAATTATAAGTATTGTAATTAATACAACTCAAAGGTTTTTAAATTTAAAAAAAAAGAAGAAAACAAAATGAATTTCTAAAAAAATCGTTACTAACATTTATTTTTCAGTTCCCGAAAAACATTTAACAAACAAATGAAAATAAAAAAAGCTTTAGGTTCAAAAATATTTGAAGCACACATAATCGAAAAGGTTATAAAAAATTTCTAAAAAAATACAAAAAAAATAATAAACAAGTGTCAATAAAGCTTTTCAATAGAAGCAAAATAAATAAAAAAAATTATGGCTAAGAGAAGCTAATAACTTGTTTTGGAGAATAAAAAAAATTGGTATCTTTTCCATCAGTAAGAATTTTATAATATTTAGCTAAAGAAATGAGAGATAAAAAACAAATTAAATTTAAGGAATTTATTAGGTGTTTATGATTCAAAGCAAAAATGGAAGTAATCTTAACACAAAATTTTAGCCATTAAAATATAGTCAAAATTTCAAAAAAACATAAAGCGATAATCAAAACTTTATAAAAAAACAAAGTTCATCACGTCAACATTTTTTTTACGTAAAAATAGCTTTTCACCTTCTTATTCAAATAAATAAATAAAGAAAAAGAAGCAAAAAGTTAAGACGGAGGTATAACAAAGCGAAAAAAGAAAAGAAAAGAAGAAGCAAATTTTAGGCCATGAAATAAATAAATAAGAACATTGCAATTGCAATAATAAAATATCATTCATTAGAAATAAAAGCTGCTGGCTGCTCTCTTCTTTACTTTTAAACTTTTGAGGAGAAAAAAAAGAGAGAGAGAGAGGCGAGAGCGAGAAAAATTTCAAATGCTTTTTTCTTTTATTTGACAAATGATTAAAATAAAATTAAAATTAAATTTTTAAAAGGCTATATTGCTTACATACATGCTTTTTGAATATGTTTTTTTTACAGTGAAAGAGGCTTTTTTCTAGTAAAACAAAAAATATAATATTATATTTGGAAAAAGTTTATTCAGAAATTAATGCTTGAAAAGTAAAAAAAATAATGATGAAGAAATAAATAATATTTTCTTTCTTTTTTAAAAATTCATTGTAGCACGACGAACGTTTGTTCAAAAAATTTGTCCAAAAAGTGTTTTTCATTTCTAAAAAGGAAAAATTCAAAATTGCAGACTTTTAAACTATTGACTAGCTTGCTTGTTTAGCTAGCTGCCTTTTTTTTCTCTTTAAAACGGCAAAAGCAGCTTTCAACTCTCTTCCCTTTGGGGAGGGGCTTTTTTTCCCTTTCTTTTTTTTTGTTGTTTGAGGGAGTTGGTTTTTCTCTGGCACAAAGCTGGTCTCAATGCGTCACAATTGGTTCTTCTATTCTTTATTTAACGTGTTCGAATTCGATTTTAAGCTACAAAAAAGAAAAGAACCTACTTTTTTTCTTTGCATGAAAATTTTTGAAGGAAAAAAAATTGCCAACTTTTTTTTAAATTCTAGCTTGTGGGTCAGCAGTTGCGCTTGTGGCGGCGGTGGCGGTGGTGTTAGCTGACTTGGTCATTTGAACAACAACAACTGCAGTTGCCAAACTATTTTTCTCTCGACTTTTTTGAAGAAAAAAAAGACAAATAATAAAGGGTTATGCTTTTTTTTTACTTGCTTACTCAACTGAAGCTGTGAAAAGGCAAAGACGAGAAAGCATAAGTAAGGTGAAATTGGAAGAGTGCCAGACACTAAAAAAAAATTTAAGTTAAAAAAACATACACAAAAATAAAGAAAAACAATTCCTTAGGCAAACAAACATCAAAAAACAAATTTCTCGTTATTTCGTCTCTTTTTCAATTCAAATTGCTACGAAATGGAATGCTTCAAAAAAAATGTTTATAAAATATGTATTGCTTTTTTTTTGTTTGCAACTTTAAACAAAAAAAATTCGTCAGCTTCACCAGACGGTCTCTTTTTCTTTTCTTTTTTTTGAAGAGATTGAAAAGCAGCAAGTGGTTCGTCACCAATTTTTGTAAATTTTTGTTAATTTAAAAAAGTGAGTGTTCGGTGGATCTAAATTTAATTATATGTAAAATATTACGCTTATATTTTAAAATTATAAACTCCATGTTACTTTTGTCTTACCAAGGTTAAAGGACGACTACACTTTCTGTTTTTTTCCAATTGTTTCAAACGACGCGCGCGTCTGTCCCCAAGTGGTAAAGTGCTTTGAACATCGAAAAACCGTAATGCTACCGTAATTTGGAAGTGAGAAATTACTGTAACATTACGGTTTTTCGATGTTCAAAACGCTTTACCACTTGGGGACAGACGCGCGCGTCGTTTGAAACAATTTGAAAAATACAGAAAGTACAGTCGTCCTTTAAAGAGGCATTTCTATACTTTTATGTTCAAAATTTGGAGGACCAATAAGCAAGAAAAAAATACACTAAATTATTAAAACCGATTCCAAGTGAAAAAAAGTGTTAATATATTTATTGATTTTTATTGAAATCCATAATTTTTTATTATGATGGCACAAAGATAAACTTTTTACGAAAAAAAAACAAATGTAAAAAATCAGTATAAAATTTTTTGAGATGGAAATTATGACAAATTTTTTGCTGAATAACTTTGAATTTGATTGAAAATTGCTTCTGAAATTTTTTTTCTAAAATAATAAATAATTTATTTTTAAAGCTCTTACGTTTCCATCCATCTACATCAAGTGCCAATTGATCAATGGAGCCATCATATGTTGGGGAAGCTAGATCATCAACTTCTTTAGTTTTAAACCAAATTTTTACATATGAATGATTTATGGCATCTCTGACGGTTATTCGTTCATTTGGATTGATTACAAGCATTTTGGAAATTAAATCTCTAGCATTTGAGGCTAAAATATAGAAAATTTACATAAACGCATTTTTTTGGAATTAATTTTGCACGCTTTTGCGAGAAAAAAAAACGGTTATTTGAGACCAAAGAAGCTTCAATTTTTGGACTTACCTGTTAATTCTGCATCATTTTTCCATGGAGGAAATAATGAATCTGGAATCAATACTTCCCAAGTCTGTGGAGAATATTCGGGTAAACTCTGAATATAATTTCTTGTTGAACTTGGTAATTTTTCAAAAAATTCTTTATTTGGTGTTCCCATTAATCGAATAATTTTAGTCCATTGATCGATGTGATCTTTTCCTGGGAAAAGTACGGTGCCAGTAATTAATTCAGCAAATATACATCCCAATGACCAAATATCAACTAAAATTGTTTTTAGTTTAATAAAAGTTTGGAATTTTTTAAGTAAATAAGTTTATACCACTTTCGTCATAACCTAATCCAAGAATAACTTCGGGTGCACGATAAAATCTCGTTGTTACATAATCAGTTAGTGAAGGAGATTTAGTTGGACAAGCTAAACCAAAATCAAGAATTTTAAGAACTCCATTTCGAGTGATTCCAATATTTGCAGGTTTTAGGTCCTAAAACAAAAAGATCCGGTGAAAAATTGATTTTATTTTCACAAAAAAAACTTACTCGATGAATAATTCCAGATTTATGTAAATGATTTATTCCACAAAGCATTTGATACATTAAAAATGATAAATGTTCTTGATCATAATTTTGTAATCGAATTTTAGATAAATTTTCGATCATTAATTCCATAACGAGATAAACATCAGAAAAATCTTTAACATTTTTTTGTGGAGTATATGCATTTAATAATTTTATGATCTGAAAAAGAAAAGAAGAGAGATATAAAATTTTTTTGTAAAGTATAAAAAATGGATAATTTAAAGTTTAAAACAACTTACATTTTGATGATTAATAAGATTAAGAATTACAAATTCTCGATATGTACGTTTAGCATCTTTAGGATGAGCAAAAGGCCGAGTTAATTTTTTTATTGCAACATTTTGTTGAATTTTTTCATCGAATGCACTCCTAAAATAAACACATACAAACTGTTTTTTTAGTAAATTAAAATTCAATAAATTTTTTTTCTTACAAAATAAGTCCTTGAGCACCTTTTCCAATTAAACCTGGATTGGTGTATCGATTGAAAAAAGTTATCGTAGTATCGTTATAATTTACAGAATACATTTTTCTTCTTTACTGAAAAACAAAATTAAAAAATTTGAAGATAAAATTACTAAAATAAAAATTGAAAAAAAGAGACATTTACAAAATGTTTGAAAAAATAAAACGATGAATTACGAAATCGCGCAATAACAAAATGGAAAAAAAAATAACCAAACTGCGCGCATTCGCCCAATCAAAGGAAGAAGAAAAGAAATGAAACCCAAACACGCTGAACTTTTAAAGTCCAAAAGAAAAAAGTTATGCTTGCTTGGTCATTTACAACTTTTATTTAGCATTGCTGAAATTTTTAATCAATGGATTTTTTCTAACATAAAAATATGTTAGGAAGCAAGAAAAAAATTTCTTATCACAAATAAATTTTTTATATATTTTTTCTAAGAGGATTTTTTCAGTCTCGTAATTGTTAAAAATAATTCCAAGAATGTGAGTGAGTCATTATTGATTTTTCGTTTTCTTTTGTCAAATTTTTATTAAAATTAAAAAATAAAATTTAAAAAATCCCACACTAAAAAAATAAATGATAAAATATTTTAAGTTTCCTTTTCAAATTTATAACAATATCCAGGTTTCAATCGACATTTATTAATTTTTACTGATTTTCCATTCCATTTTTCTTTGTATTCTTTGAGAATAAACGCAAGATCGATTTTCATTCTTTTTAGAGCTTTGCTAACTTCAATTTTGGTTTTTCCAACATCTAATTCAGCTACTGTATATTTTTTGAAGGTTATATTTGTCTATCTCTTCTCTTTTTTTCTGATTTTTTCAAAAAGAAACGGATCTTTTTTAGCGGCACTTTTCTAGCTTATCGATCCTTTTTTTCGTTGCTAAAATTAGTGGTTTCTTTCTATTTATTTAAATACATATAACTTCTCTTTTTTTTTCGATTAAAATTTTTATAAAATGCTTTTTATTAATTTATTGAAATAATAATATTTTTTAGGTATCCTGGTCATTAGTATAAATCATGGCTAAATTCAGTACCGATCAAATTAAAGAATATTGGGCTTTGGATGAAGGATATAAAAAAGTATTAAATATTGTTCAAGTTGCGATAAATGCAACCAATGATTTTCAAGCAAAAAAGAAAATTTTTGATACTTTTGCCAAAGATTTTACTGTTCCACCCGAATTATGGGAATGGAGATATGAGTGAGTTTTGTTTTAAACTCTAAACTTTGAGATAATGCAAATTTTGAAATTTTAGAGTTGAAGAAGCATATAAAAATGATAATTTTGAAAAATGTTATCCTGAAATTCTTCACCGAGGTTTTTCTCATTTTTATTCCACTGATTTTTACAAACGTTTGGCGAGAACAGCGGAAACTAAAAAATTTGCACCATTTACAAATTTCAATAAATTTCTTCCATTTCAATTTTCATATTTTTGGCCGCATTTTAGTACATTTAATAATGATTTTCTGGATGGAAATTCAAATCAAAAGAAAGCACTAGCAACAAAATATATCGAATATGCTTTAACATTTCCACATAAAACTTTGGAAGAAACTTATAACCTTTATGATGAATATTCGGGTAATTTTTATTTTAAGTAAAAAAAATATATTTTAACGAAAAAAAATTTGTTTCAGATTCGCCACTTTCTGATGAACTTCGTAAAAAATATGAAAAAGCATTAGAAAATAAAATCGTAATCGAAGATTTACAAAATTACGGGTTTAAAGAATATATGGAAAAATTATTTGATCTTATGGGTGATAAATTTGCTATTCAAACCATTGAATGTCGATTAGCACGACGCTACGATGACCCCTATTTTTGGAAAGAATATATAAAAATTATGCGAACAAAAAATTTTAAAGTATAAATTTTAGCAATTTTTATAATTAATTTTATTCAAAACTTAAAAAATGCTTCTTTTTTAAGATAATGTTGCAAATTCTTCATCGCTATATTAAATTATTTATTGATGATTTTGATATGAAATATACATATTCAGAGGAGTTGGAACATGCCAAATTAATTTTTGGATTTGAAAATTTACCTGATTTAGAATCATATTTATTCGATGCTGGATTCACAAATAACTCTGAAATTCAAATTCCGCCAAAACCTGATACATTTCGTCCTCAAAGTTTTTCATTTCCTGGACCAATTATCGCGTATTTTTATTGCCAAGCATCCACGAAACTTCGCCAAAAATTATATGAATCTTGCAAGTATTTTTTTATTCGACAGAAAATTCCGTTCTGCCATCAACTCAAAATTAGCGTAAATGTCATAAATTCTGTTATTCATAAACACTCTTTCCACTTAAAATTGTGTGAAGCAGAAAATCCTGCCCTAACAAATTTGCATATTACCAATCACTTAGTTTTTAATCATGAAAATACTTTGATGCTTTCAAACATTATTAAAAAATTGAATAAATGTGAAGCACGTTTCATGGAAATTGCAGATCAAGATTTAACTTGGAAAGAATATAATTTTTTGATTTCCTCTGGAAAAGTTGAAAAAATAAAAATGATTAATGTTTGGATTGTTTTGAAACAAAATGGCAGTAATTTGGTTCCATTAGAAGAAATTGTTGAAAAACTCCCCAATGCTTCAGTAATTCAGTAAGTTTTAAATTTTTTGACATATTTAAAAAAATTTACTTGCTTTTTTTTCAGCTTTACTTTTTGCCCAATTAACAGTAAAAAAACTATGCGACGAATTGGAGATTTAAAAAGAAATGTTAAAATTATTGAATGTAAATTTGGTAGCTTTAATGAAAGATTAACTGTTGAAAGTTATTGTTACTTTTTAAAAGTAAGATTTTTTATTTCTAAAACGGAGGAATAAAAATTCATTGATAAACATATTTTAGAAGCAAGCTGCACCTAAATCATTTTTTGTAATCAATTTTCAAGATGGAGTTCCAATGGATTTCCGATATGAAATTTCTAATGGAATTAAAAGCTACCTTGAAAGGCGATGGCAACCATATGATCAACCATCTGATCAAAAGCCATATTGCCTTTTTAATTATTTTAATGATCCATGATTCATTTTATTTAACGCATTTTTTATCTCATTTTTTTGCGCTTATTTTTTGAATTTTATAATAGGTTTTTTTTCTTGCATATCCGCGATTAGGAACTGAACGTGCATTATGAAACATTGTACCAAATCAAAAAAATAAAAAGATGATAATTTAAACAAGGCTCTGAAATATAAGGATAAAAGAATTATTTGTTTCTCGGAATAAAAAAATCCACAAAAGAAATAAGAAAAATTATTAAAAAATTTATTGAAAAAAGTTATAGTCGCGACATGGCTATATGGTTAATTTTTGGAAAAAAATGCCGCGAAATTGTTGTAACAAACTCTTAAAATGCAAAACATAACCGCTTGATATTTAAAAAAAAGGTATTTGATTCATTTCCAAAATTATATAAAAAAAAGATAATGACTCTGGCATTAAAAAAAACAGAATGAGAGATTTTTTTTGAAAACAATCGCTTTTTATTAAATCAAAAAAGGCAAAAAATATAACAATGAAATTCGCATAATTACCGACAAAAATAAATCTTTGAGAGCGACACTTACAGAGAGCCTCTCAGCCGCCTAGGAGTTTTTCCAACAGGTGTTTGTAAAGATTTTTCACTGTCTCAAAGATTTTCAAACAGTTGCAAGAAATTTATTTGAAGATCTTTGAAAGTTTTTGAGAATGTGAGAAAATTTTTACAAACAACACCCATCGTATAATCTCCTAAGCGTATTGAGGCGCAATGAGATACAAAAATAATTGACATGTGAAGAAAATGGTGTAAAACGGCAGGATGAGCGGCAAAAATGTTTTTGATAGCCAATTTTTAGTAATTCTCAAATTTTTTTCTTTTCTATTAAAGATTATAAAATATTGTTGATACAAAAATTGGAATACTGTAAAATTAAATTTATTACACATATATATATAAACACTTTTCTTTAATATTTAGTTACATGAATTTTAGGAATGTGTGATGGCCTTCGAAAATTACTTGAAGAATTATACAAAACTGCTGGATGAGGTTTAAATATTCGAAGCTTCGTAAAAATATAATATCGATATGGTTTAATAAAATATATTAGTGCAGCAGAATCAAGGGACATGTGAAAACTGATAAATACGACGCATCCAGACGCTGCTAAGCTACCCCAACGAACTTCAAAAAATATTGTTAAAATGAAAATCATCGCAGGTATTAGCAAACAAATAATTAGCAAAACAATTTGAATAACTAATGACCTGAAGAAAAAAAAGATTAGTTTTTAAAAGTTTGTTTTGCAATTTACAAATTTAAATTTTAGAAAATTGATTGGGATGGAATTGTAACTGATTTTTGCTTTTATGGAAGAAATATTCTGGTCTAATTTTCAAAAGTTTTTTGTTTTCATCCAAAAAACCATTTTAAACTTTTTTTTCTACTTCCACAAAAAAAATGACAGCTTTGAAAAATTCTTTGATTTATTGTTTTTAATTTTGATGTTTGTACTTTTTTAAATTAGAATATTAATAATTTAAGGTAACAAAAAGTTTTAAAGAACCTTTGAAAAGGAGACAACTTTTATTTCCTTGTCCTTTTTTGACACCACAAAACCCAACAAAAAAATTACCAAAAATAACTTTTAAATTATTTTTTCGAAGCATTTTTTCAAGACAGAAAAAGTGCACCCAAAAAGTGAATTTTTAATTTAAAAAAGCTTTTAAATGTCTAAAATATATTTTTTTGACATTGGCAGGTGTGTTTCTTACCTGAATAACATTTTTTGTAATCGATAATTTGTCAACGAAAAATTTTTCTTAACATATCTTAAACGATGAACAAAAAATATGAAAATTGATAACATTAAAATTGGCATCAAAGTAATTACAACCATTCCAAGAATTAAAATAAAATCTATTCCACCTTTGGAATATTTTGGATGATATCCTGCAATTCGAGGAAACATTTCAATCATTTTTGCCATGATTGGAATTTCTGAAGCTGTAAGAAGTCGAATTTCTTGGGGATCTGGTTCATCAGAGCATATTGGAACTGAAAGTATTTTTCGTAACAGTTTTCTCCTTTTTTTGTAGAATATTTAATTTTAATATATTTGGAAGGTTTTTTATAATTTCCGAAATTTCAAGCTATTTTTGAAGGCATTGAACACAGCGTCCCAACAAAAAAAACTAGGAATGCAATGCCATTTCCGAATAACCAGTAAAAAACACGAAAAATTACTGTAATTTTGTAACTTTAATTATTTAAGCAATTTTTTTGGTTTTTTTAAGATTTATATATTAATAAAAAGGCGTAAAGATTATGGCAAAAAAAAACATCTGTTCATAAAAGTGACAAATTTTTCTAATTGCAAAATTTTCTTCGTGAAAACTTTTCATTAGACTACACACGTTCCTTATTTGCGCAAAAAATCTATTCTCATCTGGCATTTTTTTGCTTTAAATTATCTCAAAAAATAGTTTGCTTACTTATAACAATAATTTGTGTTGAAACACATATTCCAATTATACAAGCATAAAGAACTTTAGTATCACGATAAATATAATTCCAAAAACTTTTTTTGTATGTCGCAGCCAAGCGGTAGAAAACCAAAAATAATTGTACCACAACGATATTAAACATAAATGAAACTTCGAGAATAAAAAAAATATACACCGTTCTTGGACCCAAATCCACCCAAGTATTGGGATATCCTTGTCTTAAAGGCCATAAAAGGGATGGCTGCCATGCAAAAGTAATTAAATTAAATAAATAACTAAATATTATTTGAATCACTAATAAATGTTTATATAATTCCATTTCTTTTGTCGAAGATTTAATTATTACATAAATCATTAATGGAAAAATTATTGTATTCAAAATTGTGCATGTTGCAAGCACAGAATGGACTATGGTATCTAATATTGGATGATATATTTCATCCAAAGTTAAATTTTCAAATCGTTTTAAAGTTAATTCTGAAGACACCATTTATTTAGGAACAAAAGATTGGAAAAAATATTAAATTAAAAAAAGCTACAAGTTTAAAACAAAGTTGTTTGAAAGTGGAAAATAAAAAAGTTCCTAAAACTCAGAGATTATTGAATAACAGCTGTAAAACCGTCGCAGGTGTAAATAAAATAAAACAGTTGTTTTAAAGCAGATTTTTTTATATTTCTTAATAAATTTTTATTTATGCTTAATTATGCAATTTTCTTTATGCATCCTTGAATACTTCAAAGTTAAACAAACAATACAAAACGCAAATTTCAAAAAAGCAACAAAAAACGTTAAAATGGAAGTTTAAAAATTAATTAAATAAATGTAATAATGTGTCAAAATTTTAAAACAAAAACATGGGTTTGTCTTTCATAATTGTATTTTGATGCCTTTTCTTACTACTATGAAATAACAAAGTTTTCTTGAGTCATAAATTGAAAAAATGAAATAAACTTAAGAAAGATAGTTTAAAATTACTTCTTCTTTTTTGTTGTGGGAAATTTAAGTTGAAATTACTGTTGTTGAAGAATTTTCTCAAGTTGTTATTGTCTGGCGTTCGTTAAAATTTTGTGAGAACTTTTTAATGTCTCACAACTTTAATAAACGCATGTTTCTTATTAAAAAAGTTTTCTTGGATATTTTGTAAGTAATTAATTGAACTTTTGCTCAAAGAAAGCTAAAATGTAAGATTTGAATAAGAATAATGTGTTTTGATTTTTTTTTATTTTTCTCAACAAAAAATATATGAAGAAATGAGTTTTGAAAAACTGTTTTGACCAATATCATCATCTTCGAGAGAGAAAAAATGCAAATATTTGTTTTATGAAAACTTTGATGTCTTCCTTCACTCAAGTTGAAGGTGAGAAGTAGGGTTCCTGTACCCCCCCGAATCTCGAAAAAAGCGGGGACGGGGACATACCCGTTTTCCAAAATCTTGTCCCCGTCATCCCCGCCGGGGACCAAATTTTTCGGGGACGGGTATAGAAGAAAAAATTTTTTTTGATTTTTTTTCGATTTAAAACAATTTTTTTAAGTTTTTTTTCAATATGGCATTGTCGAATAATGTTTGTTTTAATCTTTCGTAAGGCAATCATGTAAAGAACAAAAGAGAAAAATGAAAAAAAAATCATGAAAATGTCCACAAAATTTTCATCGGGGACAATTTCTTTCGGGGACGGGGATTCGGGGATGAAGACGGGGACGAAATTCTTCGGGGACGGGTACGGGGACGGGGATTCGGGGACGGGGATTCGGGGACGGGGATTCGGGGACGGGGATTCGGGGACGGGGATTCGGGGACGGGGATTCGGGGACGGGGATTCGGGGACGGGGAATCGGGGATCCCCGTCCCCGCGGGGGGGTACCGGAACCCTAGTGAGAAGCACTAAAAAGCACCGAAATAAAAAAAATATTTGACAAGAAATTGTTTTTATTATTTTGCAAAAAAAAACAAAATTTGATCAAAATAATATTGTAAAAACAATCCCATATTTACTCAAAAATAGTGTGTTTTAGCACTAAAAAACTATAGCTTTTCAGTCCAATTTGCGTTTTTTTATTTTGCTTTGAATCTTATCAAAGTTTGTCCATGATTTTTGATTTTCTTTAACTATTGACCGTTATTTTTTGTTTTCGAAAACATCTTATTATTTAGTGCAGTTTTACAGTATAAAAAGCTCAACACAAAAAATTTTATTTTGCCAAATTCAGGGCTTTTTAAAACTTTGGATTTAAAGGGTTTTGTTTATTTTTGTATTATGTGTAGTGAAATTGTCTCACCATCCTCCGTCAAAAAGCGTGAGAAAAAAATAAAACGCGTTTTCACTGATATAAAAATAGACGCTTCTTTTAAAGCCAAAAAAACAAGGAATGTCATTTTTAAAAGTTCCAACTTTTTTTTTAATCAACTAAAAAAATTAAGGATTTATGCTTTTCGCGTTTTCAATCCCAAAAAAATTTAATATCATTTTCTTCGATTTTGACTCTTTTTTTGACAAATATTTCCAATTTTCAGTTTTGTGCGTATTTTCAAGTTTTTTTCTTCGGTCAAGAAAATGAATCACAAAATGAATGCTAAAGACGCTTATCTTCAAGGTCGTGGAGATTTATATCATGTTTCCTTGCATCATTATGGCCGATTGGAAGATGTTGAAGCCCATCTAATTCGCCCAGAAAATGGCATCGATAACAAAATCGAAGGAACTGGAATGCTTCAAGGACCTGGAACCATTCCTGATTTGGTCACAGTTAATGAATATGTTAATATGAAAGGATTAAGATAAACAAAAATAATTTCATTTTTTTGTTTATATTTTTATATTCAGAAAAAATATATAAAAAAGGATTTTTTAAAACTTTGTAACCTTCAATATGTATTCACTTTAAGATTAAAAAAAATAAAGTTATTATTGATTACAATTTGTTAATAGACTATTGCTATCAAAATGAACTAAAATTTGGGTTTGTTTATCGCGGCTTTTTTTTGAGGATGCCTTTGTAACTACTTAAAGTGTTTTTGCTTTCACTCTTTGTTTACCAAAGAACAAAATTTTTTTATTCACTCACTCCATTAATTTTCCTAAAAATCAAACGCAACTTTGGGTTCTTTATAGCTGAAATGTCTCGTGATTTGACTTCCAAAGATGCTGAATATACTTTTGCTTCTCCATATCTTCAAAAGTTTTCTATTCCTGAAAATATAATTTATTATATTATTATGAAACCAACTTTGCCCAAAGGTTATCAAAAGTTGCAAAAAACATGCAAATATTTTTATTCTAAAAATCATGTTATCATTGCTGATACTTTAGATAATGTGATTTCTCGGAAATGGCTAATCGGTGTTGATAATAGTTATCTTAAGATTAGAAGAATTCTAAACATACCATACCGTATATGGCTAACTAAGCAGTTTGATATTATCGAAATTAATATTTCGGTTATCTCCCATAAAATCTTTCGATTTGATGTTAGAAGAATTCATATTTTTGAACAAGATTTATATTTCAATGAGCTTTTATTGTTTTGTTTGAAAAGTATTAAAAGGCTTTGGCTTTTGGATGTAAATGTATTATATCCAAACAAATTTATGGTACCTTTAGAAAAAATATTTGCCCTTTTACCGAATATTGCTGAGTTTGGATAGTAAGAATACATACTATTAAAATTTTTTATATTAAAATAACTTGTAATTTAAGCAAATGGAATAAAGGAACTGCGATTACATCTGAAACTGTCATGGAATTAATGAAAACCCAGAATTTTACTTCAATCAAAAAATTGATGCTTGAACCAATTTGTGAAAAATTTGATTTAAATCATTTTTCTAATTTTATGAAGGTTCGTTTGTTTATGTTAGCCAGAATTCACAAATTAAATTTTATTTTTGGCTTTCCCTATTTACACAGTGACTTGTATTTAAGGGATATTATTTTTTATTAAATAACTTATGTAACTTATTTTTCAGGAACATCATAAAACTGTATTTATTCTTTTCTTTTCGAACAACGTTTCATTAGAGTATTTAGCGCAACTTGAGGCATTTATTGAATGGGCTCTTTATTATGCATATACCGATCGTTCATATATCCCGCCTTATTTGAAAGTCCCAAGTCCTTTATCAAGAAATTTTAACGATTTAAAGAACCTTCGTGATGAAAGAGTGTTTCCACCTTTATCATAAATTTATCAGAGAAATTCCCCAACATTGCTATTATTTTATTTATAAAAAAAATTACTGTAGACATCTTTTTTATATTCTTTTCTATGATTCAATAAAAAAAAACAGAATAAGATTGGCATTTTTATCGTTTTGATCACAAAATTTTTTTTACAGCAAATTAATTTTCACAAATGACTACAAAACTACAATCATGCGTAACGGCATAGTCGGCAAGCGGAATCGGCAGGAGGAAAAAGATTAAAATCAAAAAAATCTCTACTGTGTTGCCGACCTGTCGATTGCTGACCTTTCGAACGCCGTTGAATGAATGTTGCAGGTTTTGCTATCCATTTTTTTCTTCATTGTAATCAATAATTTTTTAGTCGGTTGAAAATATTATTTTTTTGTGTCTTTGAAGTCACAAAATTGAGAATGATCAAAATCGGTTGCTTACTTATTTTCTTTTTCTTTACTTTTCCATCAATTTCTGAAGCTGCTGTTTGCAATATTGGAAAAGAATGTGTACCATTATCTAATTATAATGGATTGTCCAGTAATTATTTTTTCGTTTACTAGCTTTTTTAAAATTATTCATTTTTTAGTTACTCAACTTTCAATTTTTGAAAGAAAATGGACTAAAGATTTTTGTGTTTACTTTCAATGCATCGTCGATGGCGGAAAAGTTATGAAAGGTGCAGGACTATTTGAAGATTTTGAAAAAGTTTGTAAAGATGTAGATTCTGCAACAAAAGAAATGCTTAAATCACGAAATGGAACTTATTGGGATAACAATATTATTTATGCTCCATGCAATAACGCAGATTTGTGCAACACCAATGTCAGTTTTTTTTTGGTTTAATAGCTTTAAAAGATTTTTGTCTTCAGGCTTTAATCAATGATGATTTGGATCAAATTGATGCAAATTTTGGTAAAAATGTTTCCACTTCGAGTGGTAAAACCATCGATGAAACATGCCATTTAAATCTTTCATGTGATCACGAAAGTTCGTGCATGGAAGCTGGTCTCTTTGGGCATGGATGTGGGTTTTAATTAAATTTGGAGCTTCCTTCTTTCTATTAAAGACATTTGTATAATTACGATATGTAACTAATATTTAAGCTAAAAGTTATTTAATTTTTAGTTCCTTGGGATAATACAAAACAGAAAACATGTAGGGATGCTTGTGTTCGTTATTACTGCCTTTATGGTAATGGATTTGGAAAGCTTGGTTTTGGTTGTTACGAAGATTTTCTCAATGATTGTCCCAATTTGAATCCAAATGTTAAAGAAAAAATTGAAGCAAATCTTCCACGTTTTGAATATGGAGATGAGAACGTTATATTCTTTTCTTGTAATCATGCTGATGGATGTGCAAAGGCAGGAATTGGAGAACTTGTAAGCTCATTTACGCTTTTATTATTTACATTATATTTTTTTGTCCATTTCAGATTGTTGAAACGGATCATGGAGAAGTCCCATATCCAAATGAATGTGTAAGTTAATAATACATTTTGAACCTTTTAAAATTAGCCACTTTTTTTAGTCTGATGGTATTACAACCACTTCTCCAAGTGAATCTGGAACTATGCCTTGAAAAAAAGGATTCCCAAGTTTGATTTCAAACTTTATGGAAAGATGATTGCATTCGTATTAAGTTTTATCACATTTTAATTATTGATGTTTAAATATTTTATTTGATTCTTGTTTGTAATTCTAATAATAAATTAACTTATTATTCTTCATAGAGAGACATGCGACTTTGCCTTCGATTGAACTTATTTAACCACCCTTTAATAATTTTAGATACTCTCAAAAACCAATAAAAAGTAAAACAATTCAGAGATAAAAAATATTTTATTGGAAATAAAACAATTTAATTGAGAAATGCATAGAAAAAAAGTGTTAAAGTGTTATCTGCGGGAAAAAAGTACGACTTCCATATAATTTTTCTTTATCATTGTCGTCTTAATTGAGAAAGCCGTAAAAGAAAAAAGTTAATTTTATCCAGGATGATGGAAATATTTTGAATGGCCTATTTGGTTTCCTTAAATTTTTCATTTTTAGGAACGATGCATGTAAATGCAAGGTTGAAAAAAAGAAAAGAAAGTCGACTTAATTTTTGTTTATCATAGTTGTCCATTTTTTGGAGGAGGGTGGATGCCTTTGGAGGAACATAAAGTGTTTTCATTAACCATTTTAGGCCCTTTGTTTACGCATAAACCGAAAAATATTATTCGATAATTTCATTGTTTTTCCCAACGATTGAGTTAACTCAAAACCAGGACACTTGGAAAAAATAATAATGTCTCGTGATTTGACTTCGAAAAATGCTGAATATACTTTTGCTTCACCATATTCTCAAAAATATTCTCTTCCTGGTAGTATTATTTATTATATAACTAAAAAGCCATGTTCATCAAAAGGTTATCAAAAGTTGCAAAAAACATGCAAATATTTTTATTCTAAAAATCATGTAATTATTATTGACGAAATGTTTGATTCGGCAATTTCTAAATGGAATTTATTGGCTCATAAAAAGAGATATTCGATTAAAAACCTTTTTGATACTTCATATAAAATTTGGATTACGAGATCTCTCTTCATTAAAAGAGAAAGTGCCACAAAATTATCCCAAAAAGTTTTTCGATTGGACGTTAAAAACTTAAATATTTATAAACAAGATTTATATCTTAGCGAAGTTTTGCTGTTTTTATCTTCGCCATATCTTACTTCAATTTGGTTTCTTGAAGTGAATATATTATATCCAAATGAAACTATGGTACCAGTTGAAAAGATTTATGAAACCTTTCCCCCAACTATCGAGAGATTCGGATAGTAAGTTTCTTTTATCAAGCTTTAATTAAATTTATATTTTTTGTTTTATAGCAGATGGACTAAAGCAACGGCAATTACAATAAAAACTGTTGAAGAATTAATGCTGAATGAAAACTTCAAAAAAATTAAAATCTTAACCCTTGGCAGAATTTGTGAAAAAATTTGATTTTATCAAATTTTCTAAGTTTATGAAGGTTCGTTTATTTTTTTTAAGAATTATAGATTTTACAGATAAAAATATTTTGTCGCTAACGATCCGAGAGTTTTGTCAATCACTTTGATTTTCAATTCAAAAAAGACACTTTCACTAAAAAAATTTCCATTCACCCTTTTATTTTTAGGAACATACTACTAACACTGATTTTTTGCTCAATTTTTGCGCAGGACTTCCGCCAAATTACATAGCAGAAATTCTAGCATTTACAGAATGGGCTTTAAATATGGCAAAATCAAATGAATCTTATATTCCACCACTAATAAGAGTTCCAAATCTTGTATCCACAACTTTAACTGAATTACAGAGATTTTATTATGCTAGAATTCCCCGATAACTTATTATGACTTGAATTCTCAAAAAATAATGTTTCTTTTTTAATTATTGCTTTATTTCTGTATATTTTTTTTGTGGGAAAACATTTTGCAAGAAATATATTTATAAACACCCGTAGCAAAAATAAATTTCAAAAATTAAAAATATAAAAAACTATGAATTCAAAATAATTTTGGAAAATTTTTTTCTATCATGTAAAATGTCTGACATCACCAGAATGAAGTCGAATATTAACTATTTCACACATAGATGGAAGCATTTTAATTGGTGGACCCCAATAATTTACTCCAGATGAAACATATATTTGTGTTCCACTTTCCACATGAGAATATAAACCATAAAAATATGGATTCATTGCAAAACCCAAAGGCCATACAACAAACATTTGGCCTCCGTGAGTATGGCCTAAAATTAAAATTTCAAAACTCAAACACTTTGAATGAAAAAAAATATAAAATTAAAATTTACCCGATAAAATCAAATCAACTTTTCGACCGATTTTTGGCATTTCAGTTAAAACATAGGCAGCTCCTTTAGGTTGATGAGCCATAACAATGGTGGAAATATTTATTGGGCATTTAGAAAGCGCTTTTTCCAAATCCATTTTGTGACCTAAAAAATGGAATTATAATACTTTATTAATTTTTTCAACAAAACTTTTGATTAGTTTCAGATTGCATCGTTTTTCTATTTTTGGTTTTTTTTAAATTTATTAAATCCCTTTTCTTTATAAACCTTATTTTAAAATACCTCACCTTCAACATGAGCCATTTCAGCAAAATAATCATCCAACCCGGCAAAGCATAATTCTTTTCCATCTTTTTTAATTACCACTCCATCATTAATTAAATTTGTAATATTTAATTCATTTTTAAAAAATTTTAACCAATTATCAACATTTTCAAAAAAATATTCATGATTTCCAAGAGTTCCATAAACTCCAAATTTGGCATGCAAATTTCTGATGGGTTTGGATCGATTTCCAATATATTCCACATATCCATCAACCAAATCCCCGGCAATCGCAATAACATCAGAATTTAATTCATTTGTAACTTTAACTATTTCTTCCACCCTCCGCTTTCCAACGCTTGGACCAGTGTGGACATCTGTGATTAAAGCAATGGAAAATCCATTAAATTCTTTGGGTAAATCTTTAATTAAAATATTTAAATTTCTAATTGTTGGTGGTTGAGATGTTGAATATAAGCCTTGAAAAGTAAAAATTAAAGCCAAACCAATGGCAAATAAAGTATGGAAAGTTTTCGAAGAAAATATTGGATGTTTTATAAATGAAAGAATAAAATGTAAAGATGGAATCCAGCGAGAAATAATAAAACATAATATTCTTGAAAGACTTTCAATTAAATAAAATACCAGTAAAAATACTAAGCAATGCACATATGCACCAAGGGCAACAAAACTGAAACAAAAAAGATCATTTTTAAATTTAAAAATTTTGAGTTTTTGTCTTTTAAGAATTTAAGATTTTTTAAATATGGATAATAGAAAAATTCTTTAAAAAAAGAATAGCTAATAGTTTCTATTCTATAAATAATTATTTTGCAGTTTGATTAGATTTTTTTAAGAAAATAATATTCTTGGCTGGAATATATCCCGATTTAAAAATTGCGTCAAGACCAGTTTTTTCGTTGCAAAATAATTTCCAATAAAAAAGTTTTTATGGAAACAAAAAGTTAAAAATTAAAATGGAGTTTTTCAAAGAAAATTTTTTATTTCCGTGAAGCTAGTGCCATAAAGATCTAAAAAATAACTGACACCGAATTACAAAGTTTCAAACACAAACATTTTAGCAACAAAAAAAACATTTTTTTAAAACTTTTAAGATTCTACGGTTTTTAACAAAAAATAATTTTTAATTAAACAATAAATTCATTTTGGAGTGCAAAAAAATCTTACCAAATAACAGGAATGAAAAAATCATCTGGTAATGGAATATAAAAGAAAAACCATGCTACATGTGCCAAACTTATCCATGTCAACGCAAAAACATATAAAGATTTTCTTATAATTTTTCTCCAAAAATCATTGTCAAAATTTTCAAGCGAAATTGAAACTATTCTTTTAAAAATAAATGTAGAAATTAAAAGTAAAAAAAATTCATAAAATAAAAATTCGGTTGTTCGAGATAAATCGAGAGCTCCAGTCGATTGAAAAAGGTTTTTTAATGCATAAAAAATAATAGCGAGAATTATGCAAATTAATACAAAATGATTAGCGAATCCATTCGTAATTTTTCTTTGAAAATATGTCAACTTTTTTGAAGAAGATTTGGTTTCACGGGTATGAAAGGAAACATTTTGTGAGGTTGCAGTGATAGGAGGTTCTTGAATTTCTAATGGCACCAATCGATTTGAAGTAAAAACATTTCTTTTATTATTCATGCCTCAAGGCACGGCAGATATTTAAATTTATGGGCAAAAAATTAAGGTTAATAAATTGTCATTTCAACATGAAATTGAGCATTTGGAAAAAAGTCTAAAAAAAATTTTGATTAAAAAAAGCAGTGTAAAAAAAAGATTTGAAAAGGAAGAAAAATTGAAAATTCGGAAGCTAAAAAAGAAGGAAAATTAAAAAAAACAAAAATCCATTCCATGGATGAAAAGGTTAGGAGTTTTATTTTATTAATTTCAGGAGAATTGTTAAAAAAAATTAAAAAATTAAAAATTGAGAATGATTTCATTTTTTTTTGCCTTTTAAATATTGTTCATCGATGAATAATAACAAAGCAAAGAAATCTTTCGATAAACTACATACATAAAAAGTGCAATGTTTTTTTTGATTTTTATATGATTTGGCATTGCTCGTATTTAATTGGAGCAACAACAACAATGGGTTTACACAATTTCAAATTGAATCATTTGATTACGAAAAGAGAAAAAAATTAAGAAAGTCAATATTTGTGGAAAACGTTCAACAAAAAAAACCAAAGTTTAACGAATATTATTTTCGCAATGTTTAATTTTTTGATATTTAACAAACAAAATTTCCACTGACACGAAAAAGCCAATCATGAAATAAAAGAAGCACGGTTATTTAAACAAAAATTTTTTTTTGCTGATGACAGCTGCTGAAAAAAAAGATCAATAAAAGATTGAATATTCAATCAATCACAAACAAAACAAAGTTCACTCTCTTTTTTTACCCTCGAGGCACAACTTTTTTTTCAGTGTAATTTATCAATTCAAAACCCAACCAAACACATTTTATTCTATGACCCCTTCAGTTTTGAAACATTGCGGTTGTGGTCATAAAAAAAATTTTTTTTTTCATCTCCAAAAATGTATTCAATCACAAATAACCGTGACCGACCGCAATAAATCCAAAAAGTGGAAATTAAAAAAAAAGACAACAAACAATCAAAAAAAGTTTTCAAAATAAAAAAAGCGTGATTTTTGAAAGAAAGATGAAGAAAAAAATAATAGTTTTATTTTTAGTTTTTTAGTTTTTGTTGTGATCTTTGAACGTCTGAAGAAGAAAGAGAAAAAAAATTTTCTGGAAGGGAAAGAAAAGATTTTAGCCCTCATTTTTATTTATTTCGACCACCAACATGCGGCGGCGGCGGCGCGTTGAAGAAAAGAAAAATAAAGAATGGAAATTTTTTTTATTGAAGAAAATGAGTTTTTTTTTTCATTCGCATGAAAGAAGATGTGTTTGTTTCATGGCTTGCGGGCAGTCAGCCACGTTGGGTGCAATTTTGAAAAAAACCAGTTTTGTGCTTTGGGGTTTTTTTCTGTTTCAATTTTTTAGTTTATACTAGTAACAACGTGAATTATTTGGAACATAATTTATTTAAATTTTGACATATTGTATTAATTTATATTTTCAGTTTTGATGACATTGTTCAAAAACTGTTTTTTATAGTTTAGAATCACTGTTATTTTTTATGTATTTAAATTTTGCATGTTTTTAAAACTGTGTGAGTTCATAGTTTTAAAAAAAGTGCTTTTGATAGAACTTTATTTTACTCTTTCACAATTTTTTTTCAACTCATAAAATACGATAAAACAAAACCTTTTCATATTCACATAATAAAAGAAATAAAAAAAGATAGATTTTTTGGAGTGTTTGTTCAACACTAATTCCATGCAAAAAATACACGCCAACACCATATTTTTAAGTTAAATTCAAATTTACGTGTCATGACAGTAATTTGCACGGTAATTTGAATTTTCCGCCCGTTTAGAAAAAGCCAAAATGAGACTGTTCCTTTAATAAGTATTTTTTCATTATTTTTTTTGATTGTTTTTTGATAACAATAGTTTATTGTTAAAAATATTGTTTTGACAATGCTTTTTTTTCTTTAAAAAAATAAAAATAAAAATGACGAATAAATAAATGCAAACAATAAAAATAGTATAAAAAGAGTTTCACATTATCTTTATTTTTATAATTTAAAAGCACTGTGTTTTTTGCATTAATATTTTTCTAAGCGAAATGCTTTCAACAAAAATGTTTATTCTTGCAATATTCGCTTTTTGTTTTTTAATCCAACCAACAATTTGTCAAAATGAAATTAGCACTTTTGAAAAAATTGATTTATCCAAACTTGATTTATCTGCTTCAAACTTTGGAAACAAATTCATTGTTTTAAATGATGAAAGCATGATGGTTGTAAATTTTAAATGGGAAAATAAAGAAAATTGCAAATATAATGTTTGCCTCCAAATTTATGATTCTGGTTATACGTTTAAAAATCTTACTGTTTTTTATGTTAACGAAAGTAAGCTTTTTTTAAAATGCAATTGATAATAAAAAAAACTTTTAAGAAAACGAAAATGCTCAGCTCCAATTAAAACCAAATCAAGAAGATGTCATTTCTTTATCATGTTATAAAGCAATGGGCCTAGGCCTAGATTTCATCAGCTTTCCAAAAATTCTTTTAAAAGTTGTTCAACTTTCTTCTCATTTGTAAAAATTTGTGTTTTTTTATATTTTTTATTTGTCGTTTATAACTTTTTTTGATTTAGTAAAAGAGTTATTTATAAATTTCAAATTGTTAATAAATAATTAAAATATTATTTTCCATTTAAACCAGTGGTTTTAATAAATTCAGAAAAAAATAATTTTATCTAGAAAAACCCAATCAATTTAAAAATAACTCAAGGCTAACTTTTCTTTCTTTTTTTCTTGTCACCGCGTTTAATTAATCAAAAAATGAAGGTCATCGTATTTGTTTATGTCAAACGATGAACAAAAAAATCCTACAAACCAAAAGAATTAACTTTTTTTTCAGAATTTTTGTTTTACCTTTTTTTAATATTTTAGTTTATTTTTGTTTTGTTTTTTAATTTCTTGAAACAAAAAAATAAAGGTTTCTAAACGTTTTATGTTTAACTAGAGCCGGTATTGCTGATAATAAAAAGCAAATCTTTTTTTTGTACTTTAAAAATGGTAAAATTCTTTTTATATATGCTCAGATGGAATTGAATTTTACTTTACGTTATGGCTCGAAAAAAAGAAAAAATCATTATTAAAACATTTTAAAAGTAAAATAAATGTCTTTCTTCGAAATTGCCAATAAAATGCTTTTATTAAAATTTTAAAATTTCAACATTTTAATAAAAAATATTATTTTCCAATAGCACTGATAACTTTAATGCCTTTAAGAACTTTGGGCCAATTTTCTTCAAGCCATTTGCCAAATCGATTTTTTGGAGTATGTTTGTGAATGATTGCAAAGGCTTTGGCTTGTGGAATGATATCAGCCGGGACTTGAACCTGCCAATTTGCAACTCGGCTTGACCATGCATCGACTCCAAAACTTTGCCAATCGCAAGACCATAAATTTGCGTTATTTCCATCCAAAAGAACAACAGCAACCCCGCCTTAAAAAATGATTGGTTTTAGAGTTATTGGAATTTTTTTTTGGTTAAAACTTTTACCTGTAAAACCTTTAATCCAATGACGAGCTTTTAAAGTTGTGGAGCCTTGAAGCAAGCCATTATCATAAAGGGTGACATCGCTTTCCATCGTTTGCTTTTTAGCAACTTTATCAGGGCCTTGATGGGCGGTGAAAATAGCTACACCATAGACAGCTGAAAACTTTTCATACATTTTATGCAAATAATTTTAAATAAAAAGGAAACTTACTTGAAAAACAAAATACTCCAAAGATAAATAATTTCATTGAAAACATTTTTAATTTTTTGCTTTCAAAGAATATCAATAGAAAGAGTTTGTTAAAATCAAATAATAAATAAATGAATCAAAAATATAAATTCTTTTATACGAGTTTGTAAATTTATTAGCACGTCATTTTTAACACACAAATGATTGTCGAAAGTTTGTCATAAAAACAATCCATTGTTTAAAAACATAAATTTAAAAGAATTAAAATTATTTTTTGTTTTTGTGTTTTTTTTCTTCCACAATGAATCATTACAAAAATGATAAATTTTTTTAAAATCCTCTAGAGCCAAAAGAATGATCAATAAAACAATTTTTAGCCCAAGTCTAAAACAATCATACAAAATCATCCATTTTCCAAATCTTTGGTTAAATTAAAAAGTTTTATATGTATTTTCTCAACAAAAAAAAAGAAGTATTTTAACATGCCTTTCATTTTTATTAAATTCAAAAAAGGAAAGTGCAACAACAACAATGTAAAAAATATAAAGCAAAATTAATTATTTTTGTTAGTATGTTTTTTAAGCATCACAAAGACCCGTGGAAACTTCACAGAATGAATTAGCAATTGCAGTGCAATCAGTGTTTCGAACACATGGATGTCCAATTTCATAAATATCACGATTAAGAATATTTCCTGTTGGACGATAATTGCATACAACAAAATGCATTATGGATCCATCGGGTTTAGGACATTCGCGAAAACCACAACCAACGGTTTGAGTGCTACTCCATGCCATTTGAGACCAATGTCCAATACCTGAATTGAAAACAGCCTGAGTAAGTGTTACATTGGTACGAGTGATGCCACCATATTTCTTGAGTTCACTCCACCATAAATCATTGGAGCCTGAAACTGAAGATTCCATATATTTTCCTGCTCCACTTGCGCCCGAAGTTAATTGATAAAGATTTTCTCCACCATTTCGATGTTCGGGTGGTGAATGTTCCCAAACACATCCATCAGCCCATTCTTGAGCAACCTTTTCTAAATCACAAGAATATTCCATTTTATACATATTTGATGATGGAGAAGCAAAGGTTCCATCGGGTAATTCAGCATTACCATTAGCAAGAATAGATCGGTAACTGTTATGTTTATCAACAAATATTTGTCTCAATGCTGGAGTTAATGGAGAATTTGTTGTTGTTATATCACACTGAAGGGTTGGTGATGGAGTAGTTACAACTCCTCCAGTTTGAGATCCTCCACCGCCAATGGTGGTTTCAAATTCCATTCTTGTGGTTCTTGAAGTTGATCCTGGACATCCACCTCTTGGTGTGGTTGGATATTCTTCGTCCGATGTTGGGGTTACTGTAGCATAAGTGGAAGTTGGGACTGCTGTGGGTTCAGTGAAATATTGGATAGTTGATTTTCGAGTTACAATAGTTGTGTATGGAGTGGATTCTGCGATGGTTGTATCCCATCCATCTGTGGTAACCATAGGACATTGAGATGCTGATGTGGGTTGAGTGGGTGGCAAAGTTTGATTGTTGGGTTGGAAAGTTGTTTGAGCAGGTTGCAAAGTAGATTGAGCAGGTGGTGGTTGAAGAGTAGTTTGAGGAGGGAGAGGTTCATAAATAGGTTCATTAGGAACAACCGAATCATTTCGATAAATGCAAATAGCTATTGTTTCATTACTGCAATAACTATATCCACAACCAAATTCCTTTGTTTTAGCCCAAGCCATTCGAGCAAAAGATTCACAACTCGATTTTTTATAAATGGTTGAATTTGAAAGATATTTACAAGTAGGCCAAGCAATTTCACCCCACCAATATATATTTGCACAATCAACATAAAATCCCATAGTTTTATTTATGCTATCCCATACATGAATGTTATAGCTTTCATTTAAATGTAAACTTGAATTTCCTGTTGCACAATATTGATTTGTAGATGCTTGAGCTAAAGCTTCCAATTCGCAATTATAAGTCTGAAACAACAATCGTTGGTTTTATTAATTCTACATAAAATTAAGCTTACCAATGGTGGAATTTCTTTTGCTGGAATATTGTAAGAACCATCTTCTAAAACTTGTTGTCCTGCAGCAAGGGTAGCACGGCGATCATTATGTTTCGAAATAAGCTGATTTCTCCACATTTCATTCAAAATTGTATTGGTGGTATTACAAACAACAGCATCCACGACGACATTTTGAATAATAATTGCTGCTGCCGAAAATAGGAACAATGATAAAAGAAGATTCATCTTTTTCTTTTTGGTTTGTTGCTGCACTTTCTTTTACAAAATGAAAGAAAGAATTATATTTGTGACTTTTTACATAAATTTTTGTTTGCTTTTATAGTAAAAATTTTATCCTTTTTCACTGTTCTTTAGTTCAACTTTTAATCCATGATTATGAAAATTATTATTAAAATAAAATAGAAAATCGAAGAAGCAAAGAACAGCTACCAACTCTTAAAAATTTTTTTTAGAAATTTTTGATTGAAAAAAAAGGTTTCACAGTTTAATTCTTTTTTTCATTCATGTATTGAACAAAGTTTTCATTCATATGGAATTATGATTATGATAATGATAAGCAAAAAAGCATTTTCGGCCTATTGAAAATAAAAAAAAGTCATAAAATGAATGTCAATTGTGCAAAAAAGCTACAAAAAAAATTGAGTAGGAAACATTTTTTTTTGAATATCAAAGAACCATGTTTCAGAGTTTGCCTACGCGTTTTTTTTATTCTGCATAATTATAATTTTAAAAATATAATCTCCAAATGATTTTTTTACTCAATGTATGTATGTATTCGTTTTTAATAAAATTGTTCCCTTTCGTCGTTGTTGGTTTGGAAACTAAAATAAAATTGCCACATATCAAAGCAATCAAAAGTATTTCGAAGTTGTTACAATAAAACTTATTTTTGCTCCTGTTCGATAAAATATTCTAATACACAAAATTGGGTTGAATTTGCTGATATTCTTGCAAACCTTCCAAAAATTGAATCTTTTGTTTAGTGAGTTTTTTCGGGTTTTTTTATTATACAAAAAAACAATTACCATTGACTTTTTTTCAGTTTAACTCAAAAAGATTCTGGAATGATTTTTACATCTAAAACAGTTGAAAAATTAGCAAAACTACCAAAATTCTCGAATTTAATACGATGATATTGTGGGGTCCGAATTTCACAAAACTTCAAAAGTTCTCAAGGTTTTTTAACTTTTAAAAATGTAAGCTTTTTTTATTACTTTTTAAAAAAAATAATATTTGCTTTTTTTAGAATCATCCTTCCGCAAATTTTAATTTTTGAAGTGAGTTAATTCAAGTGTCCAAAAATTCAAAAAAAACTTTCTCTTTGATGTATTTATTTATTTTATTTTTTTCTTAGTTCTTTATTGACATCAATTTTTTATTGCTATTCTTTATCATATTTTTATTTGTCTTCGCTTTAGTTACGCCTTTTTTAAAAATAAAATTTTTTTACAAAATTCCAAATCGAAAAAAGCCAAGTCAGAAATTTTTTTGAATTCATTTTTTATTGATTTTTAACAAAAAAATGTTACATTTTTCAAAGCTTTAAATATCGTAGTTTTTAATTAAATAATTTATAACTGAACAGTGGTGGCTCTTTCAACTTTATTTGTAATTGTAGGGCCGCAATCATCTTCTTCGGATGGATGAATGCAATCTTGAATTCCATCACATTTCCATGCTTTTGGAACGCAATTATCGTTGCATTTAAACATTAATGGTCCACACAAATGTCCTTGACTTTCTATAGAAAAATTAACAAAAAATAAGAGAAATAAAAGAATAAATAATAATATATTTAATAAATAATTCATTTTTTTGATTAATTTTATTTAAAAAAATAGAGCAACAACAATCAATAAAAAAAATAAATTCCATAGAAACAACCAAAGTTTTTTACACTCCTCTTTTTCTTACAATTTTTTTGAGGCTTGTTTTTGTTAAACAAATACATAAAAGGCGTAAAAGCAAAAGCACAATAATAAAAATAAAAAATTCGAGAAATTCCTAATGATTCAGTTCGATTGATAAAAAGCTTTTACATACAAATTAAAAAACCACCTGTTTTTTTTCTAGACACAGAAAATGGCTGTTTTATAAAATAAAAAAAAGACCAGAAAAAAATGTTTTAAATTATAATTAAATAAAAAATTTATGAGTTGAGAACTTTGCAAAAAGGGTGTTTCTGCAACAAAATTATTGGTTGGTTTTATTAGCTTTCTCTAAATGTGGCAAATGAATGTTTCTAAAACAAATATAAAATTATAAATCATAAAAAATAAAAACATACTTTTTCAAAAATTTTCCAATATTTTCCATATTTTTCAGCGCTAACTCGATCGATGGCAAACCATTTAAGGTTGGGAAAGTAAAAGGTTTCAGCAATTTTTTGAATTGTGTTTAAAGTAATTATTGATGAAACTTTTGAATGTCTACTAAAAAAATATTCTATAGTTTATATTTCTGTAATCGATCGATAAACTTACTATTCAAAATACTGTAATAATGGAAGCTTTTCAAGGATTTCAGCAAGTTCAACCCATTTTCCATTTTTATATTTTATTGTTGAACCAGACGAAAAATTAACAGTTGTAACATTTCCAGCTTGAACCAGAAACAAAAAATCGTTATAAGAAATTTTTTGATTTAATAAAATTAAAATTTTGACATCGACGTAGCTTAATTTTGAAGAAATTTTAGAAAAGGTATTTGGAACATAAAGGCCAAATTGAATTCCAACTACCCAAATTTTAGTGAAACAACATTTATCTACTTTTTGAACACAATCTCCGCCTAATTTACCATCAGCGAAATTTTTTGCGAGAGCAAACTCTTGATTTCGTAAAAAATATTTGCAAGTTTTAAATAATTTTTGATAAACCAAAGATGAAGAAGAATTTTGAAAAATATAATAAACAATATTTTCTGGGATGGCAAAGCGCTGAAAAATAGGGTTCTTTGGTAAAAATGGTCCAAGTTTTTTGATTGATGAAGTATAAAAATCACAAGTGTCCATGGTTAAATTTAGAGAAATAATGAAAATGAAGAAAAAAATTTCTTCAAATAAAGTAAACTATTTCTCGCTAAATTTTTTTGTTATGAATAATTACAATACGCCAATCAATTAAAAAAGGTGCTAAAAAAATATGTATAAGAACGGCGCGAAACCATGCCCGGTAACTATGAAATTTTTTTGTTTCAGATAAATCATAATCAATTACATTCAAAAATGCAATAAATTTATTTTATTAATACACAAAGTTTTTCAAAAACATTCAAAACAAAATAAAAAAAATAAGGGAAATAAAACGAATGAAAGACCACAATGACAATAACAAAAAAGAATATTTAAATAATGAAAAACAAATAACTTATGTCTCAGATTCAGGTTTATTTGGTTTAGGTTTTATGAATGGAAGACGAGGAAGCATTCTACGAAAATCATGTTGAGTAATTTCAACAAACACTGGGCAACATGATCGATTTTTTGGAACAAGTTTAATTTCGAATGAACCAGTAGGAAATCCAATATGTGGTTCTTGCAAAGCTTTTCGAGCTTTAAACTCTTCAATTTGTTCAGGAGTATATGGACTGAAACGTCTAGGTGGTGGTTGTTGTTGATCTTTGGCTGGAGCATCACTAACAACTTCACGATCATCAGTCTTTGTTGTTGATGACCGAATTTCAGGTTTGAATTGAAAAACTACTATTTCAGCTTCAGGTTGAATATTATCTTTTGGATTTTTATTTTCATCATCCGAATTTGAAAAGATGTCACGACTTGTATCTAATAAGGCTTTTACTGCAGCTTCGGATACAGTACTTTCTGGTTCCATAGTTTTTTCATTTTGTATTTTTTTATCCACCTTATCATCAAGAGATTTAACCTCTTTACTTTTCCTTTTCCTATCAGTTTTTCTTGATGATTTCAAGACTTTGTTAGGCTTTGGAACTCTTTCTTGAATTTCTAATTCAGGCATTTCATTAAGCATATCAATAACATCTTCGGTAGTAATATCGTTTGGATTTTGTTGGCAATCGAATAATGGTGGAGGCAAAGATTCAAGTGTTTCATTAATCATATCAATTACGTCTTCAGTTGTGACTTCATCGGTACACTGATAATTTGATAATGATGAAGGTAAAGTTTCAAATTGGACACATGAAGATAATCTAGCTTCAGGTCGACTTTTACTTGCAGTTTCAAAAGGTTCAACACAAGGAACACTTTCTTCGAATTCATTCGATGAAGGGTTGACATTAGATACACTAGCTTCAGGTTGAATAATATCATTTTCAAATCCTTCAATGTGGACGATTTTATCCTTCTTTGATGATGTTTTCTTCTTTGTCGATTTCTTAGGTGTATCTGTTACATCTTTAGTGAATTTGGTATTTAAAGAAGTTGATGGAACAGATTCCAAATTTATGGGAGAAGATGCAGGAGCTTCAGGTTGAAGAATAGCTTCTTCAAATCCCTTAGCTTTGATACTTGTATCTTTCTTTCCAGTTGATTTTTTCTTTGGGGATTTCATAAGTTTAGTCTCGTCTTCTCCCACTACATTGACATTCTTAACAAAGCTGTTCTTTTTTGAAAACTTTAGTCCATTTTCTTCTTCAAAATCTTCTACCCAAGGATAATATCTTTCAATTCTTTTACCTTTGTTTGCTCTGGGAGAAACACGTAATCCCTTCATGTCCTCTTGAATCTTGGATTGATGCATTTCAGTATCGCCATCAATAGATTCTTCTAACCCATAGTTGCTGCTTTCACGTTGTTCAGTTCGATCCTTTGTTGAGAGATCTTTAAATGAATGATTTGATGAAGAAAGCGGCGTGTGTTTACCACGAAATGCAATAGCATTAAGTTGAGACAATGCAGCTTGAATTTCTTCATCAATTTTTGTAGCAGACGTTTGTTCACTTTGAACCTTTTTTGTATGAGCCTTTGCTGCTGATGCTTGCTTTGGTTTTAATGTTTTATTTTCTTTTGATTTTTCGATAACTATGGTGGTACATCCTTCATCAAGAGAATCTTCTAAGCCATAATCATTGCTTCTTTCAACTTTCTTTAATGAAGTTTTTGATGATGAAGCAGCAACAACAACTTCTGGTTGGATATTTTCATGTTGAGTTTCTTCCTCGAACTTTTCAACATTGGTTCTTTTATCCTTCTTTTTACGATCTTTTAGTTTTTTGGGCGTCGATGTTATTTCTTCAGACACTTTCTTAATAATTTCATCATTGCTTTCATCAGCAGATTCTTCCAAACCGTAATTATTATTTTTTACAGTCTTTTCTTTATTTTTCTTATTTTTATTCTTTGTTGGTGAAGAACTTGTTGGTTTCGGGGTTTCTTTATTACCATCTAATTTAGGCATATCCCCATTATCTTCTTCAGCTGATTCTTCAAAACCCCATTTTTGCATTGAATCTTTCTTCGGTAATACCCATTCATCCGTGAGAAGTCGAATAGGTGGTCCTAAAGCCGAACTTGGTTTAATAGGAGGCGATGGAGTTGTTTCATCTAAGCTTTCTTCAAGGTTAAACTGAGATGGAGCTCTAACAATTTGATATGTTGTTCGTTCAGGCGTGATCGAAGTACGCCGAAGTCGAAGTTTTTTGATTGGTGAAGGTTTTTTAGGTGAGCTTTTTCTTCGCCTGGCCATTTTGCTAGACTGAAAAACAAATGTTTAAGATTTTGAGTATGTACATAAATTTAGAAACATTTTCATCAAAAGATATATATAAATAATTTGTTAGGTATTTGACCTCCCAAGATAATTACAATCACACAAAAGCATAATTTAAAAACTCTTTATTTGCTCTTTTCGTTTACAAACTTAAATATTAATAAATTTTTTTGCCTAAAATTAAATATCACAACTAAAAATTATACTCGTTTTCTGTTCTTTCATTATTGTTTTTCTGGTTTAACATCATCTTTAGCTTGAGGCATACCAAAAAATGTTCGTAATAACACTTCTGCAGCAAAACCCGGGGTAGTTTTACCTGATTTTATATCCCATTCCACTTCAGCTGCTTGTTTTATTACAGCTGGATGGCGTTTAAATAAGTTTATTATTTCGTCTAAAAATGGTTAAATAGATTTTAGCGGTGTCATAGAAGTTTCTGCATCAAAAATTAGCAAATGAATGCTGTTTCCCAAAAATTACGACAGCTAAGAAAAAAATAGTTTTTCATATCAAATGTTTACTACTAACCTTTGATATGATTCCACATCCATGTAATAAGTTGCTTATTTCGATGATTAATGAGATAACCCGATTTGGATGAAATATCCCAATATTTATACATTTCATCGCAAACAGCTTCAATGGTTTCAGGTTTATAAACTGAAGCTCTCATAACTTTTGGTTTCCATATATCTGATTTGGGTCTCATAAATTTTAATGCACTTATATATTCCGCTTGGGTCAATTTAGCTCGGGATTCAAGTTCTCCATCTGCTTTAGTAACAATTAAAAGATCTGATTGTTCCATGATTCCACGTTTAACACCCTGAAGTTCATCTCCATGAGCTGGAGATAAAAGGAGACAAAATAAATCACACATATCATTTACAGCAACTTCAGATTGTCCAACTCCTACAGTTTCAATTAGAACCACATCATATCCTGCACCTTCACAAAGAATTATAGCTTCATGTATGCCTCGAGTAACTCCACCCAGAGAACCACTGGTAGGTGATTGACGAATATATGCCATAGGATTTCGAGATAAATTTTGCATTCTTGTTAAATCGCCTAAAATTGATCCACCTGTGGTGACAGAAGTTGGATCCACTGTTAATACAGCCACTCGCTTTCCTCGACCTTCAGTTAATTCTGTTCCTAATGCTTCAATAAATGTTGATTTCCCAACTCCTGGTGAACCTGAGATACCTGGAAATAAAATTATTTTATTAGCAAGCGATCAAGACTTTAAACTTAAGCTAACTTACCTATTCTAAATATCATTGCATCCGTTCCATGTTCCTTTACTTTCAATCTTTCATTAGCCATTATTTCTTTTAATAAAAAATGTCCTTGAGCCCGTTTTTGAGCATTTTTGGATTCCACCAATGTTATCGCTCGAGCTAATGCACCTCTTTGTCCATTTAATATTCCATCCCTTAGCCTCTTTACTAATGGATCATCTTTGGTTATAGTATCATCAAAATTAAGTTTTTGATAAATTTCAAGCGCGCTTTCGTGGGTTATTGCTTTTTGAATGGAACCAAATTGATGTACTGCTGCAACTTGGTGGTAGAATGGTAAAATTTTACTTCGAAGCATCAAAGTTTCTGGTTGTTTGGCAGTCTGAAAAGGTAGTAATAATGTAAATGAAAGTAAACAGAGTTTGTCGAATAAAAGGAATCACGAAAAAATAAATTCCTTGATTTGGTCAAAAATAATATAAGTAAATTTGGCAGTTAAATTCGAGACTGTGACTGACATCTTTCCGAGCCAATAATTTATCGGTTTGTAACAAAACATTTTCAAAACAAAAAAGGTTGAAGACCACTGAGAAAAAAAACCCTACGTGCCCGTCAAAATAAGCTACACGCCCGTTGAAAAAAATGATCATGGACCAACCTTCGCCTGAGTATACATGCCCCAGATGTACATAAAAAAATGATGGGCGCGTATAAATTATAATAACGGGCGGTTATGTTTATAACTACGCGCCCCAATTTATAAAAGCAAAAAAAAACACCTACAACCCATACCTCCTCTCTTTTATATAGTTCTCCTTTAAATAAAAGGTCTTATCCAAAATTTAAATGCTATGGTAGTAAACCAAAGCTTTTATAGAAGAAATGCATAGGCAAATCATTCTTTTATATGCTAATTTAGGTTAGAGCAATTGCAACTGAACCTTATTTAGCAATCTCTAGCTCAATATTCATCTGATGGAGTTACGCATGGCTATGCCGCCACCTCAGAAAATGAACCGAAGATTAACCAAAAATTCATCCGGCTGCTTGGGCTTAAGTGAAAACCATAAAAGGGACGCTTAAAGATTTACTTTTTGCTGCCAGAGAGCCAAAGAAAAAACCTTTACGCGCCCCTTTTTAACACGCCCAAAATGAACAAACAGGGCATGAAGATTTTTATAAACAATAAGGGGATGTTGAAGCAAGGCATACGTGCTCGTATGAAAAACCCTGAATTTTTGGGGCGCGTACACTTTTTTTGTACGGGCTTGTAAATCAGACTTTGTCGCTTTTGGGCGCGGAGGGTTTTTTTTCTCAGTGACATTCATAAAGTTATTCATTCAAAGTCCAAGCATACGTAAAATTTCAAATAAAAATGCCGGGAAATAATTTGAAAACACCCAGACATTTAGCCAAAGAATGAATAAAGATGGCTATCTTCCAAACTATAATGTCTTATGTGAGAGTTACTATGAAACAAAAACATACAATATTTTTTCAAAGGATTTATCAATATAAACACTCACAGAATTTAAACAATAAACAAACAAGAATTCAAAAATATATAAGTGAGTACAATAAATACGTATAAGAATAAAAAACCATAAATACGAAAAGTATGTAAGAATTTTACAAACAACAAGAAAAGAAAAATGAGAATCAAAAGCAGCAATTCAAGGGTTTGTTATTTTTGTTCAATATGATGGACTGCGATCACGACGAGATGATCGAATTGGACTTCGTGAACGTCGACGAGATGAAGAACCGCCGCCGCCGCCGCCACCGCCACCGCCATTTGATTCACGACGAAAAGCATAATTGACGAAGACTTTCATTCCATCGATAACGGTATCATGAACTCTATCACGAGCCTGAAAATGGGTTGAATAAAAAGATTGTCAAAAAGGTTAAAACGATAAACATACTTTCGTAGCATCATCTTGATTATCAAAGCTGACAAAGCCAAATCCACGTGAACGTCCAGTATAATGATCAGTTACGAGTGTGACAGAATGAATACGACCATATTTCTCGAAAACTTTGCGCATATCACGTTCAGATGTGCTTAAATTCATTCCAAAGATCCCCAGACGAGTTGATGGAGGAGTGTCATCTCTTTGAGCTTGATTTTTTTCACGACTTGATTGTCCATCATCACGTCGTCTATCCCCACCACGATCACCGCCACCACCACGTCGTTCATCTCCTCGGTAACCACCACGTCTAAAAAAAGGATGATTAGTCATATGATGACCGAAAACAGATTAATGAAAAGCAGTAACCATGGCAACGAGGTTAAATAGCACTCGACAAACAAACCCAAAATTCATTACATGCCTTCACATTGCAAATGCTTCATACATATGCGATGTCAAAGCTTGTAGCTCCTATGAAATCCTTACGTTAGACTCACATTTTAATTCATAATCAATTTTAGGAAAAGAAAGAAAATAAAGAGCATAAAATAATGTCAAAATGAATGAATACTCGATATTGAAAGTTCAAAAATTAGATACCACTTTTTGAGGATATATCCATATCAAAGAACATAAAAAGATTATAAAGCAGCATTGAAAGAGCGTAATTTTAGATAACCATAAATACATATTGTTATACTTTTTCCCTCATTAAAGATATCGATAAACTGCTAATGGTTTTTCATATATATTCACTCAAGTTTTGATAATTTTGAGATGCAACATTGCAAAAGATTTTCATCGAAAAGAAAGATAAGAGCATGAGCAACACATAGATATATATTCAAATTGTTTGAATTCAACAACACCGATAATGTTTTTCCATCAAAAGAGAACCACCAACCAACCCATAAAACCTTTGAAATATTACCTGCGATCATCATATCGAGTCGGTCCACCGCGATCACCACCACGATCATATCCCCCACCTCCTCCACCACGAGGTTTACCAACTGGGGAGTGACTTCTTGATCGAGAAAATGAGCGAGGAGAGCGGGAACGGGAAGGAGATCTCATAATTGTTTCTTTATATTTTGAATTAATGAATGAAGAAGAACAAAATCAATCTTAAATAAGAAATATTGATGATTTTGAAAATAAAAATTGCAGTGAATTATAAAATGGGCGAACTAGAAAAACGAACGAGGGAAGGAAGCAACGAAAAAAAATGTCATGTGCCACGGCCGCTTGAAAAGCATCGGACAAACAAAAAAGCGTGGCAAGAAAAAAAAATGGAAACAGGCGAGATGCGGCAATGTCGAGAGAGGCAGAGGCTGCTTGCTTGGTTAAAAGCAAAAAACAGAAAAGTGCTTCAAAAAAAGTCAATAATGGAAGTTAGAGAGAATATTATTAGGCATCGACAACTTTAAATAAAAAAAGCATGATAATTTAATAAATGCATGAATATGGTAAAGGAGAAAGGCAAGGAAAAAATAACCGACAAATATTCATTTTTAGCTCAAAAAAGCCACGTTAATCAAATTTCTTCGGAGGAAATAAAATTTAGAGCATTATGTATTATAATTTTTTTTCTTTCTTATTACCTAATAACCTCATTTAAATATATTCTTTTATTTTTGGAGATTGAAAAGATAAAAACCAAGAGTAAAAAAGATTTGACGCGAATATCACATAAATTTTTACCAAGTCGAACTAAATTGAAAGAAGTTTTTTATAAAAGCTTTTTGCATATTTTTTTCTCCAATTTTGATTGCTTCTAAAATTACATATATTCCCTTGTTTTTATCAAAAAGTAACGAACCTTTTCTTCGCGTTTCTTTTGAAAAAAACAACAAAGGTTTTGGTTGGAAAAAGGCGCCGAAAAAAAGTATGTCTTTCTAAAATGAAAGGTTGTCTGCCAGCATCGTTACTTTTTTAAATTCTATGTCCATTAACGAAATAAACAATGGCAAAAATAATCAATATTAAAGGTTATTTTTGTTAAAGCAAAAAACTTATTTCCAAACAAGCAAAAACCAAAAATGAACCAAGGATTTAAATTACTGTAAGTAGTTATTTGCCAAAAACATCTTTCAAACAAACTTGTATATTTTCCATTTTTTACTGCTATTAAATTACTGTAAAATTATATGTTTTCTTCGAATAATTAATGTACTAATTTTAAATTTATAAAACCCCTCAAATAAATAAAAATACTTCAAAGTGCACCTTTTTAAAAAAAAAGTAATTACTTTTACTTTCTTTTTTATTACTTTTTTCGAAGTTGTTGGTTTTCAAAACAAAAAAAAGAAAGCATGCAATTAGTTTTTCAGAAAAAAAGGCAAACATAAATTATAAATTTGCCGTTGTTGCCATGCCCACAAATAAATTTATATTAATCATCATCTGCATCATTACGTAAACAAAAAACAGATGGTGTATGTACATAAATTGTAAAAGTAAAATAATACTGTATTTGTAACTAACTTTGTTTTTGTTGTATACATAAAAGAAATTTTAATCGCCGGTACAAATATTTAAAAAAAGAGTAAGTAACAAACAACAATAAAAAATAAATATTACAAAAATTTGTTTTCCGTCAAAATGAATGAATGAGACCACTTTTCCATATTTTAAATTAAATATAAGAAATTAATTTGATTTTGAGTACCAAAAAAAATAATATTAAAAAATTGAGAACTTTCTGTTTTCCAAGTTTTTAGTTTGAGTGATTTCGTTTTTTTGCTTTGATAAAATAAAAATATTAAAACACGCATTTTTTTAAACAACAACAACAACCACATCGGAATAATAAGAGTAGTATATATTTTTCAGAATAATAAAAAACATAAAATAAAAAACAATCAAGCAAGCAAGCCATAGATAAATAAATACCAAGAAACCAAAAAATAAATGAATGAATGATAGATAAATATTAATAATAATTCAGAAGTTCCAAAATTCAGCAGGGCCAAATTTTATGTATGTTTAAAGTTTTTTAACAATAACCAAAACACAATTAATTCCAGGTTTGAGTACATCAACATTTGGAGCGAAATGATTGATCAATCGAGAAGTCATGGATGAATAACCCATAATATATGTAATTACCTTATCTTCAGTAATTACGCCAGCAGCAGATTTTTCACGCAAATATGAAATCAATCCAGAGAGGGGTTTTTCGTGCTCAACTCCAATAGCCACAGCTAATTCATTTGTATCCATGGTAGTAATTTTATCAAATAAACTATCATCAAGGGGCAATCTTTGATTAATCATAAGTTTACGAAATCTTCCATCATCATCTCGAAGATATTGTTGAATGATGGATTCTTTGCCAGCAACTCGGTGGAGGCTAAAAAAACAAAGTAAGGTAAAATCAAATGTTCAAGAAAATTTAATTTAAAGAAACAGTCTATCTCATTTTGGAGTTTGTAGAAAATTTAAATATGCTAAACTAAAATGCATGCAAATGGCAGAAAAAAAATTAGCAACGAAAAGAAGCAGACGAATCTTGGTTTTTTGGGCAAAAAATTTACATTTTTTTTTATAATTTTTAATTTCAAAAATGAAAAGATAAGACTATTCTTTAAAGCTACAGTAAAAAGAAAATGGACTTACTTAATAATATAATCAACTTTTTTCAAATTTATTGGTCCTTTCCATGTGGATTCATATTGATTTTTTAATTCATCAAGGCTTTCAATTTTATCACTTTTAACCGCTCCATTTGAAATAGAACCATTAGCACTTTTCGGACGTTGCGGGGGTGAAACAGGTGAGGATGAATGAGATCCATCATCATCCTCTGAAATTGATGGGGTTCGAGGTCCTCCAACAGTTGCTGCGGCAGCTGCTGCGCCTCCACGACGACGTTTAGAATCCGTTGTTTCTTCGGGCGTTGATGAACTATGTTGTCGTTTGCGTTGTTGACGATCACGAGTACTATAAAAAATAAATAATGAATAAAATATTTTTGGATCAAAAATATTAAAATAAGATACATTTTAGCATAATCAACCGAAATTTTATGTGTTCTATCAAGGGTGGAATCCATCATGCCTTTACATGCATCTGTAGCAGCAGTAATATCGGGATAACTAAAAATTTGCAAATTAATAATTTAACTCTAAAAGTAATTTTCAAAAACATACGTAATATATGCATATTTATCGCCTTCTTTATATTCCAATTCTTCAATTGGCCCATAACGATCAAATTCTTTTTCCAACATTTCTCGTGTGGTCCAACTTCCAAGATCACCAACCCAAAGTCGACGAGATACTTGAGCTTTACCAAAACCAATCTTGAATTTTTTATCTGATCCTCGACGGAAGGGTTTATCGTTGAGTTTATTTTGGGCTTCATCGGCTGAATCAATCGACTAAAAAAGATAAGAATTTAATTAGTAAATATTTTTTGTTTGTGAAATTAGGGAGAAAAATGGTAAAAATTGGTTTTCAAAAACTTTCGAATGAAATTTTTTGGTAAACAAAATTATTGTAATTTTTTGCATTTTTTCTTACTGTTTTTAAAAAAAATTAAGTAACTTACAGTAAATACAACAAAAGCATATGAAGCATCGCCATTATGATTATATTTCATTTCAACATCTTCTAAATCACCATATTTAGCTAAAATTTCTCTAACTTCTGATTCCTTTGCATCTGGTGGAACATTTCCAACAAATAAAGTTCGAGTGGGTTCATCTCGATTGAGATGGAATACGGGACTTCCAGATCGCTTTCTTTCACGTCTCGATGATGATGATGGAGGTGGTGGAGGTGGAGATGAACGTCTTGGTGGTGGACGTTCTCGTTCAATTCGTCCTCCTCCTCCACGGCTGCTTCGTTCTTCACGTTCTGGAGGGGTACGTTCTCGACGATCCATTAATGAGCGATTATATCTATCAGGAATATATTTGCCTTCTTGATCTCGAAGCACTCCAGTGGGATCCAAACATACTCGATTACCAAGTTTTCGTTGTAAAGTTGGGATTTTAGTTCGACGAATTTCTTTTGCTGGTCCATTATCCTCAAAATTTACATATGCAAATCGATCATCTTCACCATTATGTCGAACGATTTTAATCTATAAAAAAAATTTGGGGTAAAAAATGCATCTTTTTTCGGCAAAAAAATTGGCTTACTTCAAAACGTTTGTATTTACCAAATTCATCTTCAAGAACTTGTTTGACTTCATCATTCGACAATTTATGATCGAAACAAGATAGGCGCAAATTGTTATAAGCATTAGGGGATTGATTTCCAAATCGATCACGATAAAATTTGGATAAATGTGGGGAACCTTCTCGACGACCACTGCCACTTCCATTTTTAGGTGAACGTCTAAAAAAATATTTGCAATCAGAAACTGAATATCAAAAAAGTTTTGTTAGTAAAAGCTTACGATCTCCGTTTGCTGCTAGTTCGGCGACGATCTTCAGGGGATGATGAGCGAGATTCACTTCGTTGACGTCGAGGCATCTTTCAAAGCAACCAAAGTAGTAAATGCACCAAGTAAATATAAAACCTTTAAAAAAATCCAAAGAATAAGAATATGTATAACCAAAAATAATTAATAAATATAAAAAAATAAAATAGGCTAATAGAAATTTAAACCGGTGGAAGAAGCATTTACACGTTTGCGCGCCAAAAAAGTAAGTATCTCAAATCTTTTTTTTAAATAGTTAAATCGTTTTCTAATATTTTTCAATTACCAAAATATAAACCAAAAAATATTATCTGCCCAAAAGTTTTGCTTGCTTCATTTTTTAAAAAGAAAAAATAACCAAAAAAATATATATATTTGAATAGGGAATTAATAAATACGCACAATGGGAAGAAGAAGGTTTGGTAAACGACGGAATGAATGAATGAATTTAGTTTCTTCTTACTCGTCAACCTCGAATATTTTGACCTCTAAATAATCATTTTTGTTTTCTGCAGCTTGCAAAATACTTCACTTCACCATTATTTATATAGGGAGAGGGGATAATTTGGCGGGAATTAAAGAAAAGAAAGGGCAGCAAAATAATAAATAAATATGTGGCATATTGTAGCCGCCGACGCTGAAACGAATCAACTAAAAAAAATCACGCGCAGTTATAGTTGTCCCCAAATTTTTTTCTTCTCTCCACCATTAAGTAACAGCAGCAGCAAAAACTAAGAAATGCAAAAATGTCACAGGTAACAAATAGTTGCCATTTAGATGTATGCACTTTTTTTTAAAAATGGGTTGAACCAAAAAAATAAAATATATAACAAGAAAAAATATAGGCTGGTTGGGTTGTTGTTGGTTGTCCTTAGAGCTTTTTTTTAACTCTACTAACTTCAAGTAAAAATAATAAAGTTAGAGAGGAAAAAAGAAGGTTGAAAGCATAATAATGCCTGCCTCTAATGGGATGAAAAAATTATTGGATGGAGAGTATGTCAATATTTTAATAAATATCCAAAAAATACAGACATACATAATTGCACATACATTTATGCATATAAGTACCACACCCACTTTGAGCCCAAAAACAGATATAAAAATTAACCCATTATAAAAATATAATAATCTTATATCATGTTGCTACCAAAAATTTTAAAAATACAAATTTTGTAATAAACTTCACTTCGATTGTTGCAAACCAAAAAAATTTCAAAACAAAAATATGCAAATATGCAAATTATTTTGTGAATTAAGTTAAGTAAACCAAAAATCTTTATTCTTTTCGGAATTATTAAATAAAAATTTTCATGAAGGATGGGGTTTGGCTCAGACTCGGCCTAAAATTTGTCCACATTATTTAATAAAAAAAATTGTTTGGTGTAAAAAATCATAATTTTTTACTAACAATCTCTTTTTATTATTATTTCGAGAATTATCGCATATCTCTTTGATAATCATTGCCGCACCACCACCTTCACAATAAATATTTAAACATAAAATAAATTAAATTAAATATTTAATCAATAAAAAAATATATATATGTATTGAAAATGAAGGAAGTTAGAAATATATAAAAAAAATGGAACTGGAAAGACGCGGGTCTTTTTTTTCCCCAGCGCTTTTCTGCTTTCTTTGCTATCGATGTTGCTGTTGCAGCGTTGGAAAGTATTTTCTTTTTTGGGACAAAAAAATGAGAGGGAAAAAAAAGAGGAGGACACACATTTCCATTCTTCAGCGTAATGAAATAAATGGCGTCCATCTTGACACGATTATATCGTGTCGTCGTCTCTGATGTCCTTGGAATAGGGTGGAAGAGTGCCTTGTGCGTATTTGAATGTGTGAACGGCATCGTTTTTTTCTTCTCTACTTTACTGAATTTTTTTTTCTCGCTTGCTTTGTCGTCGTTGCTTATCTTCGTTGAAAAAAAAAGAAATAAGAAAAGGATTATTATTAACATTGTAAAAACCAGCACATTAAAAATATAAAATCTTATTATTCGAATTTACTTTTAGAAATGAAAAAATTTTAACTTGTTAATTGAAATCTGGAAAAAAATATGACAGGTAAGGACTTTTTTAAAGAGAAATTTTAAAAGTTTACTTTTTTGTGTAAAAAGCTTATTTGCTTGATTTAATTAAAGCTTTTAAAAAAGTGCTAAAAACAAAATTAGTTTTTTGCTTGATTAAATTTCCATTAAAAAAAATAGCAACTTTTTTTCATTAAAGTTAAGCTAATAAATTTTTTGTTGACATTTGTGCTTTGAGTTTTTGGACTTTTTATTAAATTTCTAATAAATTTTTATTTTAGTTGAAGAAAAAACAGCTCCACCAATTGTTCGTAGAAATTTGCGTCCAAGTTTTGCTGAAGATGGTGAGTCTCTCTCTTCTCTCTCTATCCCATCCCTCTTTTTTCCCTCCTTTTTTGGAAGGAAGTTGAAACTCAAAAACTCAAACAAAAAAGAAGGAAAAGAAAAAGACGCTAATTATTTTTCGCTTTTCTGCTTTCTGCATTTTTGCACAATTTTTTTTCTTCTTTTAGTTTATGGTGGAACAAATTCTAATAGCTCAACAACATCGACCACTAACAACACAACAAATACAAATACAACAACATCCTCATCATCATCGTCTTTATCTCCCTCCTCATCGCTGGAGGGCACAATAAACGCTAGTGGCGGTCCAACAAGTAAGTAAAATAAAAAAATGGTTTTTTCCCTCCAACCCTTCAGTTTTCTCTTTTCTTACTTGTTTCTTGTCTTTTTTTTTGCTGCTCATTACTTAAAAATAAATTTGTTTTTTTTGTTTTTTTACTTGCGTCCATTTTTTTAGTAGCAGCTACTCCCATTGCGAATACTATCAATCTAAAAAAGGATAACAACACCAGCCAAAATAACAGCACAACCACGACGACAACTACAATGATGTGTGAGTCATCCCTTGCACAAAGAAGGTGCGCAAATTTACCAAAATTAAAAGAAATTGCACCCGAGGTTAAACCATCCATGGATTATTCGGTGAGTTTTTTCATTCAGAAAATATATATATTTTTACTTTAATTTTAAAGTTAAGAAAATTATTTATGAATATTTTGGCGATTTTTTATGGCAAAAAAAAAACTATGGTTTTTGAATCTAAAATTGGCATGCTTCTTGTCAATCGATTTATGCGCTTGAAAAGTTTTTTATAACCGCGCAAAATTAATTTTGATTTACTCAGGAAACTTTGAGTTTGTCAAAAAATACTCTAGAAAAACGGACCCTAATAAATTTTGAGAAATTTAATTTTTAGTCCAAAATTGAAATGTCTGATATAGACTTTCATTATTCTGATCATGATTGTTATGAAAATGAAATCGCTGAATTATATTCATATTCTGAAATGGAAGATTGGGCGATTGGGTTGGAATCATTTTATAAATATACTGATAATCGAAATGTAAGCCTACATGTCCCAACTTTTAAAAAAATATATCTCTAAAACTTCCATTTTTTAGCTCCCACAAAATTTCCAAAATATGGAAGTTAAAGAAAAAAAGCGTTTGATTGCAGATTTAATTGAAATGCTTGAATCCTCTGAATCTTCAGTTCGTTTGGAAGCAGCTCGATTGGTTCTTTATCTCCTTCAAGGAGCATACGGAGATTTTAAAAGTACGGATGAAGAAGAAAACGATGAAGTAAATATAGATGATTTTAAAATTCCTCGCGATAAAGGCACCGGAGGATATGAGCATCAATGTTTGGTTATGGGTGGAATAAATGCATATTTTTGTTATCAACAAAATCTCTATCCTGTAAGTCTCTTCAAGTAAATAAAAATAAATATATAAAAGTTTTTTTAGTCACTTTGCACGATGCTTCTTTATGAAATTCAAGAACCATTTGATGTTAATTTTTGTGCAGATCGGTCAAGAAGTAGACAATCATCGATGTCGAATAGCAGTCGATCGGCTTCAAATATTGATTTAGCTGATACATCGAGCCGTAAGCTTTTTTTTTATTTGAGACTTATTTATCGAAATTGTCGTCAGGGCATAGCAATCTTTAAAGTTTTTTTTTTCATTCACTTATTTGCCTCAAAACTCGATTGAAAAAACCTATTTTTTAAGATTTGAAAATACTTCAAAAAATCTAAAAAAAAATTTACTAAAAACTTATTTTATTTTTTGTTAAATTTATTTTAAAGTTTATCAATGCGTTTTTGAGGCTAAAACCAAAACAAAAAATGCATCTAAAATAAATTGACTCGACTTAAATCAAAACTCTTAATTTTCTGAAACGAAACATAAACTCTATTCAAAAACCCCAAAACTAATCACCTTTGTTAGTTTTACATATAAATTTTTTTAGTTGAGCGCCGAAGTAAACGATCCGCCACTCTTGCGGATAATGAATCCATTCGAATTGTTCTCGCCTGCTTATATCATATGCTTGAAGGAATTCGACGAGAAATATGGATTGATGAACTTTCATCAAAATCTCATTTCTCCGTGGATGAATTATTAAATTTGCGGAAGCGATATTTAATTGAACTTGAAGAACCTTTGGATATTGCAAAAGTTCCTTTATTGGTCGTACTTTTTGATATGATGCCCACATTTGCGAGAGGCCAAAATCCCCATTATCCCATGAGAAAAGTTTTGTTACTCATTTGGAAAATAATTACTGCAACTTTGGGTGGATTTGAAGAATTAAGGGAAGAAAAAAATCGTCAACGAAAAGATAATGAATTACCCATTATGGAAGATACCGTGGATGTGGGTTCTCAAATGAAAGCCATTCGAGTTAGTTGCGATGGAGATTATTTTAATTGTAAGTGTAAGTTTTTAACTTATTTTTAAAGCAAAAATGCCAAAACTTACTTTTTTCCAACTTCTGAAAAAAAAAATAATTTTTGAACAAAATTGAAAAGATTTGTTTAAAAAAGAGAGTTTTTAGACCCTGGAGTTAAAACTCGATTAGCTCATCCACCTCGATCCATTTCCCGCCAGCTTGCATGTGCTTCGGGTGATGGTTCCAAAGAAGATGATGAACCTCCAAAATCTGAAGCACCTGTTCCAACAATTGCAGCGAGATTACGTGGAGGTGGATCATCGGAAAATGATGATGGATCTGGTGGATTGCCCAATGTTGATGGAGATGATGAAGTTTTAGAAGAGAATAATAAAAAATTAACTGAAGATGATGTTCCAAATGCTAAAGCTGAAGAATCTTCTCCACCTCCAGATAATTCTCCCGGTAGCAATAATAATGCTGGAGACTCAACTCCCATAGTTGCAAGATGCCGTCCTAGATTTGCTGGAAATATTCCTTATCAAGAATTTCATGGTCGAGGAGATGTGACGCCTAAAGCGGGTTCACCCAGAAAATCCACACTTCCATGGAAACCAAAAGTCTCTGAAAATCAAATAGAAACTTTCTTACAACAAGCAAGAGAAAAGTTTTTGGGTTATTCAATTCCTGGAGATATTTCCACGACGTTTGCTCTTCCACCAACCATTGATTTAAGTTTGGAAGCTTTTCAACGACATGTTTATAAATCTTTGAGTGAAATTCAAGTTAGTTTTATTTTTTATATATTTAAACTTGGGCTGTCGAAGCATCAAAATGCAAAATCTATTTTTCGTTCACTCAACCAAAATAAAAAAAATTTGAAAGAAAGCAAGAATGAGTCGATTTTTTCAAAATTAAAAATTCCACAAAAAGCTAAAATTTAATTCAAAAAAACTTATTTAAATTTTTCTTAAACTTATTTTAAGAGTTTTTATTAATGCAGTTTTGGTGGCAAAAAAAATTTGATTAAAAAAGTTACTTTATTGGAAAATTCGAAGCTAGACAACCTTGATCCCGATAACCCTAATTTTGATAGACCATTTACAAATTATATATATAACTTTTATTTTTTTCAGGTAGCAAATGATGATAAATACAATCGATTTCCATTTACTCAAAAAGAAAAAATTCCTAATACTCCAACTGAAAGACTTTATGTCGCTTTATTGCCTCAAATCGGGGATTATCTTGTTGCATTATTAAAAATGCTTCTTGCAGCTTTACCGAGTTCCAAATCCCGTGGAGATGCACTCTCCATTTTATCGGATGTTTTAACCCCTGAAACAGATAACAATGAAATGCTTTCAAATTCAATTAATTTGGATGCTTCAACCCGAAACGTTTTGGAAGAGCATGTTCGAGTTGCATTGGATATTGCAAGGCATAAAGAAGTAAGTGGCCGATCTCAATTTTTGGAAAATTTGAAGCTAAAAAATTTTCTGAAAAAAGCCACGTTTTTATTTTTATAAAAAAATACATAGTTTCAAGAGAATCAAATTTGCATATTCTCTTAATTTTTTAGTAATTTAACCCAAAATTTTTTAAAAGCTCTCGAAAAATGAATTTTTCTGCACAAAAAAATTCGGAAAAATACCTAAAATTTCAGTGGTTTCAAAACAGTTTTTTTATTTTCATAATTTTCTTTATTAAAAACTTGTGAAATTTATTTTTGCCAGTAAATGTGACATGGCACTGATTTATATTAATGAAAAATATTGTAATTACTTAATTTTATTGTATCCTTTTTAGGTAATCGTAAAATCAATTTCTGGCATTCTTATAATCCTATTTAAATGGTTAAAAATAAATCACATTTATCAATATGAATCCGTTGGACAACATTTGATTATGCTTAATTGCGTTCCATTAATGCTAAAATTCTTGGATCAAAATATGGTTCGATATATTCAAGCTAAAAATGAATTAGCTCCATTTAATTATCCATCAGCTCCATTATTTTTTGCTCGAAACAGCGAAGAATGGCCAACTTTATCCGCTGAAAATGTGGATGATTCCGATCATGATTCACAAAGTTATTATATTTGGAGAAATGTTTTTTCTTCAATTAATATTGTTCGATTATTAAATAAAATTACTAAAGGTCGTCAACCAAGAACTATGATGTTGGTGGTATTTAAATCTGCACCCATTTTAAAGAGATGTTTGAGAGTTAAATGTGTAAGTTTTTTTTGGGAAAAAGATTTTTTAAAGAGACAGATTTTGTGTAAAAATTTACCGTCGTTGATGTGCTAGATAATTTTTCAAAAAATATCATAAAAATGATTAAAGATATTTTCGTGTCAATAATCAAATTTTTAATATTCGTCGCAAAACCTAACTCGGTTAAATTTGGATAATTTAACTACGATAATTTTGACTCAAAAAACTAAAAATTTATGTTTCTCAAACATTTTTTTTCTCGAGATCTAAGCTGTTAATAAATTTATTATACTTTCCAGGGCCTATTCCAACTTTATTGTTTAAAGCTTCTTAAGCTTCAATGTCGATTTTTGGGTCGACAATGGCGTAAAACAAATATGGATTTAATGTCCGCCATTTATATGAGAGTTAGACATCGATTAAATGATGATTGGGCTTATGCTAATGATACTCGAAACAAACAATGGGATTATCAAAATGAAGAAAAAGATTTAAAATTAGCTGTTGAGAAATTCCACTCGCGTCGATATGCAAAAATTTATCCTCAATTTAAATTAGGTAATTTTTTTTTTGCAAGTGACAGTAATTTTCAGTAACCCCATAGGCTTACTGTCTTAAAGTTACAGTAACAGAAAAATTTTAATAACCAAAATTTTTTTTAGACAATCAAGAAATTGCAAATACTTCGAATGATTATTTTGATTCAACTTGTTTGGAAGATTTTGAACCCGTTGATAATTGTTTGCAATCCGTTTTAAATACCGAAACAATCTTCAGTGAAAGATTTAAACGATATTATGAAAAATGGTTGGACGACGAAGTATTTAAAAATAATATCAATTGGGAAACTTTACTTGAAAATTCTCAAGGTGTTACAAATATGTTAGAAAAGGAAGAAGGGTTTCATTCAGATACTGCTTCCACAGCATCTGTGCCACCACCAATTTATGAAAATGTCGATCCAAGGGGAAGAACTTCAACTATCATTGCTCGATCATAAAAAAAATATGTATTCTTTTACTATTTTTTAGTTTTGTATATTTTTCTGTAATTTTTCGTTTGGTATTTATAAAAATATTTAAATCAATACAAAATTCTCCAAACTATTCGATACAGAAAATAATCAAACAAAAAGTAAGACAAATATAAAAGCGATTAAATTCGGGATTAACCATGGCCCGCTGAAGGACATTCTTACAAAAAAAAGTAAACGTGGATTATTGTTGTCAATAAAACTTAATTCTTGAATAAAAAATGTATATAAATAATTCTATTTTCTTTTTCGTTTTTACTACTTTTTGTTTAAGAATCTTTCCTTCAATTCAATATTCTTAATAATTTTATTCAAGCGACATAAAAAATATAATATATAAAAAGCACCATCAAAAAAACAGAAACTGCCAACAAGAAGAATTGAAATCCCGATCAAGTAGCTATAAATTCCTGTTGTTGTGAATGGATCAGTTTCGTTATTACCAAGATAAAGAAGATATTGTTTAACTTATTCCATTGGCGTTGTTTTATCAATTTTAAGCCAAATTAAAAAAATAAAATAAAATATTTAAAAATTAAATAAAAATGCTTTCCAAAAATTTGCAAGCTATGTGGATGTATTTTAAGCAAAGAAAAAAATAAAAAGAAGGAGCGAATTGTTTGCATGTTTTTTTTTAGACATTGTGTTAGCAATATTGATTGAAATTATATTTTTCTTTTCGATTTTTTTTTTATTGTACGCGTGGTCTTCCATTTCGCTCTGTTCATTAAAAACGTTTTTAAAGTTTCAAACCAAAATGATTTTTGTTTTAAATTAATTGAAATAAAAATGTAAAAAAGATAATCGTGTTTATATGATTTAAAAAATATAAAGAATATATGACGAAAATTTTATTTTAGAGGAAAAAGTTAAGAATAAAAGGAAACACTTGTACACACCTTCACATTATTTATTAAGAATGTTTGTTTATTCGAAGTAAATGAAAAAAAAATTGTCAAAGCAACAAAAATTTTTTATTTTTAACCATTAAAATAACCAAATTTACGATTAACTTGGGATTTATTTTATCATTTTAGTTTTTGTTTATTTTATTGAAGTCTGCTTAAAAGATCTTTGTATGTTTCAGATTGAAGGAAACGAACATAGGGGTCATTTCGAAGAACTTGTTCAACGTATTTAATTGCATCGTCGAATAATGCTCCATCAATGTCCTTTTCTTTAATGCGTTTGAGAAGGTTGTTTCGAACTCCATGAGGAAGAAAAACCTGAAAAAAAACATGAGAAAGGTTAGAGTAGAATACTCTCCATAATTATGGAAGCTTTTTTTTACATTTAAAAATTAATAAATTTAACTCACTTCATTTTGAATTCCTTCCTTGAGAAATTGATCATAAATGCTTCGAGCCATAGCGGACGATTTATTTTTGGCATGTTGAAATTCAATGGAAGCTTCCCAAAATTTGAGATTTTCTTCAGCGTGAATAGAAATGAGAAAACGTCGAAAATAATGTCGGCCAACTTGATTTCCAAGCAACGCTTCAAAACTCGTCCCCCATTTTTCAGCGTAAGCTCGAGGAAGGAGCTTTTCCAAAAAACCCAAATAAAGGTCAGATCGACGAAATCTTGGAAGTTGATCGTTTTCAAGAAGCTTATGAATTTCTTTATGCGCAGGTTCAACTAACTTTTTATCAACGTTTGTGCCTTTGGCAATTTCCATTAATTTCTTAAAAATAAAATAAAAAATTTAAGATTTTCATTTTTTTTATAAAAAAATTATTGAATTTTATTGGCTTTAAAAGCATAATTTTTACTGCTTTTTTATTTTACACCTGTGTTTATTTTAGAATAAGTTTTTTTGCAGGTGAAAATGAAAATAAAAATGTCAGATGTTTTTCATAAATATGACGTTTCTAATTTTTAAAGTCGTCATCAGAAAAAATAAATGCGAAATTAAATTTTTGTAAATAAAACTCAAAAACTTATTTTTTGTAAATTGGAAAAACAAAACTTTTTTATATAGCGAATGCTAATGCCATTAAAAAACGTGTGGGATATTTACACATTCAAAAAATTATTTTTACATTTCTCAAGCAAATAATATTTATAATTAAAATAAATTATTGCTTTCAAGAAACTATACCAAGTTAATTACAAAGTTGTTTTGATCACCTAAAATAATACATAAAAATTCCACCTACATTTTTTTGGCTTTTTAGAAAGTTTTATTTTTTAACTTTTTCAACAAAAAATCAAAATGCATAGGCTTTTAGGAGGCTCGATAAAATAATAATTTTACCGTAAATTTTCAAAAGAAAAATAGTTTGTGGAATCAATTTTATGATTTCATTAATTTTTTGTTTAACTGTAGTCTAGCTGAGTTTAGGTTCACTCTGATTTCTTAATTTTTTTACATTTATCTTTTTTTAATAAAAAAAATATTCATTTATTAAACTTACACTTCGAGCTGGTGCACTAACATTAACATAAGTTCCCATGGATTCCATGGTTTCAGCCACAGCAGCTTGAAGTTCATCGGGATTTTTCATTTTTTTAAATTCTTCCAATTTTTCCATGAATGCCATATTTTCTTCCGCTAAAGCTTGAAATAAAAAGCATCGAAAGACTTGCTTCGCTAAAGGATCCTTCATAATTTCCGTTGCGGTACATGATGACCATGATGCAGCTCGAGGATAATCCAACCCTTCCGTGGATGGAAGTTCAGGTTCAGGTTTATTTCCAGCACAATTTTTATCAAATAATGCATCCATTGCGGGTATAATCGAATTTTGTAGATGCTTTTGAATTCGAGGTGGAGGAGTTTTAATTAAAAGTCTTTCAGCAGATAAATTTCCCGGGGAGAGATTTGGCGATGGTTCAGGTGATAAAGTTTCAGGGTTTTGTTGATCGCTTTCTTTTGAAGTTGAAGGTCTTGATGATGCTTCAGCGTCTACTTGTTGCTGTTGCTCGGGATCAGGTGGTGGCGGAGGTTCCAAAGGTACCACAACCTTTTTTGATTGTGGTCTAGAACGTAATAATGGAAAACACATACTCATTTTTTTTATTAATTTAAGAAATGGTTTCTTTTTCTTTTGTCACCCAAAAAAAAAAGAATAAGTTTGAGTTGTAAAATAATAAAAATATAAATAATTTGTGACGGAGCAACGAAGAGACAGAAGCAAAACAAAATAAAAAGAAAAAGATTTACTTTCTTTTTTTTCTTTCTTACTTTCAAATAAAATAAAAAAGCAAGAGGTAAATTTTTTAATTTTATTTTATTTAAATGGGGAGTAGTGTAGAAAATAAATACGTATTTCGCTTGGCAACGACGACAAGAACATAGAAGACAAGAGAAACAAACGAGCGCCGTGAATGAAAGAGGGCCAAAGGTGTTACAAATTTTTTTTAACTAAGAAAGACGCTGGGGAAAAAGAAGTAAATAAATAGGTTAGTTGTTGGCTTGGATGCTGCTTGCTTATGAGAAATTCATTCATTTTTTAAGGTTAATTGAGTGAATATAGTTTTTTTATTTGAATGAATGAAAAATTTGATTATGAAAAATTTCGAGAGATAAAAAAGGATTGTATGCAACATTTATTAATTTTGAAAAGAAATTATGAAAGTCATTAAAATTGAGACGAGTAATTAAGAAATAATTTAGCAAATTTGAAGGAAGTGTTTAAATTTAAGTTAATAATTAAAAATAGAAGGAAGTAATTATTTTTGGGTTGTGAACTTTACGAAAAGCGAAGGATATCCAGATTTTTAATTATTGAAAACACAAAAACTAAAGCATTAAATTTGCTAACAGACTAAGACCTCTCTTCCAAATCAAAACTAATATCGAGAAAAAGGTTCTTCATTTTTTTGGATGAAAAGCGAGCGTATATAGAAGAGTTAATAGGTAACGAAATTCTGGCATGCCTTAAATATGAATTACAAAGATGGCTTTTTTTAGTTTTTTCTTTGAAACAATCTAAATAAACACCAGCAAACAAATTTCCTAGAATGACTTTATTTACTATCGAAGCAAATTTTTCTTTCATTTTTTTTTATTAAACGAGTCTAGAAAATATTCAAAGGCTATTTTATCTTTTCATAAAAGTGATTTCTAAAAAACAAACACTTCACATCCTATTTACACAAAAGCTTATAAGGATTTCAAAAAAACATAAAAAAAAACGCCTTTTTATTCTTCGAATTTGATAAATATATTTTTTTTATGAAAATACGCAGTAAATTCATGAAACAAAGAGTGACTCAAATACATTGGAGGCGAAATTTCTCGGACAAAGGTAAAAAAAATTGAAGTTTGATAATTTTCAATTCCTATGGGATTTTTTAAAAACTTTTCTTATTCTAAATATTATTTTTAATTGGGAAAACCAAAACGAAAGTAAACTTGTTTATACTTTTTCCATTTTCGCCTAAAAATAAAACCAATTTTTTTACTTTTCCGTTTGTATCTTTCAAAAGGTAAAAAACCAAATAAAAACTCAAAAGCATGCAAAAACGCAAACATGCAAAGCTTAAAAACTGAAAATTTGAAAAGAATTTTTTAAACAAAAAAAAAGAAAAGAAAAAAGGTGAAAGAATAATTTTTCTTTCATTTACTGACTATTCTGAGTGTGACTGACTGAAATTTTATGAAAGAAAGGATTAGAAAAAGTTAAGCTTTTATATATCCATATCCACCATTCTTTCTATTCACGTCTTTTTCAATTATTAAATTTTCAATAAAATAATTCCATCAGACAAGCTATAAAATTTTTTTGAAATCTGATTAACAGCGCTGATAACTTTATAAAGATATTTGGATACTGAGAGAGATTAAATTAATTTTGTAACTACTATATTCATTTAACTCGGTGGCATGCTAGGTAGGTACAAGAAAAAGGTCAAAAGTTAGTTAAAAATTAAAAAAGTGATGTGGTAGGAAAAAAACTCTGGAGTCACAAGGATAAAAATGTCACAAAGATACTGTATTTTGAATCCCAAAAGAATGAGTTTTTATAATAAAAAAAAATAAAGTTAAAATAGGCTTTAACAAAAAAATTCTTGGTTTATTTTTAGATAACACATTTTGATAAATTTGATAAATCTGAAGCAAAGTAAAAAGTATTCTATTAAAAGTTAGAATGAGTAAGAAAAAAACATTTATTTTTGACATTTTTCTTATAAAATAAAATTAATGGAAAACACCTGTTCTGGGATAAATTTAATTATTTGAGAAGAAATTTACAAAGAAAGTTGGATTCTAAAATGAATTAAAATTTTATTTTTTAGCATTCAATTGGTTACTAAGCAAGCAAATCATGAGTTTTTCAAAAAAAAAAAGAAATAAATTTTAAAAAGAAAGAAAAGTGAATTAGATTTTTTTTATGTAAAAATTTGTCATTCACAGCGCAATCATTTTCAATCAAAGGCGGAGTACAAATGGCCAAACGCAACGTGTAATTTTTGGATTTTTTAATTATTTTTTGATAGTTAACGCCATATTTAAAAATCTGGAATGGGTTTAGGAGAAAAGTGTTGAAAGGGCGTTTTTAAGTTAGGTAATTATCTATCTTTTCGTATAAACGAATTTCAATTTCATAAAAAAACAAAAAAATGGTTCTGGACTAACTTTTTTGGTCCACATCTACTCCGCCATGATTACGCTGTGCATTCCAAAAAAAAATTTTGAGTTAATTTATTCAAAGAAAGCCGTTATTTTTAAAGAAATTAATTTTCTACAGTAATGAAACATAGCAAAATGGAGTCTCTAAACACGACTAACTTTATAATTCCATAGTCTTGATTTAGTGTGAAACAAAAATATACAAATTTTCGTGGCGAGACTGAAATTTTTTTACTATATAAAATACACATACAAGGAAGTCACCTTTCTAAGCAAAGTAAGAAGAAATAATCTTTAAAAACCAAAGCCAGACAAAAGAAAATCAAAAAAATAATAAAGAGCGAAAATCTACCTAACATTAAAGTCTATGAATTCAAAGCAAATAATTGACATCCGACGCTTTCATTATTAATATTTTTTTCAAAGAAAAAACGAAAGCTCTTTTACACTATCGAAAAATTGAAAAGAATTTTTTTTTATTGAAAATAATCCGCGTTTTGCTGCTTATATTTAGTTTTTAAAAAGTAAAAACAAAAAAAGTAGGTTTTATAGTTTTTGACAACGACTGAAAGTTTGTATTATGTAAGTCTCTAGAGTAGCAAAGAAACCCATAGGCCCATGACTAAAGCGTTTCTAATATTTTGGTAAACGAAAAGTTTCAAAATATCAACTTTATCAAAGCCTTTTTGGATTTTTATGGGATTTAAAAAGGTTTAAAAGAATTTTGTAGTAAGTCCATGAAAGATTTATGAATTAAGAAATAATGAGCAAAGAAAATTGGTAAAAGTAGTAAGTAGGGAAAATACAAAATGAATTTTTTTGAAGTCCTGGAAACGCAAAACGTAGAAAGTTGTTTTAACAAAATTTTGTTTTGCTTCCGTGATGCCAAATACATTTTTAAATTTAGAAAGAACCTGGACACTTTCAAAGAAAAACAAATCGAGCCAAATTTATATTTAGAAAAAAATTTCAGAATTCAAAGTAAAAACTTTTTGCCTCCAAATCATAGCTGTCAGATAATATAATATTTTAATATTTTATCCAAGCAATAGTTCCACAAAATTAACAAAATAAAAATTCAGCTATTTTATTTTACAAACATTTGCGAAATTTAAAAATAAAATACAATTAAAAAACTTACGTTTCCACCGCGGTGTCACCACTTTGTCGATAAGTTCTCCACATTTTTCAAAAAAAAACGCAATAATATATAATCTAAAAATACTTAAGTACTTGTTGTAAAAAAAAATGGCGGTAAACACGAAAAGAAATTTTTAATAAAACGCAATAGTAAAAAAACAATTAGAAAATTAAAAACATATGTTTGTGAGCCAAAATTATAAGATTGTCAGCAGTTAATTATTTTATAGAGTTATGTTGATAAATAAAGTCGGAAATGGAAAATTGGTAAAATTAATTCAAATTTACAAGAAAAAATGTGATTTTGAGGAACTTGAAAAAATTTTAAATTACGTAGAAAAGTAGTTAAAATTTTATTTAAGAAAAAAAGTGTGTTTATGAAATAAAATAATTTACATCTCACGCGTGTAGTGTTTTCAACTACGAAAACGCGAGCAATCAATAGTTAGTCAGGTATATAACTAATTATATGGTATGACCTTGATAAGCTAGATAAAAATGGCCAGGTTTTTTTTAGTTTAAACCATACTGACATAAAAAATTGTAGAAATTTACAGAGTCAAATTTGACAAATTTCATTGATTAATTTTGCTGAGTTTATTAATTCCTAAACAAAATTGGATGTGTTAATTTCGAACTTTTTTAGGATATTGAAAATATTCCTTGCTTAAATTTCAAAAAAATTTGCATAAATAACAAATAATATGTTTTTTTTTGAATTCTCTCTCAATTTTAAAACACAGGGAAAAAAGATATGCGTATAGTAGCAAAATTTAATATTATTAAAAATTTATTTTAGGCATAAATCGCGGAAATGTTTGAAATAAATAAAAAACATGAAAAAATATCTGACATACACAAATAAGAACCAAACATAACCAATCGAAAAGGGTTTAACTTTCTGCTTAATATTTTTCTTATCAAATTTAAAAATGAATTACTACCTTCGTTACACGAACCGAAACATGTAAGATAAAAAAAGCTAACTATTACCTTTGGAAAAGTAAAATCGATTAGTTCCTTAGCTACCACTGCATTTTTTTCAGTTTTAAGCGCGCAGAAACTTAAATTTACGAATGTTAGTTTCGTTCTTTTGGCAAAGAAAAAAAAGTGAAGAAAAAAAACCATAAAACACGTTTTTTTTTCTCAAAGCCATGAATCTTTCTATAACTGCTTATTTCACACTTCAAGTGAAAGCCCATTTGCATTTTTTTTTGAGTAAAAAAGATTTATATCCAACAGAGAAAAAAAAGGTAAAAAATGTTTTTAAAAAATATTGGAAGTGTAAATAATTGTGCTTGCTGCTACAAAGTCGGTTTTTATTCCATTGTTAAATAAAAATGCAGCAGCAAAAAACTTGGCTAATTATAAATTTTCTTTGCTTAGAAAAGTTGCATATTTTCTTAACAATTTTTTTTATTTCAAAATAAGGAATCTCACGTTTTTTACACGTAGAAAAATACTTTAAAAAAATAATAAATGCTTTTTTCTTTTGGGAGTCTAAAGAAAAATTAAAAACTTAATTAATGCTTCAGGGAATTACAAAATCGTGGGTTGTTAGAGATAATGAGATAATTAACAATGTAATTTTTAAGGTTCAGAAATTCAGAGTTTTTTTATACATAAAACGAAAAAGTACAAAGTTTACAAAGTAAAAAAAGTTAATAAATTGTTTTTAAAATAATTATAATAATTTGTTATTTTAAAAAGCCCATGACCTTCATTTATAAAAGTGTCATTTTTTAAATGTCCAAAAAATCAAAAGTAATTAAGCAGCTGAAAAATCTTTGGCAATAACAAGATTTAAGGAACACAGAAAACAAAATTCGTGAGCTAAAAATGAATCGGTGACAAAAAAAACGTAATCCATTTTTATTTAAAAAAAAAAAAAACACAGCTAAAAATGAGTGATCGTGAACGTGGTGAAACAAAAATCTCGATATAATTATTCCAAAAAAATAACAACAAACTTTACTTAGAAAATTTAATATGTATTTTACTTTTTTACTCTAATTTTTATTATTTTTATCTTTTTAAAAATTGCGATTAATCATAAGACTTACTTTTACCTTTAGTTTTTTGCTTTTTTTGCTTTTTTCTTTCATGTTAAACATCGTTGCCTGAAAGAAGAAAGCACACATTATTTCATTTAACTCTTTTTTTTCATTCTCACAAGTCGTAGCTTCGTAGCTCAAAGAATTTTACCTCAATTTTACGTTTTTTTCTTTACTTTCCAGTCAAAAGAGAGCAAATTGTGAAGCAATATTCAATTTCATTTTATGTATTATTAAAAGACTATTCAGATTTTATGGACTCGAAGTAAAGCTTTGTGGATTCTTTTCTGTGCCTGTATCTTCGCAGTAATAAACTTGAGACCATTTAGTTTTACACTTGTGACAATAGCCTTCAAGACCCAGATCATCCTTCATTTGCTGTTCAATAATTAAGCGATTAAGACGTTTATTTTTATTTATCATTTTTGAATTAATAAGCTGACCTTCTCCCTAACGAAGATGCACTTGCTTCAATATTTCTTTGAAACATTAGCAAATATATTTTAAAATGAAGCAATACAAAAGAAGTGTCAGCAATGACTAATTTCTAGAATCTTTGTGAATTTGAAGAAGTGAATCATCAATTCACGAACAATACAAACTAAATCAAGCCACCCTCAGTTTGGATTGAAACTTATAGCTATTATTTAAAAATTAAAGAAAAAAGTAAAATAAAATATTCAAATGAAAAAAAAATTGAATGGAGAAAAAAGAAATGCAAGCGTCGATGTAAATAAACTTTTTAAAACAAAAAAGAAAGTGTTTCTTTGTCTTTTTTTTTCCAAAGGTTTTTGTGTTATTGATTGAAATTTTCTTCTTTGCCGCTATTTGTTTTTTGTGTGTTCACTTATAATTTTTTCTTTATAGTTTTGCGGCATCAAAGTTTTTTTTACTTTCATTTGAATATTTAATTTCTTTTTTTTTAAATTATAAAATAAATTTTTAACATAAAAGTCGCGTATAATTAAGGCGATAACACATTCTAACAATGCACTTTTGCACAAAAGATTAAAATATTATTAGCTAAATTTTTGTGTAGTTCAAAACAATGATACAACAAAAAACTATGTATTTTTATTTACAAGCTTTTGCCGTAATATTTAAAATTTGAAAACATGGATTTTCATAACTCCGAAAATATGTGAAAGAAGGCAACAATTAAAAAAAAAAGACAAACAATAGATATGAAATTTTGAATATTTTCTAATATTTAAAAAAAATCGTAAATTAATATCATATTTACCAGCAAATTAATTAATTGAAAGCTTTCTGTAAAGTTGGACTCTATGTTTTTGGTTTTAATAATATTATCTACTAGCTCCAAACAAAACAAAATATAAAAAATCAAACATGGATATTTTAAGTGAAAAGATTTTTTCGTAAGTTTTTTTATTTCGTTTGTTTGTTAGAAAACAAGTAAGGTTTATATGTTTTGAAATAAGCTAGAAATTTGACAATTTAGTTGTATTGTAATGCTAAAATATCAGGCTTAATTCTAGAAGATTTTAAATTTATTTGTTATCACCACAGATATTCCTTTAATAGAAAAATTTAATTTTGTAAGAAGCTACATTTCCCTGATTTATTGTAAATTAAATGTTAACACATGGATTTTAAAACATTAAAACTATCATTTGATATTCTGTTTTTAGTATTAATTTTTCGTTTTGAAACCATTAAAGTTAGTTATAAAATTTAAGGAAAAAAAACTATCGATCGAAAAAATTTGCAAACGATGGCGCGTTTTTAAAGCAAAGCAAAAAATATGATGAAATTGTTTTTTCTTTTCTTTTTAAAGGTTAGAGTGTTATTGATTGAAGCGATATTTCCTGTTTTTATTTTCTCTACACCCTTTTTTTCGTTGAACCGAGCTAGTATGTGGTCAAAATTTTTCCATTTTGTTTGAATATTTAAAATTATATATTTTTTTTGTTTAGTTTTGGGTAAAAAATAACTCCTTAGTGTAACAATCATAAAGCCTCCAGCTACAAAGCTTTAAACGGTGTCTTCGAATCGATTTCCTGCAAAAAAGGCTCTGTCGTGCTTCTAAATTTTATAATATTTTATCATTCATAAAAAAAAATTTATCGTAAAAATATCCGAGAACGAAAACCAATCAAAAAAGAAACTAAAAATTAGAATTTTCTGGGAACAGGTTCATATTCAAGAAACAGCTCAACGGATTATTTATAGCAAAGTTAAAAAAGGAAACTGAAAATAAAAAAATAAAATGTAAGCCGTAATTAAATTTACTTTTCATTAAAAATGTTTTTTGTTCAACAGAATCTGAATCTAAAACTTTCTGGATTCTTTAATACCAATTAAATCAAACTTTTAATAATTTTTTTTAAATTCATTAATATTAGCAAACATTTACTTTTTTTTCTTTATTGCCTCGAAATCACATGCGTTGACGAAATTATTCGAAAAAAAGTGATGGGCAGATAGGAACGAGATTTTCGTAGAAACTTTGAAAATTTTGTGATTCTTTTTTTATAAAATTTAAAAAGTAATATGAAATCGCAATAAATAACTTTTTTTATCAAAAAAATTAATTTTCAATTAAAATTAAAACTAAAACAAATGAAAAAAGAATTAAATATTCAAAAGAGTTGTAAACAAAAAAGTGCAAATGTCAAAGAAAACTTGAAAAAAAAAGAAATAAAGCGATGAAAGAAGGAAAAATCAAAGTTTTTTTTTTCTTTGACCAAAGGTTTTTGTATTATCGATTGAAATTGTTCCATTTCTTGTTGTCTTGTGTTTGTCCGCCTATTATTTTTTCTCTCTCAATGTTTAGTCGCAATTAGCAAAATGACGAAAAAAAAGAAATAAAAAATTTATTAAATATACAGAGTGAAAATATAACAAAGCGAAAGGCTGAAGAAGATGAAACTTATTTTTTTTAAAAAAAAAAATAGAATGTTTGAAAAATGTTTAAATTTTTATTATTTATTTTTTTATTTGACATTATAATTATTTACTTTAGAATGACTATAATGTAAATTTTAGAATCAAATCAAAATAAAAAAGTAAAAATAAAATATTCAAAAAAATGTTGTTCAAAAACGTAAGAGTGACGTGGACATAAAAAAAATAAATAAAAAGAAGAGAAAAAAAATTTGTATTTGCTTTTTTTCTATCAGTGTCAAAGTCAAAGCATTATTGATTAAATTGTTCTCTTTGTTATTTTTTTCTTGTGAGTCAGTCCTCCTTCAAAGCATTATTTTTATTTTGGTTCTCAAATACTATTAAAATTTTATTACATTTTTTTGAATTTATTATTTTTTCATTTTTTTAAATTTCAAACTTATTTTCGCATTAAATTTGCATGTCGGTTTAACAAATTGTACTTTAGCCATTTTACTTTTATTTCTTTTTGCTCTTTTGGCTGGAAAATCAGCAGAAAAAAAAGCGCGATCGGCTAATGTTCTAAAAGCTAAAAGTTGTTTTATTAAAAAATTGATTGATGACAACGTGGATGTTAGTAAAAAATCTGGAAATCCATAAACAAAGTTGTGGTAATTTCGATCAAGAAAATGTATGTAAAATAAAAGGTTTTAAATTTAAAGTCTTCAATTAATAATAAAAATTAAAGAAAATCAATTTCAAAAACTGACTATGTATTGCCTTTCTAGCTTTGTGAGTCTCTCATTAAATGTTATTTTCTTTCATGAACATTAAGATTTGCATAGTGCCTTTTTTTTAAAAATTAATTTCATGGTTCTTTGAATTTTTTTGATACTGAAGGATAAAATTAATTAGATATCTTAGATGTTTACAAATAAACATGCCCCATGAAACATATTTATCAAAGCCGAGCACCTTTGTTTGCGGCAATTAAAAGATCAAAGAATTTTTCTACATTAAAAAATAAAAATAAATAGCAAAAATAAAATATTTAAAAAAATGTTCATCGAAAAAATAAGAAAGCGCAAACTCTAATTTTTTTAGAAAAAATAAAGCAAAAAAAGAAAGAAGAAAGGAAGAGAATTTGTTGTTTACTTTTTTTGTCGATCAACGTCAAAGTGTTATCGATCGAAATTGTCCTCTTTGCTATTTTTTTTTGATTGCTTGTGTTCTCCTTTGTCGCAGCATTTTTTATTTTTCTGTTTTGTCGCTATTAAAACTTTGTTTGAATTTTTTAGTTTTTTTCTTTTATTTTATTTAAAAAATAACTTTATTTTAAAAGAATAAAACTGACATATATTATTATTTGAATTATAGCCAGAATATTGAATCTAACTTAATTTGAATAATAAACATAGTAAAACTTGGTTAAAAGCATCCAACTAAGAGGAAAATATTTCTATACTTCATTCGCTGATATCAAAAGATACTCTTTTTCGAACATTTGCAAGAAAAGTAAAAAGCATTTACAACGTTTTAGAAGTTCTTCCCCCAAAAGTAAAACATGAAAATTATGGCTTTTTTGTGCATTGTATAATTAATATGCAATTTCTGAAGATTTATAAATTATTAAATTCATACAGTTATAATTATAAATTTTTAAAATCATAAATACATGTGTTTTGAAAAATATATTACAATTCTTTTTTTTAATTTTATTCTTGCATTTGTTTATTTTTAATGAAGTTTGATCGAAGCAAATTTTAAAAAAAACCTAAACATTTTTAAAATTTATTAATAACGGTTTTACTACTTTAAACCTTCAAAACACTATATTTTGTTAATATAAAAAATTAAGAAGCATGAAACCCTTTAAAATTAATTTAAAACCAACAGCAAAAAAAAGAAGAATAAAATATTCAAAAAAACCACACAAAAAAACAAAAGCAGGAAGCGAATTTAAAAAAAATGCAGAAGAAAGTGCCTTTTTTCTGTGTCAGAGCGAGAATGTTTTATTATCGATCGAAATATTCTCTTTGTTTTTTGTACGTTTACCCTTTGCAATATTTTTTTTTCTCGGATGTTAGTCATAACCAAAAAAAATTTTGAGCTGCCGGTCTCTACTCTACTTACGATGCGCTCTTTTTTTAAGAGATCGTTTTGCTCAGTTTTTTTTTTAAATTAAAAAAAACGAAAAATACTTTATAACTTTTTTTGTTGTTCTGAACAAAGAAAAGAAATAAAAACAGCTGAATTCAAAGTCATCGATCGCTGTTATAATTTAATCATAGCATGTCAGAATCAAGGTATTGGTGAATTAATTCGTTACCTTAATGCTGATAACAAAAAAATGTTTTTCAAAACAAGAATCAATAGAAATATTTACGCAAATTATTCAAAAAAATAAAGATAAAGAAGCCAAACTTAAGATTCTTTTTTAAAACCTAAACATTACTTTTTCAGCGAATCTTTGTGCCACAAATCCATAATTAAATTAAAAACGGAGAATTTTATTTTAAAAATACATATATATTTAATTGTTTTTATTAAGCTTTAAAGTTTAAACACATGGAAAAAATAAAATAAATAAGAGATCAAATTTTATTTTGATAAATAATATTAAGGAGGACAAGCAGACGATTGACTCAATAAAACATTTTTAACTTTATTGGCTATTATATTTATTGCAGTTGTATTTCGGAGGTCCGGAATCGTAAAAAACAATGAAGAGTCTGAAGCAATTTCAGCTACATTTCCTTGTGAACCATTATTAACAAAAACTACGATAATTGTTGCATTTTGTTTTAAAGTATCTGCGATCGTTGCGGCTTGAGTAACGCCATTTGAATTGGTTGTAAAAAGAATAATCGAATTTGGAAGGGTTAAATAATTGGTTAAATTATACAAACGATTAAATGAACTGGAAAAAAAATAGTGATTAATAAATATTTAAATTTAAATTTGAAAATGTTTACTCTTCAAGGCCATATGTCACATTCGGTTGGGTAGAAACTTTTGAAAATACATTCAACACTGTATCAACCATATTTTTGAACCTTGAATCAAAGGTTTGATATTTATAAATAATAGCATTATTTAAAGCTATGTCTTCAATTTGGCTAACAGGAAATGGCGCTAGGGCTATTGGAAGAATGGTTAAATCATATGCTGGATCTATGAAGAATTGAGTTCCAATTAATTTTGTTAAACCTTGAGAATTTGTTCCATTTGGATATGCATCGGATAAATCATATGCAATTCCAATCGCTTGATTAATTATTGGATTTCCATGTGGACATTGGAAAGCTGTTGTTGTTGGAATTTCAGTTGTCGTGGTTGCAATCGTGGTACTTCCAGTTGTTGTAGTTTGAATTGTGGTTGTTTGAGGTCCATTTACACCACAATGAATTGCTAAAATGCTAATTTCAAAATAAAAATAAAATAAAAAGATATTTCAAACCCAAATTATCTGCTAGGCTATTTACTTTTGCTTGCACTTCGGTAGAATTATTTAAATCCATAATATTAAAAGCATACGAGGCATTACTTGCAAGTTGTTCCAATGATGAAAATTCTTCATTTCCAATTCCAATGGTTGCTATTGTAACAGATTTATTCTTTAACAAATTTGCGCTATTTATTGCGTTGCTAACTAATGCTGGGCTAAAAATGTGATAAAACTATTATATCAAAAGTTTGTGCGAGAAAAGAAAATTTACCTTTTTGTTATAATTATTACGGTTAAAGGAAAAGTTGGTCGAGATTTAATATTTTGGTTTAAAATAAACTCAAGTCCACTAAAGAATTGTTTATAATTTTTAAATTTAAAGGCTTATTACTCACTCGTTGATTCTTGATTCATTTGATAAGCAGAAGCGTAGGGAATATTCTAAGTCGATTTTAATGTAATTTTTTAATTCAGTGTAATCATTTCCAAATGTTGTTGTTCTTTCAATCAAATCATAACACGAAGTGTTAAGCGGGAAAAATATTGGCATCACTCTAATGTAATTATTATTATTAAAATTAGCAAATCGCGGACTTGTGAACAACCAGGTTTTAATAAAATCAACCGTTTCCTTAATTTAATTTATTTATAATAAATATAAAAAAATTTCAATAATAAAACTAACATTATCAGCAATGTTGTTGTTGGTTGAAAGATCATATACTAAAACAATATCTTGATAAACAAATACTCCATTTGGTTCACATCTAAGTGGCGTCATCGTAGATGTTGATGGCGAAGCAGAGCCTAAAAATTAATTTGCTATTTTTGATTAATTTTTAAATTTTAATTACTTGTTGTGGTATCAGTGAATGGAGGGATTGTTATCGTTGTTGTTGTAACCGATTCCGTCGCTGTTGAAGTTAGAGGCATTGTTGATGTTGTTGTTTCCGTGTAAGAAGAAGGGGTTGAAGATTGGGATGATGGATTTATAGTTGAGGATGTAAATGTTGTTGTTGGAGATGTTTCAGTTGTCGATGTTGTCGATTGCTTTACCGATGATGATTCAAAATTATTGCTTGTTGATGAAGGAGGTAAAGTTGATGTTGTTTGGACGAATTCAGGTGTGGTAGTTGTTGTTATTGTTTCTGGAGTCGAAGAAGTAGTTTTTGAAGATATTGTTTCAGTTGTTGTTGTCACTGGTGAATGTGACACAGTTGAGGGACTCCCACTATGTGATGAAGATCCTATTGAACTTTCAGAAACTGTTGAAGCCGTTGTTGTTATTGTTGTTGGCTTTGATGTAGTTGTTTCTTCAATCGTTGAAGATGACTGCTTTGTAAAGGTAGTTGTGGCTTCAGGTGTATTTGAGCTACTCGAAACAATATTGTTTGTTGTTGTTGTTGAAGCACTACTGCTTGAAATAATTTTCGATGATGTTGTAGTTTGTGGCAGCTTTGTTTGTGAGATTGTACTCGTTGGTAAAGAAGAGGAGGAATAAGTTCCTGAAGTGGATGATGACATTGTCACTGCTGTTGAACTTTCTGCCGTGGATGATGTCCCAATTTCACTCGTTGATTTTGTAACATAACTTGAAGTTATTGGTAGGGAAGTTGTTGTTGTTGGGCTTTGAGAAGATGTAACACTCGATGAAATAATTGTTAATGGAGATGTATGGGTTGTGCTTTCCGATGTCAAAATAGTCGTTGTTGCTTCTGTAGGAACAGAAGAAGTTGAGGAAATTTCAGCAGAAGTATGCTTATTTGTGATAGATATAGTGGTTTCTTTATTTGTAGTTGTGGAATAATTTGGAGATGGTGTCGATGTTGTAGGTGATTGAGATGTGACAGTTGAAGAAGTTAGTTTTTCAATGCTTGTTGTTGTTTCTGGATTTATCGGAGTCGATGATGGAGTTGTTTCCAATGTTGTTGTAATCACTGGACTTGATGTTGAAGTTATTACAGGTGTATTTGACACACTTGCTGATGTACTAGTTTCAGTTGGTACTTTAGTGGCTGTAGTTGTTTCAGTTGATGATTGTTTTGTAGTGGTTGTTGGTTCTGTTTTGCTTGTTGATGAAGACAATGGAAAAATTGTAGTTGAGGTTTGCGGTATTATTGGCTCACTGCTTGTTGTTGGTCCTTGATTATCCGTGGTTGAAATTGTTGATAAAGTGGTTTCAGATGGCGAAGATTTACTAGTGGTTGACGAAAGATCGTTAATAGGTGAATGTGTTGGTGATGCTGTGGATGTTGAATGCGGAGTTGTTTCACCAGAAATTGATGAGGCTTGTAAAGTAGATGTGGAAATTCCTCCAAATGTCGTTGTTGTTGTAGCAGCCTGTGTTGTGGTTTCGGAAACACTTGAAGGTAAAAGTGTGCTTGAGACAGTTTTAGTGGAAATTGGTATTTCAGTTGTAGTTTCTTGTTTCATTGTTGTTAATGAAACTCTCGTAGTTTCAGTCGGCGGTTGGGAAGTGGAAGATAATTCGGTTGTGGTGGTCGATATTATTACTGAAGGGGAAAAGCTTGTCAATGGTTGAGTTGTAGAAATTAAAGGCTGCGGTGGTGTCGAAACAAATGTCGTAGTTGAAGGATTATTCACAGAGGTAGTTGACGTTTCCCCGAATTTAGTTGTAGTTGATCCTGAATTTGTTGTTAAAATTGTCGATGGGCTGCTTGAAAAAGTTGTTGTTGGTTCTAAAACTTATTAAATAACTTTTTTTGCTAACTAAAATTCAAAACATGCCTTTAGTATTAGAAGATGTATGTATTTTAATTGTTGATGTTTGCGTTGTTGTTATTTCGGATGTTGTAGATGTTACAACATTTGGCGGTGCTGTGGTTGTTGATTTTGGTGATGTTACTGGAATATCCAATTTTGTTGTTGTAGTAATCACATGTTCATTTGTTGTTGGATGATTTGGTTTCGTTGTCGACATTACTGGCAATGTCGTCATAATAGTTGGAAGGGTTGTTGCTTGATTTACAGCTGTCATGCAAAAATCAATTCCATCATCTAAAGATTTTACAATATTATAAAAGTTGTTCCATCTCATTACAAACATACCTTTTCCCATAGCATAAGTTAAATTAGGGCTCATTTGAAGTTTTTTAGCTTCAGAATCCGCTGATGGAATATTTGATAATTCTTTAGAATAATAAATAAGTGAAGCAAATGCTAATACATTTCCTGCATCACTATTTCTAAAATTAAATTAAAAATACTTTTAAATTTTTTTCTTGAAAAAGTTACACAAACCTAAAATCAGTGATAGCTATTTTTGCGATTCCATAATTTTGACTTGTGTCTCTTTTTCTTCTCCTTGATTCATTTAAAACATAATAATTACTTAAACTTTGAATGTCTTCAATGTGTCCCAATTCGCTCGCAATCAATTGTTCAGTTTTGCTTTTCATTTCTTGGTAAACTTCTGAACTTGAATTTCTCAATTCATCATCCCATGGATCAATTAATGATAGTTGATATGATCGCAATTCCATCGTTTGTGGAACGTATGTTGACGTAGCATCTTCTATAATTTTTATCATCACGGTCGTTAAAATTCTTTATTTATTTATGACTATCAAAAATTGTTTTTTTTTTTGTGACAAAAAGCATTAAATTTTTGGTAGTAAAAAAAGACAGATAAAAAAAGGAAGACATTAATCATTTTTCTATTTTAGGAAGCAGCTGATTCATGGGAAAACCTAAGTTTAAAAGAAACTAAAAATAATAATAAAAAAAAGTATCAATCGCTTATTTATGATAGATACATTTTTGCTTGAAATGTAATAAAAAAAGTTGCAAAAAATCAAACAAAAAATTTAAAGAAGGTAATTGACTGATTGTAACAATTTTTTAAACCACTTGCTAAATTTATGAAATAAAAAAAAATTCAATTTGCAAAGAAACTAATATATCCAAAATTACTGTACTGATTTTTTTTACTATTTTATTATCTCGCCCTAGTTATTTTTAGAGCCTTAAATTTGAAGACAGCCAGCTAATCAATAATCTCAAAACATACTTTGTAAACTAAAAATTAAAGTTAAAGTAATTCCAACAATAAGCATTATAATTCCGGCAATAAGGACACATATTGAAATCAGCCTAAATCTTTCTTGATTGTTTCTACCCATTATATTAGTGTTTTTTATGATGGAATCAAAAAGTTAAAATAAAAAATAAAATAAAAATAATCCAAGCTTATTTTTTTTCTTTTTCTTCCAAATTTCTAACTTAACAACTAAGTGACCACTCCTGCAAAAATAAAGTTTTTTAAGACTACCCAAAAAAAATTTTACATTACATTGAAATGCAAAAACATAAGCCAAGAATTTGTTGATAAGCTGAGAAACTAAAAAAAAATTTGTTTCATTTGGGCGCGGCGGTAGTTCTATTCATGAATGGGAAAATAGTAAAAAACACGATTACGTCAAACAATAACCTTTTTTTAGGTGTTGTTAACTAAAGATTGTTGAATCATGTTTGAGTTCAGAGCTTTACACACTTCTCTCAAAAAACCTTGAGAAAGTAATAAAATTTAATTCAATCATATTTTTTTGAAGAAAGTAATAAGGGAAATATTTATACTCTGATAAAAAAAAATATTTAATCTCTTTCCACATAATCCTCTTTAGTCATTCTTAAAAGAACAAAAAAATAATTTAAAAGCATTTAAACAAACAACTATGATTTATTCTACCGAAATTTAACAACAATAAAATAAAAAAGCCAATAATACAACTCAAAAAAAATTATTCATTATTTATCTTCAAACTGTTTTTTGCATTAAAAACTTTGGCCCTTATTTAATAAAGTTTTAATTTTAATATTGATTTCAGTTAAAAATTCTGGGATGTCTCTTCTTAAACTTTGTGATTGAAGTATCTCTTTATTTTACTTTGGAACTTTTAATCTTTGAACAGGTTTCTTTATTTCGATTTTAGCTATAAAAAATAAACTTAACTTAATCTTCAAAAAACATTCAACTTTGTTTGAAGCTTTTTAAATTTTAACCTATTTTAAAATTTAAGAAAAACAGAAGTTAAAATATTCAAAAATAATGTACATAAATAACAAGCAAGCGTAAAGGGGTACCGTTTCTAAAAAAAAACAAAAAAAATGAAAGAAAATTTTATGTTAGTTTTTTTTTATCAATGTCAAATTTTTATTGATCGAAATTTGTTATCTCTGCTTTTTTTAATTTTCTGCTATAAAATTTTAAAATAAACAATAATTTAATTCTAAAACTGCTAACCACCCAGGTACATCTCCAGAATAACCATCTTTTTGAAAAATTTGTAATAATGTTAACTTCTCCAATGCATAATTCAATGTTTAATGTTTTAGTGGTATAAGAAATTTCATATCCAAAGAATATTCTTTTTAGTCTAAAAATTTCAAAATTTTTCTGTTTAAAATTTTCTAATATTTTTTGTGTAAAAAATTAAATTAAACAAAAGCTAAAATATTCAAAAAAAAAAGCACAAGTAAAATTGTATACTTTTTCTTTAAAGCAAAAAAAACAACGAGAATTTTTTGTTAATTTGTTTGCGTTTTCTTCTTCTTTTCAAGGTCTTTAATTTTATTGATCGAAAATGTACTCTTCTTTATTATTTTTTCACGCGTATGTTTAGTTTCATTGCAATTTTTTTTAAAAAGTTTTGTCACTTCTAAAAAATCAGAGAGTTTTTTTTTTGAATATTTTGTGTAATTTACATTTTTTTTATATTAAAAACAGTAACCATACTATTAGAAAGCTGGTGTAATGGCTGACTCAATTACTCCAGCCATTGGCCAAATAAACCTTCCAATCATCAAGTCCCATACTGTCAAACACTAACCACGCCTGGTCCTCTGCCACACTCCTCAAGAGTCTCGAAGGTCGTCAGTCAAACTTGTGCAATGTTGTAGAAGACAGTCGAGTCTTATTTCTTCTCTCTTTATATTTCTCTTGTATATTCCTATGTATATATGTAACAGTAATAAACCTATTCTCTAATACCCCTTGGCTACCGGAGGACAATACACAAGGAAAGGATAAAGGTTATTTAATAAAAGGGTGGAGTTGGGCTAAGATAAAATACAAAATACAAAAGTAGGGAAGAACTCAAAAAGAAAGAAAATTATAAAGTTAAATGATTTATTGGAATGATTCTGGCTTGCTTTGCTTCCATGATTTCATATGTACTTCGTGGTGATTCCATTTTCAGATTCGATGACATTTGAGGAGCTTGAAGAGTTTACAAGTAGTCCCATCCAAGCAAGATGTCCCATCTGGGGTTGGACCGGAGCGTCTCTTTACTTGGGCATGCACTTTGTTTTATTATTTCGTTGATTTCCAAAATCGAACATACTTGAACCTCGATGCCGAAGTTGGTGTTTGTGGCAATTAAAAGATCAACGAATTTTTCTATATTAAAAATAAAAATATAGAGCAGAAATAAAATATTTAAAAAAATGTTCAACGAAAAAATACGAAAGCGCTAACGTAAAATTTTTCAAGTAAAAAAAGAAAAGAAAAAACAGATTTTTTTTTTGTGAACGTCAAAGTGTTATCGATCGAAATTGTCCGCTTTGCTGTTTTATTGGTGGCGTGTGTTCTCCTTTGTCTTTTTTTGTTTTATTTTTAATATTGTATCTTTCATTTTTTGTTCAATTTAAAAAATTATATGTATTGTATCATATTTGTCTTAGTTAACCAAGATTTCTTGGTCTCCGAATTTAAATTTTAATGGGAAGAAACCAGCAAGAGATGCTTGCAATTTAAAAATAAGGTATATAAATTAAATAAATATTATTCTTTTAATCATTAAAATAATTACTTTCCAGTATCAATTTCTGCTTTTCTGCAGTTTTTTGAATTTATTAATAAATAAAAAAATGTGGAAATAAAATATTCAAAAAAAAGTTTTCACCCAGAAAAATGAGCAGCTTTAATGTAAAAAATTTCTTTTTTGAAAAAATAAAAAAAAAGAAAGAGAAAATTTTGTGTTTACTTTTTTTTAATGTCAACGTCAAAGTGATATCGATTGAAATTGTCGTTCTCTTTGCTATGTTTTGTTTATTTGCGTGTGTCCTCCTCCACGTGCCTGCTTTCTTTCTTTCGATTGAATAATAATGGCGGAGGGTTTTTTTGGCACAGAGAATGTATGATGCATATTACAATGTTTCTCTCTTTTTTATTTAATAAAAAAAGGATATTATTTTTCACAAATTATATAAAATAAATAATTCCAATAAAAAGTGGCAATACGAGTGAAAAACTTATTTAATTTTATATTAAATTCTTGATAAATTGTTGAACACTGGAACTTTAAAAGGAGTTTTCTTAGTTGGTTTAATTAATGTTAATGTTGAGGTTGTTGTGAATTTTTGCGTTGACTATAAAGGTGCATGAAATATTCTATTTTAGAAACTTTAAATTTGTATTAAAATAAACAAAAAAGTGAAAATAAAATATTCAAAAATAACTATGTTCATTGAGAAAAAAGCAAGCAAACGACAAAGAGAATTAAAAAAAATAAAGTGAAACAAAAAAGAAAGTTTTTAATTACTTTTTTTTACTTCAAGGTCTTGCTTTTATTGATTTGAACGAACCTTTTTGCTTTTTTTTTGTGCGTTTTTTCGCAATTTTTTTTTTCACTACTTTACACTTTTTTAAAACTTTGTTTTTTTGTAGTTTGAATTTTTATTTGATTTTCATTTATTTTTTGTATTTTAAAAACGTGACCATGCATTAAGAATGCTGCTTTTCAATGCAATAACCCGCCCCTAGAATTCAAAATTCAATTTATTCGCAAAGGTTAAACATGGTTGTAAAAAGGGAGATTTCATTTCAAATATAGTTTCCCGGATATAATAATATTCCTCCAACATTATGATGCGTTTTCACAAAAATTAAATATGTTAACAGAAGAATAAATAAAAAAATAGAAAAATGATTTAAATCTGCTCTGAAAATTATTTTAGAAACTTGTGAACAAAAGATGTATCATATCTAATTTTATCATAATAATAATTTAATTGCAATTGGTTTGTGAAGCAAGAGTTGCGAAAATAAATGACAATTTTTATTTTACATTCTCACTTTGTATTACATTCATCCGTACAAGTTATTTTTTTCGTTATGTTTATTTCCCGGGTTAATTTGGATAGTATATTTACTTCCACAATTTGTGGATTGAAGAAAACAAAAACACATGAGAAAAGCACATTCATAACACGAAAAAATAAAGTTTGTTCCAAAAGCAAAAAAATATAATAATTAATTAATTTTTATTCACACTTCAAGGAACTTTATCATAGCAACCATGAGCCCCATGAAATATGTGTGGGAATTATGATTTCAGCAACAACAAAAACAAAGGGATATTTTTTGCAGCAATTAAAAAAAAAGGGTTAATGTGTAAAATAAATTTTTTGCTCAAACTAATCTTACTGAATTTTTTGGGAAGTAAAATTTTATAAATTTATACGCTTTTTTTAAATATCAAATATGCTTGATGAACCTGTAAATTCCTTGAGAACTTTAGCCAATCGAATAAATGTGATATATGCTAATACAGGAGCATTTATGGAATTATTATTGCTTATTTCTTTTATTCATTCAATATTTAACAACAAAAAATCAAACAACAGCAAAATGAAAGAGTTTTTAATTCTTTTATTGATGGGATATTTGGTTGATATGTTTGCGCAAGTTTTATGGGTTATCACTGTTTTTATTGATGACAACAATTCTATATTTTGGATTGATGCAACTTTAATTAGCTTTAATTATGCTTCAGCTTTCAGTGGAATTTGGAATACCATGATCTCGTTAAATCGATGCACAGCTGTTTTATGGCCATTTAAGCATTCATGGGTAAATAATAGTAGTAACACATATTTGGGATTTATCTATTTTTTGTTGTTATGAGTAACTTAATTAATTTTAGCTATGGTCATCCAAAAATATTTGCCTTTATTGTTTAATTATGTTTTTATATCCTCTAGCACTTACAGGCTATGTCCTTTTTGACCAAAGATTTTATGATGAAGGAATGTAAGTCTTTTTTTTAATACTATGTACACTTAAAGAATATTGTTCACAAGGGCGAATTTTTTGTTTTAATTTTTACTCCGTCAAATCAAAAAGTCGCTTTAACAAGTCCTTTTTTACTCCCATCAAAATGGTCATAAAAAGTGATGAAATTTTTTCTATTCGCGCTTCTCACATCAAGCATTTAGGAGTATTGAAACATCCACATCAAACTTTTTATTAGTAAACAGACTAATTCTTGGCATTTCCAATACTATTATGGCAGCTGTCATGCTTTTTTTTACAACCATAGTTTATGTTAAAAATCACCAAAATGTTGAATCCTCCCATCATTGGGAAGTTAAAATGTTATTTGTGTGCGGAATTTCATCATTTTTTCTTATTCTTTTTTCATTGCTTTTCTTAATCACGGCATGCTTCGATCATACTACTCATTTGACATGGGCACTAATTTTTGAACATTTGGCTATTTTTATGTATTCAACTTTTCATTATGGAAGTATCATAATTTTGTTAATTTGGAAGTAAGTGTTTTATTTTTTTTTTTTTTGCTTCCAAATCAATAATAATAACGTTTTCACAGTAAACCTATTCGCAAAATATTTTATAATTTTTGGAAATCTTTATTTAAATTTGCGAAAGTTAAATTACCCATCATCAATGCATCGACGATCAATAAAGGTACTTCTCAGCCAGCAAAATGAATAAAAAGGCATTTATTTTATTATTTAAATTTAAACACAGTATCAATTCTATTTTAATTATTACCAAATATTTGTTTGAAGAATTTTAGCAACAATCCCGATAAAGACGAAAAGGTAATGGATGACACATTGTTCAATAAAACTTCAATTTTACAGCAATTGTGTGTAGCTACTGAGCATAATAAATGGCATGCTCAAGAGACACAGACACCTTTTTTTCTTTCGATGCGCAAACGATTCGAAAAAAGAGAGATAGAGTTTTAGAAAAAACGAAGTTAAAAGGAATTAATCAAGATTTTATTGTTTGAATATTTTAATTGCAATTTTTTTTTTTCAAAAAAGAGAGAATATATAGTAAATTTAATATTTAATTTGATTCGAATTTCCAAATGGATCTAACATAAAAAGCAAAAAATGATTGTCAAGATTCAACTGGCAAACAAATAAAATGTAAAAGAACACCCGTAAATGTGCAATATCCTGATGGCTATTAAAAAACAAATATAAACATCGAGAAGCGGTCTTTCTTGAATACTATCTTCAGAGCAAATGGAAAAATTATCAAAAAGATTTTCAATTGGAGTATTTAATAGTAATTCATTAAACCAAGGTGGAATCAAGGAATCGACTAAATTTTAAAGATTTATTTTTTGAGTAAACTTTTTTTTAAATCAACTTACAAAAAGTTAGATCAACGAAAACATCTTTATCTTCATCATTAAAAAATGGATAATTTTGTGTTTGGTTTTGCAAAATTTGGTTTTGCACATGGTGAACCAACCGTGATTTTAAAATAAAATAAAACTAAAAAATTCAAAAAGAAAAAAATTATATTAAAAAAATGTGCAAAGCGACAATGAGACCAAACTTTTTCTTTAAAAAAAAAGAAGCAGGAATGGAAGGGTTTTTTTGTTTATTCGTTTTTTTTTTCATAGCCAAAGTCTTTGGGCAGTATTGATTGAAATTTCTTTCTTTTATGCGATTTTTTTTCGCTGGTTTAATTTTTTCTTTGATTTGTTTAGCATCTAAAAATTTATAATTTATTTTGAATATTTAAAAATTTCTTTTTGTTTTTTGATAGATTTAACATAAAAATCGTAAATGAGTGAAGCGATGATAACAAGCTTTAACTAAACGCACTTTTATTTTACAGCAAAAAATTAAGAAAATTATTCATATTAAATTTTTTTTGTATTTCAAACCAAAAGCTATTTTAAAGGAGAAACCAATCCTTATTGGAACAGGTATTAATAATCATCAATCGAGTTTATCGGCAACATTAAATAAAATACATATAACAATACAGAATAAAATAAAAGGAATACAAATATTACAAATTAAAACACAAAATAAAATAACAAAGTTTATATGAGAGAGCGAAATGAGCTCAACCAACCACAACGGTTCTCATATCAAACGAAGGTAGGTACTTTTTTGAAGAAAAACAAGGCTTTTTATGCCTGATGCAATATCAAGCATGATCCTTGGCGGGGCAATGTTTTCGTAAAATAAATGATTCACAAAGGAGAGAAAAAGCGAAGATAGAAATATACAAAAGTAATATTTAAAAGCAGATGTTGTAAGCAAGAAAAAATGAAAAAACATGTCTGGGAAAGTGAATCATTAAAAGATCGATGATGAATATCAAGGACAACAGGAAAATTGCTTATTTGAACGAAAAAAACATTCAATTATAAAAAAGAGATAAACAAAAGCTTTAAAAATTTCAATATTAGCAATATTAACAATCAATAATCGTTATTTGCCTTAATTTTTATTATTTTATCAATTTTCCAAAGATCCTTTCACAAACATTTTTTAGTAATGAACAATGTAAAACTGATGATGGTTTCCATCCACTTTGTGTCATAAATAATAAAACAACCACATTTCGAAATACATACAAAAGTTTTATTAATACAATAAAATTTTTTTAATAAAACTAATTTTTGAAGATCCAATACAGAAGCAATTGGACGAATATTACAATATTCGTAAATATCAGCACACATCAATGGCCAAATGTTTTTTGTATTTGCTCACTCTCAAAGCTTGTACATTGCGTTGTAATTCCGAAGATTTTTTCATGAATGCTTGCACTTAATGTGTGTAAACATGGTTTTTTTAGAGCGAAACTATTACTTGGTAATATGGTTTCAGAAATAATTTTTTATTTATTAAATATTTAAATTTAGTTTTGAAATAAAATAGATAAAGTAATAATAAAATATTCAAACAAACAAAAAACTAGTGATCCAAAAAATGTGCAAAAAACAACAACGCGATTTTTTTAAGCAAAGCAAAAAGAAAAAAGAATATTTTTATCTTGCTTTTTTTTAACAAATGTGTTATTGATTGAAGCGATATTTCAAAATTTCTTTCTTTTTTTCTTTACACTATTTTATTAAGAGAGTTTGTTTTTGTTCTAAATATTTTTTGCATTTGGTTTGAATATTTTACTTATGTTTTTTTTTTAATAAAAAATATTTTTTTACATAAAAAACTGATCAATAGGGTTTTTGGAAGAAAAAAAGGGAGAGAGAAATTTTTTGTTTGCTGTTTTTTTTCAAGGTCCCTGTGTGTTATTGATTTAAAATGTCCTCCTCTTTACTTTTGCATGGTTTTCCTCGCACAATTTTTGTTTTAAATTTTTGTTACTTTTTTTGAATCTTTTTAAGGAAATATTCTGGCAATTCATTAATTTGCCAAAGAAAAATATTATTAAAATTGGTGTAGCTATGAAAAACATTTTGCTTGAATGCTTTAGAAATGAAAGTACATATTTTTAGCGTAAAGTTGAAAAAAAAAACAATGAATGAATTAAATAAATTTTAGTTTTTCTTTGAGAAAATAACAATATCAGTTAAAAGTTTTTATTTCTATCAAATGATCCTTTTGATTCATTTCTTTGTGCTTTTACAAGCTTTATTCTACCATAAAAATAGAAAGAACAAAAGATTGTTGTTTGCGAACTCTCTGTCAAAATTTGAAGTGCCGCCCACCTCCTTGGTTTAATAAGTTAAAACTAAGGAACATTCATTTTAGTAAAAAGCTTTTAAAAAATACCAAAAAATGTGAAAACTTAAATATTCAACAAAAAAAAGTTTATCAAAAAAGAGTTAGTATTTAATGTAAAAATCTTTCGTGTGTCCTCCTCTACATGTCTGCTTTCTTTCAAGGGAATAATAATGGCGATGGGTTTTTTTTTTGGAAAACAGAATGTACACTACAATGTTTTTCTTTCTTTCTTTTTTCCCTTTCATTTCATTTTTATTTCTTTCTTATAACCAGCCTAGCCTCAATTGACATTGCAACAATTTTACTGCAAGTTTGTGTGTCCCCATGTCCACATAATAGCATTTTTTGATGCATTTTTTTTTATTCAATCGAGAGTAAAGAGACTTCTTGAAAAGAAAAAAAAGAAAATGAAAATGAAAGAATGATTTTTGAATATTTTAGTTACAAGTTTATTTTTGTTTTAAATAAAGTGAGAATATATAGTAAATTTAATAATAAATTTAATTTCATTCAAATTTCCGAATGAATTTTACCTAAAAAAAGCAGCTCTTATTTCTTTCCCTTGTCTCTTGTATATTTATGTAAAGACCGATAAAAATGATTGTAATCACTTCTAAACATTCGAACCACACCGCTACACAATAGCTCTAAATGACAAAGAAGACCAGAAGATTTGCTTAAATTATTACTTAACGCTGCAAAAGATGACGACAACATCATCGAAATTGACAGCAGATGTTTTAAAAAAAAGCTCCTTCTAAATTTTTTACATACGACAAAATTTGTACTTTGTTTTTTTATTTTTGATTTTATGATGGAATATTGCTAGATGATACCCGTGCTCTTTTAGGTGGCGCCCGCGGTATTGGTTGCCCCGGAACTCTGTATAGTTTTACAGAATAATCCTGGACGTAACTAAGAGCATAATGAAATATATATTTTGGTTTTTCACTACTCATTTTATTGATCAATAATAAAATTAAGAAAAAAATAAATTTGACAAATTAAGATATAAAATTTTTTTTTAATGAACTTCCAATCTTATTGTTTTTAATAAAATTTTTTAAACATAAAAAAATAAAAGAAAACAAAATATTCAAAAAAAAGTTTCACCGAAAAAAATGAGCAAGCATCAAAATGAATCTTTAAATAAAAATAAAGCAAAAAAAGAAAGTGAGTGAAATTTTTGTTTACTTCTTTTTTTTTGACAACTTAAAGTATAATTGATGGAAATTGTCGTTCTCTTTGCTATGTTTTGCTTGTTTGCTTGTGTGTGAAATGTGGACACTTCTACTACAATAATTTTGTTTTCGAGTATTTTATTTAAAGACAAAAAAAGGGATTATTTATAGGCAAGAACATGAAACGCAAACAAAAATTAAATTTAAGATTTAAACTACAAAATTTATGTTTAGACAAAAAAAAATTATGTTAAAAAAGTGAAAGCAATGCGACTGTTTTTTTTTTCTCAAATAAAGCAGCAAAAAAGGAAAGAGAAAATTTTTTGTTTACTTTTTTGTTTAAATATAAAAGTGATATTATTGATTTACATTCTCCTCTTTTGCTTTTTTTTTGCGTGTGTCCTCCTCCATCGTCATAATACTTTTTTTTCAATTTGATTTTTCCTTTTAAAACATTGTTTGAATTTTTTATTTCTTTATTTTTTAGTATTTTGGAAAAAAATATTTTTTTTACATAAAAAATGATAAAAGTAATATCCATTATTTTTGGTAAGAAAGAAGAAAACCCGAACATTTAACAATCTCCAAAACATTTTTTATTCATACACACGGATATAAAATCTTATATATTGTACAGACCATTCAAAAATTAATTAAATTTTAGAGTTCGATTCCGGTCGTTAGAGGCAAAAGTAAATTAAAAAAAAATTTCCAAATCTCCACTTTTTCTTTTAATTTTGACAATTTCTAAATTATCCAACCACAAAATTGGCTAAACTAGCTGCATGAAGAACAAACATTTTCTCAACTTTATCGTAAGAAACTTATGGAAATCAATCATTTTTTTATTGTAATGAAAAAAATAAAGAATTTTTAAACCAATAGCAAAATCAAAAAAATAAAGGAAAAACAAACTATTCAAAAAAAAGTTTTCACCGAAATAATGAAAAAGTGTCATTTCAAAAAATAAAGTAAAAGATGAAGAAACTTTTTAAAAGATCAAAAATTTTAAAGGTTGGTTGTATTTAAATCCGCACTTAAATTTTCACAATTGATACTTTCAATCCATTCAATAAGATTTTCAACTTTTCTTTCTTTAATAATTTTTTATTGTATTCTCCGACTAATTCTGTTTCATGCCGTTCATATGTTGATGAACAGCCTCTAAGAACTGCTTTCTTTATTTTTTTATAATTGTTAACCCAAAATAAAAATAAAAGAATGATTTGAAGTATCATTTAGTAAAATGACCCAATCAAACATTCATTTTTATTTTAAAGTTTTTAAAATAAAAAAATAATAAACTAAAATATTCAAAAAAAAATGTTTGTCAAAAAAGTGCACCCAAAAACACAATCGTTAAAAACGAAAAAAGAAAGCGAGTTTGGTTTGCGTGCATTATTTTTTATCTTTACAACCAAATTGTTTGTCATTATTGATTGAAAAGTTCTCCTCTTTGCTTCTTTTTTTTTTATTTGTGCGTGCGTCTTTCTTTTCACCATTTTTATTTTAATGCTAAAAGACTCTAAAAATTTTTGTTGTTTTTTTATTTATTTTAATTTTTCATTTCCTTATTTTAATTTAATAAAAACTATAATGCTTCAAATATGCTGGCACTGAAAGCAATAACCTGTCAGCACCGCCTGCAAATTAGATTTGGGTTTTCATGAAAACTAAAAATTAAAATTCTTTGACACAGCTTTAGATAGAGCCCTTCGTAAAAAAGATAAATATTCCGAGATGGTTTTCGATTTCTAATTTCTTCGAAGTGTTGCGTCTCGAATGGTTTTCCATTTATTCTATAACGAAGTTAACATTTTTGGTATATTTATTTGCGCGATCACGTAATAAACGACACGTTGTCATATTTCACCAAATATTTGACACCATTTACTTTAGAAATATTTATTATAATATCCACAAAAATGAAGGATAAATATCAAAATAATTTTTTAAAGCAAAAGATAAATAAGAAAGATAATGAACATATAATTATGCTTGCAAATAAACTAGCTAGAAAGCCGAGCATCTTATTTAGCGGCAATTAAAATATTATTTAACTTTTTTGTTAAAACACACGCATGCTAGTCTTCGATCCCTCGGGATATCCCTTGACCTAAAAAGAATTGACAAATGCGAGCTCGGATTTGCGACATTTTAAGAGCAGATGGGTTGCTGGAGTCGTCGTCGCACTGGCATGCTCTTGATGAACGCTTTTTCTTTTACTTTAATGTTTAATCGATCCGAATAGATCGTTTAAAAAATGGGTAAAAATTAATTTTTTGAAGTTGTTTTTGAATATTTTAGTAATTAATTTTTGTTTTTAACACATTTTAACACCAGTTATTACCTTCATAAGGAGCTATGTCCGTGTTTGGTAATAAAATGGAAAGCTAAGTAGTTTATTTATGAAATTATAATTTTGAAAAAAAAACAGTTACGTCGCAAACTTTACAATAATTTGGAACAAACCTTCACCTGATAAATGCCATGTACATATTTAAACACTAGAATTTTTCAAGCCTTTAAAAAGTACAAATGCATCATTACTCCAAATACTTCAATCGGCATTTGCATATACATCAACCAAAAAATCCTTGAAAAAGCTTCCAAATACATATGTATGTTCTTAAAGATTCCAAAATGATGACAAACGAAGTCATCACCGTTTTAAAAACTAATGAAGAAATCCTTGTCCACATTCACGATAAAAATTTTTAAGACTTGGAAGGATTTTATTATAGATTTTGATATGGCTCAGCTGCTGCTGATACTCGCATATTCCTATCTATTGTGGCATGTTCTTAGTTGGAGCAATTTCAAGTGCAAAGGCACCTTAGTGGAAAAAAAATGTTGAAAACGAAAAAATTGTAGGTTTTTTTAAACCTAAGAAAATGTATGAAAGCATCATTGTCTTAATTTCTCCACAATTCGCCGATCCATTTAACAATGGGTGGTCCATTAACGCCGCTATTTTATGGGTGCTATGCGAAGACCATTTGACATTCTTTTTCCATGTTCATCTTCTTTATTTTCTTTTTTTTTGCGACATACATAATTAATTTAAAAAAGTATGGAAAACTTGAAATATTATATAATAAATTTGCATCATTTTCAATTGAAAATAAAACCGAAGAACCTTTTGGAATTTCAATCAAATATATTTTTGATCTTAAAAAAATATCTTGCCATTTCGAAAGTTTTTGAGAACTAAATATTTAAAAATTAAAATAAATTTTCTTCGTTGAAAAAAAACGAACACCATACTTGAATTCAAAAAAGATCTTTTTATCATACACACCAGAATAAAGTTTAACATTTTCTTTTTGAGCGGTTGTCCAAAAATGTTTAATAGGAACGTGAAAATGAACAAGAAAAAATATATTACAATTACTATGGTTTTTAGCAATAGCACTTATAGTTATATCTCCCGCCAGAGTATAAACATTTTCATGGAAATAACAACCTTCAGAATAAGCTAAAATTAAATATATATAATACAAAAAAATGTTATAAGTTATTTAAAAATTTTAATATGTGAAACTGATTTTTTTTTGAGTCGAAACCACTTAATATTTTTAGCAACTACTAACCAGTTGATAACTTTGCAAATAAAAAACCTAGAGATTGACTTGGTTTTGGATAAATCGTTAAATTGCGTAATAATGTTTTGCATATATAAGAAGTGAATGTGTAATCTCGTACAAAACTATTATTAAAAAAAATTAAAAATAATCATAATAAACGCTGAAAAAACTAACCAATTTTCGATTTCTAGAAATTTTGTAAGATTTTCGTCTGCATAAAAAGAGATGTCAATAGCTTGAGTATTCATATTTATATAAATTTCGATTGTTGCATTTAAAAGTTCCTATAAAAAAATTTTTTTTAAGCATTTATAAGTTTAAAACAAATATATGTAGTTTTAAAAGCCTACCTTTTCATCAGAAATTTCTATGGTAAATGCCTTATTTGAAAGCAAATTCAAATCAATTGTAAAATATGGGTTATCTTTCGTAAGAATAACTCTAGGAAGCATTTCAGGTGCTACAAACTTTATATTAAAAAAAATTTATAGTTGGTGAAAGTTATAAATTTTTTCTCCTCTATGTATAATTAATAGTATAAAGCTAGAATTATGGTAGCATGAACAAAAACCCATACCTTCCGTTATACCAGCAGAAATAGTTATTTGTGGTGAATAAGATAATTCACCCGTAATTATTTCGAACATATATTCATTTCCACTAAATAAATATAAAGTATAATCATTTCTTTTTAATGCATTAGAATTAAAAACAAAAAGAACTGTATTATTTGTATAAACTTTATAAACATTCAATAAATTAGCATCTTTAAAATGAAATGCCAAAAGGTTTTGAGAACATTCATCATTAACTTTCAACTAAAAATAAAATAAATTAAATTAACTTTTTGCTGTGTTACAATTCTTATTATTTACCGTATAATTACATTTTAGATTACTGCAATATTCTTGATATGGGTGTATAAATGGAGAACCCAAAAAAAATATATTAAAATCGCAACTTATATTTATTACAGGTTCTGAACATTTACACGCTAAAATAAATTTTTTTAGGATTTGTTGTAGATTAAACCCAAAGCTTACAAACTTCAATAAATTTTATTTCAAACCCTCTTAATTGAAAGCTTCCATCACTTGTAAATTGCCATAACATTTCTTTATCGCTACCATTTGTATATCCAAATATCCTTAATTTTGGATTTTTATCGTCATAAATCGTATAGCTACTACTATCACTGCTATTATTTTCATAAAATTTAATCAAATCCACATAAAGCTCTAATTCTAAAGAATTATAATCCACCAAAACATTAGTAAAAGAAGAAATGATTAAATTAAAATCGCATCGAGAATTTTTTGGATAACCATTTTGATTTTCATTTATATTAGTCCAAATGGTTGTATTTCCATTTTTTGATATTTTACATTTAGCATCTGCTTCATGCCAATCATTTTTTAATATTGAAATATAACCAGAAAATTCGGATTCCGCGCGTTCACCTGGCACAACTGTCTGAAAAAATACTATTGAATGACACAACAAACCCAAAAAAAATAACAGCTCACCGGTGGAACAATGTTAGAATGATTTGATAAAAATATTCGAAGATAATTATCATTATTATAATATGGGAATCTTAGTTGAGCATTTCTTTCGCTGAAAGTATTGTAATAGGATTATATAATTACTAAATATATATTGACGGGACACGTGGTAAATTAAAAGGCTGTTATGCTAATTCCCCATTTCTCTCCTCCTCATTCTTTATATATTTTGAACTTTATTAAAATCTATTTATCTCACTTTATTATCATTTGGGTAGAATTTTCAATACTAAATTGCGTTGGATTATGAAGGTTTAAATTAAAAATAATTATTTTAAATCCATATCCTTTTGGAGCAGAAAATTGCCATAAACATGAATGTTTTCGAATTTGATCATAAAAATAACTTGATTGAAGATAAATAATTTGAGATTCATCCGTAAAATTAAATGGATTCACACGACTTACAGATTCAAATGGGCAATCATCATCATTCCAATCATCAAATAATGCAAAACCTTGAAAACTATATGAACGAAAATTTTTATGACCATCACAAATATTATCCAAATTTGTAAATGTCATACTCGTTGTATTATCAAATACTTCGAATCCATATACATATCCTCCAAAATCATAATTTCCCTGATCATCGGTGCTAACAATAAAGCCACGTTTATTCTATAAAAAAAATATATCAATAAAAAATTATGTTTTTAAGTTTTAAAAAGCTTACTTTCATATTCTCGCCATTTAATAAATTAAATGTTAAAAAGCATATGGGTACATCCTGATCATCGTCATCATCATCAGGAATATAAGGATAATTTAGGGATTCAAAAAATATAACTTTTTCAGTTGGCATATCTTTTGTTTGATTTGAAGAACAAATAATTTTTTCAGAATATCCATTATAAAATAAATAATAAATAAGAAACATTTCAATGATTAGCCTTGTCATTATTATTATAATTTCAAGCACACAAGGGCAAAATAAAACTCAGCCAGCAGACTTTTAACTGATTTTTCTATTCAATAAGTTATTGAATGGTTGTGACTTTATTTTTTACTTAAAAAATTCCAGCGCGGTTTTCCAAAAATAATTCCAAGAAAAAAATATTTTTAGATGGTTTTTTTCTTAGCCTTACAAAAAGTGGTATTTTAACACATCGGCTGTAAGAATCTTCCAAGTTAAATGATTATTCTCTAAATATCTTAATCATTAAAAATGCCTTATCAATTTTTCTAGAAATGCCTAAATCCTCTTAAAATTTCACACTTTTCTTTGTTTTAAAGCTCTTTTTAAAATATGCTTTGAATTTTCTTTCTTTTTTTTCTTTAAAAAGTACATAGCTTCATCAAACTTGGAGCGTTAAAAATCATTGTAGTCAAACATCAATAGATTATGCGTGTTTTTAACACTCCAATCATTTCGTCTTTTTCCATTATTTAAAGAAAATAACACATTTTTATTTGCCATTTTTGGAAATATTTAACGGACAAAGAAATTTCATACAAATGAGTTTATACATTTTTGGAAGAAATAATTCAAACAAAGAAAAGCTAAAAATAAATTACATATTTTCTAGATTTTTTGGTTGTTTTTTTTGCAAATGCATTTGCAATTTTTAGAATAGGAAATTCAAAACAAATAAAATTAAAAGAAAACAGGGGGTTAAAAGAAAAAATGAAATTTTTTAAAACAAAACATATTAATTCTTGTACAGTGTTGTCTCTTTTTCATTTCATCGCCGCCGCCGTCGCCGCCATTATCGCCGCCACGCTGCCAAAATAGAAAAAATTTTCTCTATATAAATAAAATGCATTTTTCGCAAAAATTTAACTAAAGTAATGCAATAATAATGGGAAATTTTAAAACGGAGAACAAGGATAACTTTAAATTTTAGCTTCTTTAATTGTTGATTTTTTGATTTTTCTATTATTTTTTCTATTTTTTGGAAAAAATTTAATAAATTTTGGAGGCGCCGCCATTTGAATCTAGAAGGTCGCCGCCGCCGAGTGGATGGCGGTGGCGGCGAACCAACACTGTTCTTGTAGCTTTTTCATTATTTTCTGCTCCTCAAAGTAAATTAGCTTTGGTTAAAATGTTTATTTTGTACTTCCAAATTTCTAATAGTCTGTCTACTGGCATCTTTTTATTTTGTTTAATTTAGTTATTAATTAAAGAAATCAAACTAAAGCCAACTCAATGACGCTCTTTTTTTGTTTATGTTACTCATTAAAAATTATTCAGCCTGAAAGAATCCGAGATGTAAAAATGAGCAAAAAATTAAAAATAAAATTTCCATTTGAACAATTACCAAATATTTAAGTTTTTAGTTTCCAAAAAAAATATTTTTGGTCATTCACCATTTTTGTTCATTGCTGCATATTATTTTATTTAATTATAGCTGAAATAATGAGATTTTGTTTTGCACATCAAGAATAACTTTAAAAACAACATTTATTTAATTTATTAAATTTATTCGGTAGTGGAGTATTTTTGTTCATAGTTTAAAAATCAAAGAAATAGAAATAATAATAACATTTTTTTTTGAGGACAAACACGAGTGCAAAAAAAACTAAAAATACACGCCTTTTATGAAATTTTATTTTTAATTTGAAAATTTATATGTATAATATTTTTTCTACTAAGGAAAAAATTATTCAGTTTATTAACTTCCTTTTTTAGCAGGCAGCTTGTAGTGTTTTTAATTTATTTCTGCCATGGATGTTAATATTTTTTACATTTGGCATACTTATATTATTTGCGTAATTTGTGTCATTTTAAATTTATGTTTAATTTTTTGTATTCTCAAAAGAACTCCCAAACAAATGAAACCATATAGTCAAGTTTTGCTTCAAAGTTGTGTTATTGATATTATTCATGCCATCGTCTGGTTTTTGACTTTAATTGTAAGTTAAAGATTCGCTGCAAAACATTTAAAAAAAATTTAATGGCAACTTATTTTAGGAATATGAAGCAACCCATGGCAGACTATATTTGAGAAGTGCATCCTCTTGGATTCCATACGATAATTATTATCCATGCTATGCAATTTGGATATTTCACATTTGTTTAGCTTGCGCAAATTTTAGCACTTTAATTCCATTATTATTTAGATATTTGCGAATTGTACAGTAAGCTTCAACTCCATTTTTAAAATGTCTAATAAATATTTGGTTTTAGTTACATAACTTTAAGTACCTTAAAGCTCTGGCTTCTACAGCTTGGAATCCTCATATTTGCAATTTGTATGACTGCTGATTATTCAAATGCATTTTGCCATTATGAAAATTTGCAATATAATGTTTTTCTGACTTCGATGAGTGCTTGGAATAATGAAGCATCGTTAGCTTCTTTTAGATCTCAAGCATTGGTAAATTTTAAAACCATTTTTAATTCCCAAGAAAATTAGTAAATCTTTCGTTTTCAGGCGAGCCCTCACATAATCGTTTTCTTTGGTATTCTAAACATTATTTCAATAGCTGTAAACATAACTTTTTCATTTTGTATGAAAAAAATACTAAAAAAATTAAAATATTCTTCTTTAACTTTATCAAAACAAACAATAAAAATGCATAAAGAATTAAATCGAAAAAGCATTTATCAAGTTCGTTTTCACTCAAATTTTGTTTATTTATCGCCATATTTTTTTTAGGTAATTGTGCCAATGTTTGGTTTTACATTATTAATATTTGTTATAATTGCAATGATATTAAAAATTACTGAAAATACGGGATTATTAACTTGGGGATTAATTCCATTTGAATATGTTATGCTTAGTAATTCTCTGATCACTTTTGCTACAGTATATCGAAAAGCCTTCAGTTCAAGCAATCACAAAATAGAATAGATTTCCACTCTAACTTCAGTTTTAGCGGTCAAAAGACAGAGTTTGCGTCGATAAAAATAATTGTTTTATATATTTTTTTCCATATATTTTCATGTTCAGAAAATAAAATAATTTTTTTTAATAATTAATTCTAACATTTTGTTTTAAAAAACTTTTGAAAATTGTTCCATTTTTTAAATTTGCTATTCGTAAAAATAAAATCTTTTTTAATTTAAGAAAAAAAAAGTTTGGTAACTAACTTAAACTTACTTCCCTATAATCTTGATGTTGGACACTTTAATGTTCAAAGGGCTTCTATTTTTGGAAAACTGACTGCTAAAAAAAACTGATTTAAAATTCATTTATGTATGTACTTTTCTACATTGGAAAGTTAAAACTAATTTAATTTCAAAAACTCAATTTCCTTAACTCTTTTTTAATGGCAAAAAAGAAAGTGAAAATGATTTTAAAAATTTATTGGTTTTTTTAGATTCCATACTTTTGTTTCGAAAAAAATATTTAATTACTCCGCATTTTATTTTTTTTAATGGGGTTCACTGGTTTTTATCGAGCATTACACACCGGTGGTGAGGATGACAAAATACGGCAAAAAAATTAATCCAATTATTAACGCACTTTTAAACTTTAAAATTTAATTTTTTGCACCTGAATATTTTTATTCTAAACAAACTACAACAGACATCAAAAACTTATTTTTTTAGTTTGTGTGTTTGCGTAATAACCAAAAAAAAATGCAGCTTGCTTTTTTTAAGGTTGGTTAAACGGTCTAATTTTTTAATTCATTTATTTTTCTGTTTCTTTCTTAAATTATTATTAAGTCACTAAATAAAGAAAATATAATCAAATTTTTATTATTTTTTGGTCGCTTTCAAATTAGAGAATAAAACTGTTTTTTTATTTTGTGAGCAGGAAAAAAAGATTAAAGTCGGATTTTTGATTTTTTTGTAATATTTTTAATCAAAATGAATATGCATTTATTTTATATTTATCATACATATTTCACAAGTTCGATAACTTTGATAGCAAATTTGATATTAATTTTTTATATTTGGCGGAAAACTCCACAACAAATGAAACCATATAGTCACGTGTTGCTTCAAACATGTGTGTCGGATATTTTAATGGCCATTGTTTCAAGCTTGGTTTTATTGGTAAGTATCAAAGTCGAAAGCCAGCGAATTTTCAAAGATTTAAAAAAATGTTACAAAATTTTTGGGAGTTAAAAAAACAAAATTGAAGCTGGTTTTAGAATTTCGAAGATTTTGTTTACAAATTTTAATAAAACAAAAACCTTTTTTTAGGAAATTGAATCTTCTGAAGGAAATTTTTTTATTCGAAGTGGTTCCCATTTATTTTCACCTGAAGGATATAATCCCTGTATAGGAATTTGGTTTTATTGCGCAGTGTGTTGCTGGGTTTTTTGGGGTTTGCTGCTGCCAATTATTTTTCGATATCTTCATATTGTTCGGTATGATTTTTTCACATTTTTTTCCAGCTTCCAGTTCTGACGCAATTCACTTTGAATTTTATTTATAAAAAGTTCAGATTTTTTAAAATTTATCATTTTTTAGAGGCGTAACATTGGCCCCTTTAAAAACATGGCTATTCCAACTTTGCCTATTTATTTTTGGAGCATTGCTAACTTCGTGTTTTTCATTTTCTTTTTGCTTCAATGGCTCTTCTGAATTTAATTATCTTTTGAAAAATATAAATCCATGGAATTATGAATTATCAACTTTGGATGCATTTAGATCACAAAAATTAGTAAGCATTTTTATTTTTGAGATGCGTGACAAATATATTTCTTAATTGGATTTGTTTTTAGTCAAGCAATTATCTAATTGTTTATTTCGCTATGACCGCATTGGCTTCAATGATAATTAATTGTGTATTAATTTTTTGTTATCGAAAAACTAAAGCAAAATTAAATACTTGCACCTTTTCAAAGCAGGCGATGAGAATGCATAAAGAATTTAATCGACGAATTACATTTCAAGTAAGTAAAATTTTTATCCAAAAATCAAACAATTTTAAACTAAACTTTTTTTACAGACAATTTCTCCTTTATTTGGAGTAATCGTAATCACAACAAATTTCATTGCAATTCAATTAAAACTTGCTTCAAATAGCGGATTTTTATTATTTGCAATTATAACCTTTCAATATTTATCTGTTTTTAATCCATTGATTACGCTTGGAACTATTTATCGAAAAGCAATAATAGGAAGCATTTTGAAAACGGAGCCTTCGTCCACGGTTCATTTTCAATTATCTAGAACTAGTTATTATCAATAAAATTATTTAATAAAATTTAATAAAGTCCATTAAAAAAATTATTATAAAATTTCTTACAAAAAATGTTAACAAAATTAAAAGCATTTTAATTTTTTTTAATTCCGCAAAATTGTATAATTTTTTTGTTAAAGTGCTTTTTTAATGTGGTTCCTTAAAAGCTTTTAATAATTTTTAATAATAACGATGATATGATTTTTTACATTTGTAGGCCCAAAATAGCAAAATAGTTTTTTTATTAATTTTTTCGACTCTTTGAAAATAAATGAAAATTAAGAAAATTGCTTATTATTGTAGAAAAGTTTGTTTGAGACAATTTCCACAATTTTTTATAACAATAAAGCGATCCAAGAAAACGAAATATAACTATACAACACTTTTTGAAAAAAACATTAGCGATCTTTATTAACTTTTATGGCATACTTTACGTACTTCTGGCGCCTTAAAATCCACATTGTAAATTTTTGTGAAAAAGGTTGAATTACAACGACCAATGTGGCAAAAGACTTCCATAATGCTTTGCAAACAATTTTTCCCAAATAAGTTAGATATTTTTAAAAGAAATATAGTTAAATGCACACCATAATTTTGCTCAAACATTTAACGGTATGGCAGAACTATTGGGGGCCCAGTTCCATAGAATGCCAAATAAGCAATTCTCAAAGAAATTTAGCAAATCAAAATAAACAAGTGTAAAAATTAACTGGATGAAAGGTTTATTAAAAATATTATTTCATTAAATTACACATGCAAATCAATAGTAATCATTTTTCGACAAGTAAATTTGTAAATTGCGTATGATATTCATATGTTGAATCATAAAACATGCGAAAATCGAAAGCTTCGTGAATATTGTATTTAGCCCACCATTCATATTTTGAGCTTTTATCATATCCTATTATAGCAATCTCAACTGGACCACATTTTCCACGCATTTCATCAACCAAGCCTTTATAAGTCCAATCGTCTGGCAATTCCGTATGTTCATGTTTCAAATCACACTCTTTATAGTGCCAACCTTCTTTTGGTGGATCATTGAATAATAAAGCACCCCAATATTTATTAGTCCACCATTTAGAAGTTTTCGCAGTGCCATAAAAATCTCGTCTACCATAATTTGTGCCCTCGCCCATCATAAATGGAATGGGTTGTTTTTTAAGTTCACACCTATGGCTCATGAATACGGGTTGATGCTGTAATACACTTTCAAACATAAAAGGCGTCACTTGAATAATCATTAAAATAAAGTTTCTTATTGGTTTTTAAACAGGCTTAAGAGGTGTTTTGAAAAAAAATTCTCTCCAAAATTAATTTATTGCAAACTTCAAAGCTTTCTGAAAAACATTTTTCTTCTTCTATTGTTGTCATTTGAGAAACTTTTCGTAAATTAAATCGCTTTTAACACATTGTTCCTTTTTTTTATCCAACACGACAATATTATGCTGCTTTTTTATTTAGCTTTACAGATAAAACTTATATTTTATTTAGTATACATAAATTACAAAAATACAATAAAATTAAATAAAAATGCAATCATTATTCCATGAAGTTTGAAATGAAAATTTGAAGTTCCTTTTGAAGTCGTTGTTGCAATACCATCAGGCTAAAAAAACATTCTATCAAAAGTTTAAAAGCCATTATAACTTACACATTTATCTGGATAAGGATTTTCTCCATTTTCGATTTCAACAATCTAAAAGTGAAAAGGTTTAAGTTATCATAATGAGTGACACAAATCTCATATGCCACAAGCCATTTAGCTAAAAATAACTTACATTTAAAAAAGATTTTTTCTTTGCACATCCATCCGAATGATCGCAAGAAAAGAATATAACGTTCTCATCACTATATTCAACCCATGGAAGATTTGATTCAATTTTTTCTTTAACTTTTGGATCCAATTTGGGACAATCATTGAGAAAATCTTCGTAACAACCAAAACCATGTTTACCAAATCCATTACCAAATAAACAGTGATAATAAACGCAAGCATTACAAGATTTCTTATTAGTATTATACCAAGGAACTAAAAACAAAAAAGTAAAAAAAAGTTGATAGCTTCAATTTAACAAAAAACCTACACCCTAAACCAAAGAGACTAGCTTTCATACAAGAACTATCAAAATCACATGTAAGATTCATATTGCAGTTTTCATCATAAATTGTATCAGGGAAAATAGAAATATTTTTACCAAAAGTTGCTTCAATTTGATACAAATCGTCTTTAATTAAAGCCTAAAAACAAATACATAACTTTAAAGCAACAATATCAAAAAAAAAACTCACATTGGTGTTGCAGAAACTCGCGTCATCACATGAAGCATAAACAAGATTGTTATCCCAATACGTTACATTTCGTGATTTAAGCATTTCTTTTGTTGCAGAATCAACATCTTTACAAACATTTTCAAAATCTTCAAAAAGTCCAGCACCTTTCATAATTTTTCCACCATCGACGATGCATTGAAAGAAAACACAAAAATCTCGAGACCATAATTTATTAAAAATTGAACGTTGAACAACTAAAAAAAAGCAAGCGATATTAAAATATGTATAAACGGAAAAAACACTTACGAGATGATTCATTATAATTAGAAAATGGTATACATTCTTTTCCAATATTGCAATCTAATGGTTCTAAAGCTTCCAAAAATGATGGAAAAGTAAAAATGAAGAGAAGAAGAAAAAGTAGGCCAGCGTTTTTGATCATGTTGAAATCACACAAATGAAGAAAAAGTTCACAAATGGTTGATCAACCTAAAATGAAAAAAGTTTAGGACAACAGAGAAGTTATTTCATTGTCGAAGAAACTTTGGATTTTAGCAAAACAAGAAAATATTCATTCAATGCGAAAACATTTTTTACGCTTCTCGAATAAAAAGTTTCAGTTTGCCAATAAATCGAAATAAGCTTATTTCTATGGCTCAAAGTAAAAAATATCGTTTTCTTTACTAGAGTTAGTCAAATACAAACATTTATTCAAAGTAAATCAAAACACATTACAATGAAAAATCTTCTATCAATTTGATTTATGAGTAGCATTTATACGACTTTAGCACTTTGTTGTTTTTGATTAGTAATAGTTGGATGTAAATCACGAAAATATACATAGCATTCATAAACACAGAAGATGAACCATAAATTAAAGCCAAGTTCAATAAGATATTCGAATATTATTAGAATTATATTTACAGGAACATAGACTAAAAAAAGAGCATACGATTAGCTTTACCAAAACACAGTTGACAAAAGAAAACCATGATAAACAAAACTTTACTTACAGCTTATATATGTTTGATATGTGTGTTCATCATAATTGATATTTGAATGTTGTGCTCTAGTTGCTTCATCAGTTAAAGTTGCAAATACATAGATGCGCCAAATAGAAAATGCAAGCATGCCAAGAATCGCCAAAACCTAAAATGAATGAATGAATGTATACTTAGAAATCTTTACTATAAACACAATAAAAGCAAACTTACTCGATAAATAAAATATGGAATAAAAAATTGTTGTTTTTCAGTAATCAAACCAATAATAAGAAAGATTAGACCAATGATTGAAAGAATTCCATAAGCACCATAACGAACAATCATACCAATTTCATTTGACATTAAACTATTAAACAAATAGCATGAAAATACGATGATACTAAGAACTTCATAAACTATAATGGAGCTTGCCCAAAATTTTTGTGGTGCACATCCAAAAAGTAATTCAGGTTTTGGAGCATCAACATCGTCTTTATCATTTTGATTGTTGTCGTCGTTGTTCTTGAATTTAGTTGATTGAAGCTTTGAACCATCATTTTTATTATTGGATTTTGTTTTATTGACGATACCATTTGCAGCAGCTGCAGAAGATGAAGGTTGTTGCTGAAAATGCAAGAAAAAAGATTAAAAACATGAAAGTTGCAAATCATGGAAGAAATGATCGCGGCAAGACGGAGAATGGATTGAAATAAAATTTTTTGTTTGTTGTTGAAAAAAGAAACATACCTCTGATTTGACATTTGCAGGATGATTATTTTCAGCCATTTTTTTGATTTATGAATGATGAAAAAATTAGTTCACAAAAAAATGTTCAACAAAAGTTGAATGAAATAGAAAAAAAGGAAGGTTGTGAAAGTATACAACGAAAATTGAAATACGCAAATTTTCTTTCATTTTTCGAAGCCATTTGAAATAGATTTTTTTGCAACTTTTTTTTTTGACGAATGAGTTTATTTATTTTTTGACTATAATTTTCCTTTTTAAAAAAAGCAAAAGATTCTAAATTTTTTTGGTATCGATTTTATTTTCATTTGCTTGTCTTTCTTTTTATATGGTTTCTAAACTTTGTAAATTTTGTTACTTTCTTTTTATTGAGCTTTACTTATCATCGATTTTTTTATTTCACTTACTTAATTACTTTTTGAGTTAAAAATTTCTTCGAAGTTTTTAAAATTAGAAAAAAATATGGTTGATTTATTACTTTTTTTCCTCTCAATTGTATCGATGGCTGTTTTTCCTGTTACAAATAATAATGTTTCATAAAAAAATAAAAGATTACCATTAATTGTTTTTATTTTTAAATTATAAAAAAAGTAAAAAAATTAAAGTTCATAAAATGAATAAAATTTTTGAGAACTGAAGCCATAGAAAAAATTATTTTTACTTAAAATATCTGTGCGATCGCGGCAGCGATGCATTCCCAAAACATCCTTTTTATTGCTGCTTCATCGCTCTCCGTTAAAAAGAGCGTCGAAGCAAGCATTTTCTTCACTTGTGAACTATCCATCGAAATGTAAACAGCCGATCGGCCGATCTGTGCTTAATAAATATTGAAACCAAAGGACTTAAATTTCCTATATTTTACATGGGGGCTCTAGCCATCTGCATTGCTGAAAAAGCAGTGTATGTATCGAAACTGTCATCTATTTAATGGTGTTTTTTACCTCACAAGTCAAAAACCTAAAATTTTCACCATTAACTTCATCGTCGCTTATTTTTTTGCCGGGAGGGATCGCTGCATGGTATTTGCGATTTCCTTAATTTTTATCTTAATTTATGCAATAATGACCACATCAAACATCTGTGAGTCTACGCCAAAAATGTGTCTCACATTGTTGTTAATTATTCATGGTCAAAGAAATCTCAATGTTTATTTTGAATGGTCGCTGTTACGAATCAAGATAGTTGACTACCTCGCCTTTGAAATGGCATTTATGTATGGGCTATTGCTAGAAAGGATACGTTAAATTCCGTGAGAGATTGAGATGCCTAGCCACCGAAACTTGGATTTCTTTTGACATCATTTTCATCATGCCATTTATTGCTCATCAACATACTTTTAATATTACTGAACAACAATCATGGGACATAGTGAACCGCAAAGTTTCATCAAAAAATACTTGGTCATTCGTGGATATTTTTGCTTCCTTAGAGCCATCCGTTGATCCATTGATATTTCGGCAACGCCGCTGTCATGAGAACAGATAGTGAAATTCCGGTGTCACTAACTTTGCTTCCTCTAATTTTTGATTGTTTGTTAAAAAACCTTAATCCAAAAATAAGCTAAACTTAAATTGTAACTTTATTTGAAAAACTTTTGAAACATTTCATATCGTTTGAAATTGTTACTAACCCAAACATATTGTTAAACTTTTCTCTTCTTTTTGTCGGGAGTGTGCGATCGCGGCAGCGATGCATTCCCAAAACATCCTTTTTATTGCTGCTTCATCGCTCTCCGTTAAAAAGAGCGTCGAAGCAAGCATTTTCTTCACTTGTGAACTATCCATCGAAATGTAAACAGCCGATCGGCCGATCTGTGCTTAATAAATATTGAAACCAAAGGACTTAAATTTCCTATATTTTACAATATCTATGTATTTAAAGTTTTGCTTTATAAAAATTTATTTAAAATAAAAAAACATTTGATTAGAAACAAAGTTATAAAAATCATTTATTGACTTTTAGAAAAAAAAAATTTTTAGTTATCACAGAACGCTTCAAAATTCTTGCATCGACCAGTTGAGAAACCATGAGCTTTGCAGCATGATTCTTGTTCGGCCGTTGATCGATGGCAGACTTCATCACAAGGTGGAGTTCGAACATTGGTGGCTCGTCTACCACGAACAACTTGGGCACCTTCACCGATGGGGGGATTGCTTTCGAGGGGCTAAAACAAAAACAAAAAATTATTTAAAGTTTCTTTTTTGGGTTTTAAAAAAATTCTTACAGTTCTTTTCTTTTTAGCATCCGTAATAGTTGCAAGAGTAGCGAGAACGATCAAACAAATTATAGCAGCCTTAAACATATTTTCTTTGATTGTTGTTGATTTTACAAATTAATTGAATACAAAAAATGAAAAAACTTTGATAGTGCTTTTATAGTTTTTATTTTTTCTGCCTTTTTGTTTGGAAAGGGTGCTTAATCATTTTCAATAATAATTAAATAAAAAATATTGTTGCGATATTTTGTTTATGCTTTCAAAATTAAATTAATGTTTAGAAAAGCTTTTTGAACTTCAAAGTTGAAAACAAAAAACATTTCTTGTTCATCATCAAAAAAGCAGCAATGTAGCCTTTTATTTTTTTTAAAGGTTTTGGTATTTTTTTTAGTTTTTGTGTTTTTTCTTTTTTTTCTTCTTCTCATAAGCTTCTTGGTATTTTATTTTTGATGCTTTTATCTTTGCCGAAAAAAAAGAAAGTATGGTATTATTATTGGTTTTGATTTTTCTTTTTTTTTTGTTGAAACTTTCTTACATTGTATTTTGCCAAAAAACATAAATTCTATAATCCTTTATTTAAAAAAAAAGAAGCAACAATGCAATGCGTTAAATTGGTTGAAGCATTCTTCTGTCTTTTTTAAACCACCTTCTTTCCTTCTCGAAAAAAAGAAAAACATGTTTTATTCGTTTTCAAACAAACAAAAAATTATGATTCATTGTTTGAATTCTGTTTTGTTTTTTTTAAACTATTTTCTCAACATTTTTTTTTTTTGAAAAAAGAAAAGAAAAACACTTTCTGAATCATTATTTAAAAAAATAAATGGCCTTTTTTTAAAAAAGTATTCAAGTGACACAAATCTTGAAAAATGATTAAAGTTTGATAATACATACATATTTTCATTGTGATTAAGATTCAAATTTATTATTATGTTTTGAAACTATATTTCTAGAAACCAAAAAAACCTGATGCATATTTTTTTTCAGCCCCTAAGGGTTCTAAAAAAGGAATTGGCCGGGAAATGTTTCAATATTCTTCTGTCAGTGCAATCAAAAAATCCAACATAAAAAGAAAAATTGATTTGTGGCAGAAAAGAAAGAATCAACGAGATAATCATTTCTTTTTTTGTTTAATTGTTTTATCATTTTCATCATTGATCCTTTGGCTATGCTTTTTTAAATTAAATGACAAACCTTACTTATAAGCCAGTTTATTACGCAAAAAATATATATATGTATTTCAAACTAAACTCTTCTTCATATGCATCTCTTTTTTTGACTTTGACTTTGACCATCCACGACAAAACAGGATTTCTTTTTTTTGTTAAAGAAAAAAAGAAAAAAATGAGAAATGACCGACCGAAAAAAAAAACGCAAGAAGCAAGAAAACGCGTTAACTGCTTTTTCATTCTTCTTGGTTCTACTGCTGCCCGTTACTCGTTGCTGCTTCTGGGCTTGTTCCGTCATCCCTTCCATCCCTTTTACACACGTATGTATATTCATCATCTTTCATCTTCTGTTTGTTGGATTTTGGATTTGATTTTTTGGATCTTCCTTTTTTCTTGCTTCTCTTTTTTCTCTGCTTTTTAATTAACAAAAAAAGAGGAGAAGGAAAAATATTTTGGATATATCAAAGCCATAAAAAAAACTTTGTGGTTTAATACACGGATCTGACGGGTTTTTTTTATACTACTATTATCGAAGCAGCTGCTGCTTCTTGAATGGTGGTAGTAACAAAATGAAATCAGCTATAGTAAGTTTTTATTTTATTTTGGATAATAAATTAGATGATAGAATTTTTCTACAAAAAAAAGTAAAATAAAATTAAGAATCGAAGCTTACTAAAACTGAAAAATTTGTTTTGAAATTTAAATATCAAACTTTCGGGCCGAAGCCAAGTTTCTTGATTGTAAATAAAAATTATAGTTTTCGAAACGAATTTTGGATTTTTACTACCTCAGCCCCAAATTTCGACGATATTTGTTTAGAAAACTTTTTTAAACTAAATTTGCATAATTTTTAGTTAATATTTTTATCTTTCCTGGCAACAGCATTATGTCAAGCTCCAAGTCAATTAACTCTGCCACCTTTACTTTATCCAAACACCACTATTGACACTCGTGCTAAAGCCCATGGCATTGCACAATATGGTCCACCTCAAGGCGGCTATGTTTCTGCGGGTGGCGTTGGAGGTCCAGTTTATGCTCCAATTAGTTCTGCCTCATCTTTTGCATATGATTTTAACCCTCTCTTAATTGGTGGGCAACGAGGTTTACCTGGAGTTAAAGCACGAATAAATCAACGAGGATTTCAATATTTTTCTGCTTTAATTGCTCCAATTCTGGATCAAGAAATTCAACGAGCCCGAATTCCACCCATTAATCAATGCCCTCCAATTATTCCGGGTTGCATTCGAGTTTATAATATTTATGTTTCACGATATCGTTGTCCTCAACGTGTCGCAATTTATCCAGCTCCATGCAATCAAATAGTTATAGCAGTTCAAAATTTTGATATTGGATTAACAGGAAATTTAGGGGGTGAATTAAATATTATTATTCCCATTCAACTTTTTGGTATCGTTCAAATTAATGCTCATCAAGTTTCGGTTTATGTTCAATTGACAATTGTTCGAGGCCCAACTGGCGCTCCCACTGTTCAAGTTGCGGGTTGTTCAGCAAGTGTAGGATATTTGGACGTTTATGTACAAAATGGTGGATTTATTGGTGATATCGCTAATAGCCCTATTCTTCGTCCATATATTATTCAACAAGTTCGAGATTTATTGCCTACACAAATTTGTGGACAAATTCCTAATCTTGTTAATAGCAAAATTAATTCACAACTTGGAAATTTGCCTCAAGCTATACCTTTGTCACAAATTTTACAATTTGCTGGTGGTGCGTTAGGTTTAGGTGGAGGAAATTCTGGCGGCGGTGGTGGAGGTGGATGCGGTGGTGGAGCTCCATCTGGATATGCCCTTCCTTCATCCCCATGTCATGCAGCACAAAAAACTCCAACAGTATCCAAACCTTTGCCTCTTCCATCTTCAGGTTTAGTTGCAAATAATCAAACTTATACTACTGGAAAGCCATTATTGCCATTATCGTCTACTATTAAACCATTTACCACCACTGCGCGGCCAACTCAAGTACTTGATAGACAATCATCAAAATCAAATAAGAACCACAAAAAAATTAAACAATCTGGATCTGGTTATCGTCAAACTGCGACTTATACAAGTACCACTTCTAAACCAGCAACATCAACTACCACACCTGCAACAACTACTACTCCATCAATTGCATCAATTCATAAAGCTAAAGGTATTCCACATGCTCAATCTCCCTATGTTTTTGTTAGACATGATTCAAATGCAACAACTGGCACTCGACGACGAGTTGCTCGAAGTGTTATTCCTCCAAGAGCTAAAGCTATTCCCATCAAAGAGGCTGCTGCTTCAGTTACGCCAGTTTTAGCTAAAGGTGTATCAATACCAACAAAATCTAAATCAATCAAATCAAAACATGCTTCTTCTCCTAAAGTTGCAGCTATTGTTGCTAAAGGTGTTGCAACTCAAGGCTTTGGTGGCTCTCAAGGTCAAGGACAAGGATTTGGTGGAGGTTTCGCTCAACAACAACAACAAAGTTCAAATGTTCCAGCCCTTCAATTTATTGAACCTGGTGAACCTTCTCCATGTGGTGGATGCCCGGGAGTTAATGACCGACAAGATCCTGCATCACTCATTCAAGAATTAGTTAGATATTTGGATTTCAGTAAATTAAATGATATTTATTTATCCGTTCAACTTTTAAATACTTATGCAACTTTAAATGATTACACGATAGAATTGAATGGAGAATTTAGTCAAGGTGGACAAGGATGCACTCCATTTGGACCTTTCCCTATGTCTTTTCCATGCTGTACTGGAAATAAAATGGCTGAAGCTCTTATTAGTGATTTTACTTTAAATTCATTGTTTTATAGTTTGCATAGGTAAGTGATTATTTTAGAGCTTTGCCGTAACTTTAGAAAATAAAAACAAACTATTTCAAAAAAAAAGTATTTTTTGCCTTTTTTAAATTTTTTAAAGAAAGAATGAGATTTTTGCGTTTACTTTTTTGTTATTGAAAATTTCCATTTTTTGGTACAAAATTAAAGCAAAACTTTTTGGGGATTTTAATTTAGAACTTCATTGTTTTTTGGTTCTTTATATTCATTTACTAAATTGGGTTCTTTTTAAAAATTTACTAAAATGCAAATTAAAATTTGATCGACTATGTTTAAAAATTCTTTAAATTTTAGAAAAGGTTTCCTTTCCGCTCGTCTTGGGCCAGAAACACCTAAAATTGGACCATTATTAAAAACCACTTGTTCTCATGATGATGGTGGATCTGATCAAGTAAGTAATTATCCACCAACACGAAAAACTTTGAAAAATAACTAACTACAATAATTTTTTTAAGAGTTATAAAAAAGTTAAAAAGCTTCATCGACATGTTCGTTCTGTTGCTGCTGTAGCTGCAGCTGCAAGAGGAGCTCCAACAGCTACTACATATTCCACAGGCAGTCAACCACAACAACAATATCAACAACAAGGCCAAGGCCAAAGCCAACAACAACAACCATTCTTTGGTGGCCAACAACAGCAACAAGTACAAAGCCAAAGCCAAGGAAGCATTTCAGGATTAGGAAGTTTTGAAATATGTTTTGGTGATTTATTTCCCGCGATTGGTCAACGATATCCTAATCGAAATTTATATATTCAAATTCATACCACTCGTGCGCCATCAATTATTTTAAGTGCAAGAAATGGAGGCTCCGCTACAATTGATTTAATTGCCGACGCAGATATTTACACTGATTCAAATGAAAAAGTTGGTACTATTCGAATTGAAGGTGCCCTTGATATTCAAATTCAAACTACCGGTGGTTATTTAAGAGGAAATGCTCAAATTCTTAATCTTAGAATTTCAAATCCCGATCAATCGTTGGGAATTCCCCAAGAAACTCTCGATACTTTTGGTGTGCTTGGCCGAGAACTCATTGGTCGAGGATTAAACGATTTCCTTCACAAAGGAATTCCCCTTCAAATTCCATCAGGAACTGGAGGGCTTCCAATTAATTTTATTGCACCCGAATTTCAAATTGTTGAACATGGTATTTATTTGCAATCTGATTTCACCATATCTCCATCATTTATTGCTCAATTATCTGGTAGCGGTGGTGGTGGCTCTTGTGGTGGAGGTGGTGGCAATTGTGGTAGTGTATGTCGACGTTAAAAATTTTTTAAAACTATTTTTGCCATGACGAAATTTCTGCAATGCTATGTATTTTTCCGTATCTTATTTTTTGTAAAATCACACATCCAAGCCGCTGCATTATTATTTTGAAAAAAATTGCAATACGAATTTCTTTTCCATTTTGTTTGTTTGTTGTTGCAATAATTTTTTTTACCTCAGTGAAACGTAACTAAAATAGCTTCTTTTATTATATCATTTTTTTTATCCGCCATTTATGTATTATATTTTTTTTGTATAGATAATTCAATAAAAATAAAATTAACTAAAAATAACTGAAATTTTGTACTCAAAAAAACTAATGGAAGTTCTGGAAGATGGAAAAGGAATGGATAAAACTTTTTGTTTTTATTGTTTGCATTTATGAGTGAATTTAGAAGAATGCTTATAATATTTTTTATTAATGAGCAAATAAATATACAAAAAAGGAAATTAATCCATAAATTCAATGGCATTATACGTCAACAATTTTTTCAACTCTCTTTCACTTATGGCACTGAAAGAACTCATGGTAGTCGCTACTTCAAGAGATCGGTTTGCATCATAACTATTAATAAAAATTACATAATCTTCAAATGCTGCAGTATCTTTAACACTTTCAGAACTTTCAAATCGATATTCCAAGCGATCCATGGATTGCTCCAAATTTTGGAGGAATGTAAGCCATTGTACAAGAATTATTTTGCATAAAGACAAAACATTAATCATTAATCTGCAATTTCGAATTTCGTTTTTACACTGCTTATTTTTAGTACGAAGTTTATGAATATATGATTCATGTTCATTTATTAGACATTTAGATTTGTAAATTTCGCCTAAAATATTGAAAGATAAATTTGGAAGTTATGTTATTATTTACTTTCAAGTAAAAATCTTTCTTTAATTTTATTCTCCAATCGATTTTGAATTTCGTTAACATTTATTTCGCCTCTTTTATTTTCTGCAACGAATCCTATCGTAGATCCAGCAGATGCTCCTGTTAATAATATTGCAGGTATTAATAATGGAGGAAAAGCAATAGAGCCAGCAGAACATGCTGCACCTCCTATCCCAGATAATAAACTTCGAGTTTTGTAGCTTTCCATATTTTTTTTATGATTATTATTTGAGTTCATGCCATTTTCTAATGCTTCTTCAATATTATCAATTAGCTCTTCGTTCTAAAATTAAAAATTAAAAATGTGATAAATTATTCAAATTCTACCTCTTCAATTTCTCGCTTTCGATCATGAATTGCTTCTTCGTTATATTTTACCCGAATTTTACCATTTTCAATTGCACGGTTACAACCTATAATTTCTCGCTCAAATATTGATGATTCATTCAATAAATTTTGCGTGAGATCATCCACTCCCTTTAAACAATCATCCATCTCGCCATATAAGTTTTGAATTTTTTGAGTGAGATATTTCAATGCGGTTTTATGGCAAACGTGTTCAGGATTCTTACGAAGATTTTCTATATTCTGTGAAAAAAAGAAATATGCTAATTTAATTTAAAATAGAAAAGTAAAACCGTTTTCATGGATTCTCCAAGAGATTGCATTTGGACAGCAGCGATTCGAAACTGCTTTTCATAATCCGCCATTGGGAATTAAAAAAATAAAAATTACGTGATAAAATAATTCTTGTTGAAACAAAAACCTTTATTACTCATACAAAATAATTCATTTATTAAATAACTTCTTAATTTTCACGAAGATTTTTTGTTTACACTTTCCCCAAAGAAAAAGCCATAATTATGCGATTAAAAACACGCTTATCAGAAGACGCACATAAAGAACAATGAGAAGAAAAAAAAATCAATTTTCAAAGCGAGCCCTTTATTTTAAAGTGATTCGTAGTATGAAGGTGGCGGAAAGAAAAAAAAGGGTATTTATCAAACATTCGTCAAGTTTTTAACTATTTTTTTTTTTGAACTTTACTCGAAAATAGTCAACGCAAAAAAAAACTTGTTATCTTTTTTGCATGGTTTTTGTCTTGAAATATTTATTAGTTTTTTCATATAAAAATAATATTCTTTTTTCTTAAAACTTTGAACAAACTCATGAGTAAAAGGAGGAGTTGAGAAAGTTTGTGTTTTAAAAGCCTTTTAAATTAAAAATAAAACCCCTTTGATTTTTTTTATTTAGTTAAAAAAATAAGTGACAGGAAAATTAATTAAATAAAATTTTATTTTAGTTTCTTCAAAATGGCATATGAATTTTTTCGAAATGGCGCTTTAAATAAGTTGAATGAAAAATCAGCAACTCCATCCAATGTTTCAAAGTTATTTAAAGTTTCTCTCGATTCATTGATGCTTCTTTGTGATGGCGATCTTATTATGGTTGATGGCAATATTTTTGATCCCCCATTAAAAGATGGCGCCGTTTATGAAGTTAAAGGCGATGATGCGGCTATTTTGGTTACTACCCCTGGTGCTGCTGCCAGTAATAACCATCAAGTTCAGAAGCGACAAACAAATGCTTTAATTTCAACAGAAGAGCAGTTTTTGGTATAAAAAAAACTTGAATAATTTTAGTTAACAAATAGGAAATCATGAAAACTGCTTTCAGGATGTCATAATGTGCGTTTCTGAAACTACCCAACCAATGAATGACAATGTTTCTTTGCTTTATGATGGCCCAAATGCCGTTGCAGTTGTCAATTCGATTGCAATTCTTGCTGCAGCAATAAATAATTTTTCTCTCATAAGTGCGATAATGCCACGTGAAGAATTTAAACGCATCAAAACTCCTGGTTCATTTAAAGCATCCCTTTATCAAGTTTCCACGAGTATGTGTAATGCTTTTTTAAAAGCTGATAATTCTATGGGAACAATTCGTGCATGTCTTATCGATATGCCCGAGGAGATTCAAGAAGCATTGCAGGGTATTGCGATAGGTATTGATGATAAAGGATTAAAGCGGGTTGTAAAGCGAATGGAAGACGCATCGACGAAATGCAAAAAAGCCGCAGAAGAAGCAAAAAACACTTTCAATGAAGTGCTTCACGATTTGCAAGAACTCATCCTTGGTGCAACAGCAGCAAAAGCAGCTAATGAAACCGATTTCAGCGATGCAATAAAAAATTTAGAAATCATAAAATTAAAGCAAGAACAACAAAACCTTGCAATTGCTGAGCAAGAAGAAAGTCATCAGGAAAATATTAAATTGGTTAAAGAAGCTGCAGAAAATTTCAAAGTAATTATTTAAATTAAAATTTTTTCTTAAAAGTCATAGAATTATAAAATAATTTTTAGAAAGCATCTAAACCAATAGATATTAACGACCTTATTGGTTTAACCCTTGTTGACATGGCAAAAGAAAGCATTCATAACTTGACGAGTTTACCAGGAAATACGGTGTCTTTCGCAACACAAACCGTGGGGAAGTTACCTGGATTTAAAAAGTTTGTTTCAAGCGATCCTGAGCATGTATCAAATAAAATGGAGCTGGTATTATTTTATAACATACATAATATTTTAAAATTTTATTTTTATTTAGGATGTTGTTTATCTTGATGAAATTGATGATGTGCTAAGCGATATTCATTCTACTGATAATTTAAATACTAAAACCGTTAATGAATGGGTGGAACGATTGGAAGTAATTAAAGGATCAAGTAAAATTAAAGATGTTATGATTAAAATGAAAAATCTTCGTGACCATTTACAAAGTTTAAAAAAGAACCCCGAACAAATTGAATCCGATAAAAAGGTTGCCCTATTAGCCAAAGAACTCTCAAAATTAATCACTGCTGCTCGCCAACATTTGGAAAAAAGTGAAAATCAAAATATTGAACGTGAAAAGGCTCGACTATCTCTTGCTGAAACCCTTGTTAAAGAACATACTGTAAGTCAAATAAATCCAGATATCTAAAAACAAAACATGATTATTCTCAAATTTAGAAATTTCAAGATAATGCTCTCAGCCGTCTTGATAAAGAAGAAGATCGAAAAGACAAGAATATGGAAGCTATGCGTCAAAGCAAACGAGAGTTAGCTGAATTAATGGCAAACATGAAAAATTTGGATTTGACCAAAAATGAAATGGATGGCGTCATTAAATGCTTGGAAGAAGGCTTGACCTATTTGGGAAACGTTCAAAGACATTGGACGAATTTAGTCCAATTTTTTGAAACCATCAATTTGGTTGTAGCAAATAATTTAAGCAACAGCATCGACAAATTCACTGAAGGTGTTAAAGTAATTATTAAAATTTAAGAATGAATCAATATTATCTCTAATGTTTTAGGACGGTACTGCAGTAGAATTTCTAATTAAACCTGCTCTTGTTGCATCAGGTTTATGTGTTCAAGTTTGTAATTGTGCGTCTGTCTATAAAGATATCTCACAGGAATTTGTTACACCTATCATCTCAGGTATTGCGGGGAACATCAATTTGCCCAAAGAAATTGCAAGAGTAAGCTATCACAAAATTTTATCCACGTGTGTGTTTTAATTATATTCTTTTTCAAGGCAAAAAAGAATCAACTCGAATGGGAACACAGCGAGACCAATAATAAAGTTCGACAAAGAATTGATGAAAAAATGGATAAATATTCAAATCATTTTCAAGATAAAATTCAAAATTTGCAAAAGCGTTTTTGTCGAGCCATCACTGAATAAACAAAACGGAGTGTTTTTTTTAGAATTACGTCTCTAAAGGCCATTTACTCATTTTCTCGTCACAAAATTATGTTAACATTTTATTTTCTTATAATTAAAAATAAAATAAAAGTTTATCTCAACTTTATTTATTCTTTAAATGCATGTATTTTAATTTTTAATCATTTTTTAATTAAGCAATAAAATTTTTAAATTATGTGATTTAGTCGTAATATGCAAGCTGCTAAAAATAAATAAGTTTAAACGATTCACAGCGTAATCATGGCGGAGTAGAGGTGGACCCAAAAAGTTACGTTAAGAAAAAATTTTTATTTTTCAATCAAATTGAAATGTGTCTGTACCAATCGATAGCTAATATTCTAATTTGAAAAACGCCTGGAACAGAATTTTTTTAAACCCATTCCAGATTTTTTAATAAGTCGTTAACTATTAAAAAATAATTAAAAAATCCAAAAATTGCACGTTGCGTTTGGCCATTTGTACTCCGCCTTTGATTGAAAATGATTGCGATGTGGATTGCTATGTTATTTTAATAAAACAACTATAATTTTTAAAAAAACACTTTACGCCTCGATTATAAACAATAATTTTTTGAAATAATTCATTTTCTCTTTCACTTTAAAATTAAAAACCCTATAATTTTTTTGTTTATAAAAATTCAACGTCATAAATTTATAAATTAAATAAAATTTAAATATATTTTAAATTTTTTTCTAATTAAAAAAAACAATATAAATTCGTTCAAAGTTTAGTCATTTGAATAATTACATTCTTGGTTAACACTGTGATACCGCTTCATGCCAAGTCGCTGTAATATCATTTGAGTGTTTCAACATTTCTTTAAGCATGCCTTCAAGTCGATGACCTCGAAAAGCAAAAAAGTAATCTTCGCTTAAAGTGTACTAAAAAAAATTTATTTGTATTAAAAACAATTTTATTTCAAAAATATGCTTACTATAAGATTTCCATCTCTTCGATAAAATAGCTTTATTTCTGTTGTGGACACACCTTGATTATAATATATACAGCAATGATAATAATTTGGTGTTGTAACAAAAGTTTTTGTTCTATTATATCCAGGAATTTCTTGCTTTATTCGCTCCTTAACGTCTTCCTTAAAATGCTCTAATTCTCTGGCGGCGTCTCGTTCAGATTTCTCTTCCTCCTCTTGGGATATAAGTCGATGAAGATCGGCTTCGCGTTCACGATCCAAATATGCTTCTTCTAGCTCTTCACGCAATTCTTCCATTGCTTTTTCATTATCAATTTTTTGCTGTCTAATCTGCTCATCTCGTTCTTTTTTCTCATTGCGCAACATTTCTTCATATTTTGCTTGATTGTCAGCATTTTTAGCTTCATTATCTCTTTTCTGTTCTCGAAGTTTTTGAGCGCTTTCTTCTTTAGCAATTCTTAATTTTTTATCAAATTCATTTTCCGTTTTAGCAAGTTTTTCATCAGCCTCAATTTTTTGCTTCCGAAGTTGTTCCGCTCGTTCAGCTTTTTCACGTAAAAGCTTTGCATCGTATTCAACTTGCTGCCGAAGCAACTCTTCTTCATGTTGGCGCTCCTTGATAAGGTAATTATTTTTTTCAATGTATTTTTCAAGAATGTTGTCATGATTTTCATTAAATTTCTTCATCAAATGAGCACAAATGTCATCATCTCGAATTCTTTTTGCAATATCGGCTTCTATTTTTGCGCAACTGGTTTCGTCAATTTTTTTGAGAAAGTCTAAGGGGAACCCATTCTTGCAATCAATAAAAGCCTGAAACAAAATTGAAAATTATTGAAGGAGCTTCACTAATATCATAACTTTGACTGGCATAATTCTATTAAAGGGGGAACTTTGCCGTCATTGTCGTATGCTTTTTTTAAATTGAAAAGGCAAAATTAGTTAAACCATTCATTTTAAAATAGGCAACGCACATTTTTTTTCTTCAAAAAACTTACTTCATTCATTAAATTCTCATATTTTTTTATGGCTCGAGTTTCTTCTAAGCTGCACATAAAGCTTCGATTTACAGCTTGAACCGCTTGAGGTGCAAATTCCTTATTATTATCGAATGTATGAACGCAATCTTCCATATATTTTGTCATGTTTTTACAATGAATAACTGTTGACCCAAGCTTCTTTTTACGAAGTGCCAAATTTGAAAAAAGGTTAATCACTGTTTTCACTGCATTCTCAACAAATAATGGACTCATATCTGAAAGCATTGTTTCAATTTATTTTGGAAGGTTTTTTAATTTACCAGCAATTTTAGAAGTTTTCTCATATGCTACCTTTTCACCAGGATGTGGAAATACAAAACAGTGTTTCCGTTCATACGAAGCATTCAATGTATCTCGAACTTCTTGAAGTTTTGCAACATCACAAGGCCCAAGCACAGTCTCAATATATTTTTTACCGCCATCTTTGTCTTTGACAAATTCCCGAAATTGACAATCTCGAACAATGAAAACTAAATCTTGAAATAATTTTCCACTTCCTCCGAGATTATCATTGATTTTTTTGCCATGATCTACAAAGGCCGCAAAATTATTGAGCTTATCTTCTTGAAGATCATTGAAAACGTTAAAACACATGACGCTACTAAATAAACAAGTCATAGCAAAAATGGTTGAGCAATCTTCAAACGATGTAGTGTTGTCAAATGTGCCTTGGGAATCAATCTAAAAAAATGTTTTTCAAAAAGCCGCGGCCATCCAACTCAAAACTTACTAATGAAACAGCAATTTTGATTCCACCGGGTTCTTCGATAATGAATACATGATTCCATGCCCAAATTCCAAGGGTCGTTCGTTGCATGCCATCTTGAAATTCAAAGCCTTCCAATTGTGTGCTTTCATTAAGTTCCCATGGCGTATCAGGATTACTTTCTCGATGAATGAGATAATCAAGAAAAAAGTTTAAAAGAAAACTTTTGCCTTTTCGAGCTGCGCCAGCAATGCACAAAATAACTAAAGGTAAATTTGCAACTCTTTTATCTCCATAAATTGATTCAACAACATGTTTCTTGAGTTTGAATCGTCGCTCAGAGACATGTTCGATGATTTGAATCGCACTATGGTCGCTCATATTGGGATTAAACTCTAAAAAATAATATATAATTTTTAATTGCAATAAAAAGTGATTAAATAATCACATATATTAGCTGCGTTCGAAATATTTTGAATTGAATGCTTTAAAGCAAAATAAAGGTTATGCGAAAAACAAAAAAACAAAAAACATTTTTAAATATTTATTAAACAACTTTTAGAATTTCATCAAACAAAATCTTTCGATAATGCATGCTTGTTCGAAAAATAAACTTCTCTTGAATCTGTGTACTTATCAGTCAGAAGAATAGAAGGATAGAATTAAAAGCAAAAACACCAAAGAAAAGAAAAAATTTTTTTTTATTATCACCCAAAGAGCCTTTCCTTTTATTTTGAACAAGGTGTGTAGTATGAATAAGGAAAAAAAGGGTATTTATCAAACATTCGTCAAGTTTTTAACCATTTTTTTTTTTGAACTTTACTCGAAAATAGTCATCGCAAAAAAAACTTGTTATCTTTTTTTGCATGGTTTTTGTCTTGAAATATTTATTACACTTTTCGTTGATGTTTCTTGTCGAAAAATTGGAAAGAATGTTTGTGTAAAAAGAAAGAACTAAAACATTAAAATTAAAATTCTTTTTGGAATATCAATTGCAATTGCGATTTGCAAATGTGCTAACATGTATCATTATTGTTTGAGTTAAAATAAGCGAGATTTAATTTTAACACCATTTAAGATTTAAAATATGGCTTGCGAGTTTAAGCGAAGAGGGTAACAAAAAATCTAAATAAAAAATCTGCCAAACCTGACAATATTGCAGAAAAGTTTATTCTCTTGATTGATTGATTGATTGATTGATGCTGTCACTTTGTAAAGATGATGGCAATGTTATTATGGTTGATGGTGGTGCCTTTGATCCTCCATTAATTGACGGATTTGTTTATGAAGTTGAAGGCAATGATGCAACAGCTATTTCGGTTACCTCATCTGGAACTAAAGAATCTTGTCATCGAATTCCAGCTTAATTTTTAACCGTTAGTATGGTAAAAACAAAAATTAATTTTTTCATTTGTTTATCGATGTCTAAAAATGCTTTCTAAAATGCAAAAAAGAGATCTTTAACCACCATTCTGCATCCCGCGCAAAATGTAGCAAAGAATGGTACATACATACATGTAAAGTAAGATTTCAATGGCTACAAGTTGAGGCACTTCAAAATCATGGAATTTGGCAACGGTATGAGTGGATTTGTAAAAGGTAAAAAATGACCGGAAGCTCTTCCAATTTCTAATATTCCATTTATGTGTAAAACCATTGAAAAGGGTTATAAAAATAAAATAAACTTCCTTATTTGTAGGTGTGTGTTTGAAAAGGACTTTTATGGAACCATTTTAAATTGGCGATTTTAAAATAAATTTAGAAAAGTTTTTTTATATTCAAAATGATGGATGACTTTGATTTGATTAGCAAAATAAATAATAAAAACTATTCGAACGCGCCTTTTAAGTTTCTTCTTTAAAATTATAGAATTATTTCTTCTTTTTCAGGTGACTTGTATTTTAATAATATTCGAAATGACGGGAGGATTATGTTTGATAGTAGTAAACGAAAAGAATATAAAGAATTATTTGAAAATGCCATCAAAAAAATCAAAAATCTTGGTGCATCAATTCAAACGGTTTGTTTTGTTTTAAATTCGTAATTGCCCGCATGAAAGAAGCTAACAGTAACCCTTCAGCTTATGAATCAACATTACGCAAACCAAGATAATGCATTCAATGAAATGATCTTAGATGATCTTATACAAAGAACGCAAAGGCTGTGGGACGAAGTCGACTCTTGTAAAAATAATTTTGACGATTTAATCCAACATTTAATAAACGACAAAACTTTACATGACCGAAAATTTACAGAATGCCAAAACGAAATACTCGATGGCGAAATTAAAGAAAGAGAAATTCATAAATTGATTCGATATCGAGAGCAAAAAATTGAAGAAGTAAGGCTTTAAATATGTGGACAGTGAAACGTGGCCCGCTCGTCTAAAATTACAAGAGCAATGACGGGCCGGGCCACGTTTCACTGATTCCTTTAAGAAATTTTTTATAATAACTCAAAATTTTAAGATAGAAAAATTAATTGATTATATAGAAGAAGTAAGATGTGATCCGCGATCGATAAATAATTTTAGCAGATTAAAAAAGCTAGTACATTGTATGATATTCCCGCCGAGATTATTTGGTTTACCTCCATTATTTGGGCCAGGAATATTATATGCTTTTAAACAATGGCCTTATGAAAGAAGGGATGAAACGGAAGATAACGAAATTTTGGATCAACTTAGACAATTATCGGAGAGAAAAATTTTGTTGAAAAGTAAGTGAACTTTGGTATTTTTAATAAACTTGTATTATTTTCAGGCGAAATAGAAATGTATGAAGGCAAAATTAATGACATTAATTATGAGTGTTTTAAACTACAATTTGCAAGCGTTAAATACAGAACTGACATCACTAAGTGGGAAATTTGGATAAAAATAATAAGCTTTTGCAAACAGGGTATTGTACAATGGCTTATATTCCTTGAGAAATTAAAACAATCAATGAATCGACTTTCATATGGTATCGATGTTCTTAATACGAATAATACTTCAGCATTTGAAGATTATGTGAACCTCATAAATGGTATTGAGGCTTGTGAATCACTCAATTTAAATAACAGTATGAATCAATTCATTGTAAAAGAACTGCTAACATGGTTTCACCTAACATAAAAAAATTAGAAATGAAATAATGTGATAAATAAAATGAATTGAATATATGAAAGTCTTTTTTATAAAAAGTTTTGTAGAGCACATTTTTTTATTATTAAAATTTGCCAAAAAAAATTTATTTGTAAAATACTTTTTTTGTAATTATTTATTCTCGCTTTTTTTTTTATTTTTTTTCTTCGTTTCCTTTGCCGATTAACTACACATTCATAAAGTATTTTAATACTTCATATTTCACGTTTTTAAAGATTGTATTTTACAATTTCTTGATAAAGTTGATTACACCAAAAGGAAGTAACAATCAAAAACTAAAAAAAAACATTTAAAAATACATGCACAATATATTTACAATCAATGAAAAGTAAAATAATTTCGGAATTTGTTCTTTTTAATAAGAGTGTTGTAGATTATAACTTTATATTATGTAGCTATCGATTTAGGGGAGCTAAAAAAACTTTTTGTGAAAAAAACCAAACAAATTTTTGTTGCAATTATTAAAAAAAATTTTTATTAAAATTAAAAATCTTACAATTTTCAGTTTCTGCAACCGAATCTCAAAAGGTTTATTTCAGAAAAAAGGTACAAAATACCGTTTTTCTTCAAATTTTTACAATTTTTTGCATAAAAAACACTTCTTGGTTTGAAAATTTGCGGAGCAGCTAAAAAATATTCACAAAAAAAGGATGTCATCGACCTTTTTTGAAATTTAGTCAAAACTTTTTGAGATTTTTTCGTTTTATGTTTCGATTTAAAACAATTTTTCTTCTTTAAAGTTAAACAAAAAAACCCATAAAAAAAAGAAAGAGTTGAATGGTCTCATCTCCTTTTCCGGTTGGAGCGAGCATTCATCTTCTTTACCCATTTCTTCCATTCTCTTTGTGGCTTCCTTTTTTTTCTTTTTGGCATCGTTCGATTTCGTATCTTTTTTGTTGTTGCTGCTGGAGGAAAGGAAGGAACCATAATTAAACTCTCAAGAGAATTTATTTATGCCACAATTCGAAAATTCGAATGAAGAAGAAAATACAAACATTTTTGTGAACATCTTTTTCAACCAAGCAACAAAAAAAGAAAGAAGGATGAAATGTTTTTTTATTGAATGAAAAAATGCAAAAAGAAAGAAAGAAGCAAGCTGGTGTTGCCGAAAAAAAATTAAAACTGAAAAGCTAGACACTGAAGAAGCTTTTTTTGTGGGAGGAAAAAAGAAGAAGTCTTCAAATTTCTAGGCATCATTCTCTGTGGTTGTTGTTTGCTTGTTCGGAAATTTTAGTTACAATTTTTTATTTTCTTTGAATATTTTTTTAAAGAAAATATGTCGAATATTAACAATTCTGCATGCTTTCAAACATTTGGAGGTAAGTGCCATGGTTTTTATTTATTATATTTCATTTTTTGTGTAAGTTTTGTAGCTGGCATTTATGCTTTTACTTATTTACTAAAAAAACTACCATTGACATACATAAAGCAAGCGCCTGCGCAAAATGCCTTATAAAATGTCAACAAAAACAAAAACAAAAAATGTATTTTGTATGTAAAATGAGTCAGTCAAACTTTTATTTTTTGTTTAAAGTTAAATTGTTATTTACTTTTTTTATGCAAACTTAAAAGTTTTCAAATTAGCGTAAAGATAAAAACGAAGAAAAAAGATTTTGACCTTCATTGTTGGATTCGCATTTTAATACTCCTTTTTTTATGCAAATCTATTTATTGTAGTTTTTTAAACTTTTGTCTTTACTTCGAAACTCTCTGTTTTTTTTTAGCTAAACGTAAAGTTTAAAGACAAATAATGCCAGCCTTTTTTTTGTAAAAATATAAAAAGAAAATTAATAATTTAATAGTAAGAAATGCTTTACCAATTTAAAAGCCGCTCAAAAAAATAAATGAAACCTGTTTATAGTTTACTCTTTCTTACTCTTATTTTTGTGTCACTCATTATTTGCTTTCGCAACTTTACTTTTTTCTTTTCTGTACTTTCTTTTATTTTTTCTTTCATGCGTTTGCAAATGGTGGCACAGGCGAGTACTTCTTACTTAATGGCACAAATAAAATTTTTTCTCTCTTATTTTTTTTTTGTTATTAAAGGTGCATTTTCATTTTCATTAAGTGACACTGCTGTTTGGTTTCATGCTTTTACTTTTGTGAAGCGAAAACAACAAATTTAATTGAGTGTGTTTTTATTTTTTACTTAGGTTGCGTTTTCGGGCGCTTTTCTATGCTTAGTTACTTGGTGCCCTATTTTTTTTTATTCACCTTAAATATTTTTCACTTAATTTATCTCAATTTTTTTCAGCGACTTCAATTCTTAACATTTCCCCATCGACTATGACTGAAGCGGATCTCAAACGAAAAGCCGAGCAACAACTTCGACACACCAAAGACCCAATCGAAAAACTTCGTTACAAATGTTTGATGCGAGGCGCTTCGGGCATTAAAGAATTTGGAAGAGTTTTTCGAATTGCTGATAAAAATGGTAATGGCGCATTAACCCATGAAGAATTAACTAGAATTATTGAAGTCTATCAACTTGGATTAAGCGATGCGGAAATTAAACTGGCTTTATCTCACTTTGATAAAGATGGAACAGGCACGGTTTCATTCGATGAATTTTTGCTTGCGCTAAGGGTAAATTTTTTTAAACACTTTTTGAAGCCGTATTTTTTGAAATAATTTCTGCCTTTTTTCAGCCTCCAATGAATCAAAACCGCCTTGGATTAATAGACAAGGCCTTTAAAAAATTGGATAAAACTGGAGATGGCACTGTCACGATTGATGATCTTAAAGGAGTTTATGATTGCTCAAAACATCCCGATTATACTTGTGGACATAAAACTAAAGATCAAATTTTTAAAAATTTTCTTAAAAAATTTGAAGTTGGCGGACACGAAGATGGAAAAGTCACGAGAGAAGAATTTATTAATTATTATTCTGGGGTTTCCGCTGCCATTGATACCGATGTTTATTTTGATTTAATGATGAGACAAACATGGAAACTTTAATTTTAAAAATGTTCCAAAAAAATCCTTCAAAAAACAAGTCGAAAATTATTTTAGTCTTGAATGGATTATTTTACTTTTGTAACGTATTTTTTAGTTTCGACTGTAATCTTCAAATGTTGCTTTTTTATTAATTTTTTATTTGCTTTTTTTGGTTAAACTTTTTTTATTTATTAAAAGTTACATTTTTTTTGTTAAAAATAAAAATCTTTGATTTTAAGGAATTTACATTTTTCTTAATTTTTCCCTCAAATTTAACACTCGGTTTGCTCTGGATTTTGGAGGTTCGTCATCCACATATTCCACTGATTCATCAACTTCTCCACCATTGTCTCCTTCATTTTTTGATTTCGATTCTTCTTCTTTTTTGTCAATAATTTTCGTAACCTTTTTATCATTCAACCAATTAACGGCTTCTTTACTTTCAAATTCTGGACTATCTGCCGCTGCAGTTGGATGGATAAAACCAGGTTTAAATGGATCTTTGGTTCCTTTTGATGGAGCATTTTCATCTATATTTTCAAATGGATTTTTAACTTCTTTTATATCTCCGTTGTCGGTGGTTTTGCCTTCTGGGTCTTCGTCGTCGCCTTCTTCTTTTTCTTTTTCTTCCCATGGCAAAGTTAATTCTTTAGGCCATAAAGGTTCACCATGGAGGGCTTCCTCATCAAGTGGAACGGCAACAACTTCAACTGGATCTGGAGCATGAATAGGTAATGGACGGGCACTAAAAACTTTTTTTTTAAATTTATGGCTAGAAAAAAAATTTGGTTTTTGTCCAATATGGATTTATTTATTCGAATTAGAAAAATGGTATAAAAGCAAGCGATTACCAAATTTTGAAAAAATAGTTTTGTTTAATTTTTCAGAAAGTTGGTTAGAATCTCGACCGTAAAAAATTAAGCTTCAAAAAAAGTGTTTTAATTCAGATAATTTCATTATTTTTATGTTTTCTATGGAAATTTTTTTTGTTGTAAAAATAAACTCACAGATACAATGGCGGAAATGGACGACTTGGATTCCCTGTTGCGGGATAAAAGGGGCTCACCCCAGTTTTCGAAGCCGTTCCTTCTTTTCCTAATACAGGAATTTTACCAATAAAAGGTAAATTATCATAAAATAAATCCACATAACTATATGGTGAAAATACAGCTAATCCAGGGCCATATGCGGTTATGGCTCGCTCATATTCAGATTGTAAAAATGGTGGTCGTTGAGATTTAACAAAATTTAAAAACATTAAAAAGATAAAAAGTGAAAGGATCAATCGCCGCAGCATTTTTAAGAAGAAAAGAAAAAAATCAATGAAAGAAAAAAAAGGGCGAAAGGATAAAGAAAGAAAAAATAAATCCGTTAATCAAACTTTTTGAGAAATTTAGAAAGGGAAAAACAAGTTTTTTCTAAAAATTTCAAGAATAGCTCAAGAACATCTAATTTCTGAAAATTGATAATATAAAATATGTGATAATAAAAATTTTTAAAAGTATTGTAATAAATTAGTTGCCCGTTCAGTGATAATAATTATTTTTGTTAGATTATAATTAAAATTTCGTCGCTCTCTTTGAATGAAAGTAATTTTTTTTAGAATAGTTGCTAAAAGTTAATTACTCTTTTCTTTTTTTTAAAGTAAGCATTTTCTTAATAAAATCTTTTTTTTATATATTTATTTATAATTTTATGCAAAAAAAATATCTATAAAAAATTCATATCTAGTTCATTAAAATTGTTTTTAAAAGTCAGCATAAACGGCTTTTAAAGCTGTGATAAAATTCTGTTTTTGCCATGTCATAACATGGGGAGAAAAATGATATACTATAACAGAGTATTGAGAAAAATTTGCATGAAAAACAACAAACTAAAGTTAAAAAAACTAACAGCAATAAATTTATCTTAAAAGCTAAAGCATAGTTTGACTTAAATGCATTTTTAAATAAATTAAAATCTAAAGCATCTTCAAAATAAAAATGTGTCTTTGCTAAATCTATAACTTCCATTAATTGCTGATCTTTTTTGTTTTCATCGTAATCGGAATATGAAGTAAGCTTTTCTTTTCTGGAATAAAGCTAGTTTTGCATATTTGATAAATATTAAATTTAACTTACTCAATCCATATATTCCATAAACGTGGAATAACCGTATAAACTTTAGCAAAGTTATTAAATAATTCGCGAATTTCAGACAAAGTTTCAGCTTTTTCAATTTCAGCTAATAGCTTTTTAGCTTCGTTTTCATATTTTTCACAAGGATAAATTATTTCAGGAGATAATAAAACAGCAGCCATTTTTTTATACTAAAAATGAATGGGACATATTTTTTGCAAAGCCACGTTCCTCTTTGACCTTGTTTATGTCTTTTCTAATTTTTTCCAATAAGTCCTGCAAAGAATTTTCACACTTTTATAATTGCTATTGAGATTGAAAAAAAAGTACAGTAAGCAGCTAGCTATTAGTTGTTTTTAAAAAAATTTTAGATTTAATAAAATATAAATTCCATTTTACAGTTAGCTAAATTTCAAAAACTTTAAGTAAATTGAAAATTTAATCTTTGATTAAAAAACTAAATGATCCATCATTCATTTGTATGTATGAGAATTTTAATTCAAAAAAAATACAAAAAATTATTTGCACTTATGGAAAAAAAAGCTTTATGCTGCATAAAAGTTTACAAAAGCAAAAAAAGGGTGTGAGAAAGTAAAAAATTATTCTATGAATTTCATTTATATAATTAATATTTATTTTCATTATTTTTATTATTAATTTTAATATTATTTATTAAATTTTTAAAAAATTCTTCGAGAAATATATTACTTTTTTCATTTTTCTGGAAATTTATTATTTTAAAATTATGAATGACATTGTTGCATTTTTGATTTATTTTATTGTAAGTTTTTTTATTTATAAAACACACCTGAAAAAAAATATGAGCAAGAAGACTCATAAATAAATGTTCGGATTTGCTTAACAAAAAAAGACGCTTCCTCTCGTTTCAAAAGAAGATTTAAAAAACCCATTAATTACAGTAATGAATTCGGCTTCTTATATCTTTTAAATATCACAAAAAATATACAATATTTTAGATTGGTTCCTCTATATTATTTTGCTGTTATTTATCCATACGAATTATTTTTTCTTATTCATTTTTTCGTAGCCCATTTGGTTATATTTGTGCCAGTCAAACTTTTGCTGAATTTGCATGGGCTATGTGTTATACATTTTATGCTGCACCTATGTGTTTATGGTATCTCTTTTATTAAATAATTTTTTTTATCTAACAAAAATGCAAATAATTTTTTAGGGGCCCTAAAGGTACCATCGAAACTTTTTCTGTTATCATGGGACAAACAATGGTGTATTTTAATTTTTTGACATTATTTATGCTTCTTGCCAAATCGTTTAACCGCTTTCACGCAATTATATTTCCAATACATTATCGAACAAAATTTACTAATAATATAGCGAAAATTATTATTGGAATTCAAATAATTTTAGCTTTTTTATGTTCTATTCCATTTTTATCGCCTAATTGTAATTTATATTTTAATAATACATTATATTTTTGGGCCACTCGTATATTACCTTGCGAGCTTGGAAGTTTAGTTCATGGAACCGTTTTGATGGGAGTTGTAATAACCACAGTAATTTGTGATGGAATAACTTTATTTTATACTATCATTTTTAAAAAGAAATTACGTAAGTATTTTATTTTATTTTTTTTTGATTTTATTAAAGATGGAATTAATCAAAAATTATAAAAATAAATAACAACTTTTTAATTTTTTTTTGTTTTTCAACCATTTATTAAACTTTTATTTTTTTAGAACAAATTTCTGCATTAAATTATGCTAAAGAAAAGAAATTCTTTTTTCAAGTTAGTGAAAATAAAAAAGAATATGAAACTAAACTTTTTAATAATATATTTTTTTTAGACATGTATTGCAACAATTTTCCATGTTATGGCTTTTTTATGTACATATGTTTTTGTTAAATATGTTACTACCCTTGAAGCTCAATTCTTTTTTTACACTCCTCCTTGGCTTATGTTTACTTTATCAAATGAGTATGTAAATTTTTTTAAACTTTTTTTATACATCGATCATAATTAAAAATATATCAAATTTCAGATTAACTTTTGTTTTATTCAGTTATCATTCACTTAAAAAATCTAAAAGCGTGACAATGTCTAAAATTACTGTAGTAAATGGAGGAAAAATTCGAAATACAATAAATGGCTAAAATTTAATATTAATACAAAAACTTTTTGTTGTGTGAAAGTAATTTATTTTTTTGTATTTATTTTTTTAATTTAATAATCATCATTCTAATAAATTTAAACATTTTGTTTTGTAAAAATTTTTCAATTAGCTAATTAAAAATAAAAATTCAAAAAAATTGCAATTGAAATCACAACTTTTACTTTAGTTTATTCGTCTATTTTTTTTTCAAATTTAAAACTACGAAAGATGAAGTCAAACTCAGAAAAGTAAAAGAAAAGTTTAAATTTTTTTTTCTCGGGAAAAATAAAGTAAAGGAGACCACTTTTACTCTTCTCAAAACCCGCTTACAAAAAAGTATGGCAAATTTTTATTAGAATCGAAAAAAATTACAAAACAGAAGTAATTAATTATGTGCAATTAAATCAAATATATGGATTGATGGATAGTATGGTTTTGTTTTGCAACAAAAGAACCTTTTTTTATTGAATATCAATAAGAAAGAGCGTGAAAGGTTGTTTACAGGAGACATATTGTAAACAGATCATAAACAAGGTCAAAGAAAAGGGTATGCAAAAAATATGTCTCATTCATTCCTTCACTTTTTGGTGCAAAAATGGCTGCGGCTGCTGCTGCTCAAAATATAATAATTTATCCTTGTGAAGAATATAAAACTGAAGCTAAAAAATTATTAAATGAAATAGAAAAAGCTAAAAATTTAGGCAAAATTCGCGAATTATTTAATAACTTTGCTAAAGTTTATACGGTTATTCCACGTTTATGGAATATATGGATTGAGTAAGTTAAAATTTAATATTTATCAAATATGCATAATTAGCTTTATTTCAGAAAAGAAAAGCTTACTTCATATTCCGATTACGATGAAAACAAAAAAGATCACCATATAAAAAAAGTTAAAGATTTTGCGAAGACACATTTTTATTTTGCATATGTTTTGGATTTTGATTTAGAAAGATTTAAAGTAAGGAAGGGACTAGAAAACTAAAGAAAATGTTTGAATTAAAAAAATTTCAGAACGGAAAGTTTAAAAGAGCCGCTTCTTGGGATTTTGCGAACAAGAATGGAGTTTCATTTAAAGTTAATCCCTTTAGATTTATACCACTCACGACTTTTTCTTCTCAAACCATATATCAAGCATTAATCTATCCCCATAATGAGCTATCTCATGTCCGGGTTTTCTTTGATCAACATGCACGTGAGTTAATTATTTTATTATATCTTTTTTGATGCATCTAAACTTCAAAGTATTTTCAGCCTATCCAATTCCGTCTCATATTATGGCAAGATATAAGAAAAGTAAAGCACTCGCAAAGCAGATTATTGAACATAATCCCAGAAATAATGTATTGCTCTGTAATTTAAACAAAATCCAAGATAAAACATTGGTTATTGAAAATTTTGAAAGCTGGTTAAGAAAAAACCAATTTCATAAAGACCAATGGAAGGAATATATCAAATATCTAAAAACTATCGATGATGAATATGAAAGATTATTGATACTTTATTCCCGATATTGTCGATTATTTATTGGTGATTTGGAAATTCGAAATGATTACAAATTTGACCTCATTCGACAATGTCAAAAAGGAGTTAATGTTTCAAAATGGTGGATAGATTTGATTAAAATTGAAAAAAGTTTTGGAGATATCAAAGAAGCAAACAGAATTTTATATGAAGCTTTAAAACTTTCCAAATATCATTTTCCCGATGACCAACATTTACTCATTTATTGGTATTACAAAAATTTTGAAATTCAAGAATCAAATGCAATACACCAAGAATGGTGCGCGAAAAATTTTCCCAATTTTTATTCCTCTTCAAATGATGTCGGATTATCCAAATTATTTGGGTTTCAGTTTTTTAGTATAAAACGAGTAACCAAAAATCGAAAGCCATTTCGAATCGCTTCAGAAGAAATTCCTGAGAAATTCAATATGACTGTCAACTCTCCTATTGAATTCAAATATGAAAATGAGTTTGATGTTATTGATAAACCTAAGCAACTCACACCACGACGAACTCATAATCCAACTGTTCAGAATTTTGTTTTACACCTTCCGCTAATTTATTATATTAAAAAACAATCCAAAAATTCCATTCTTTTAAAACTCATTCAAATTTGCAAATATTTCTTCTTTTTACAAAAAAAGCCTCTCCTTTGTCATAGTCTCAAAATAATGGATGGAGAAATTACTGAACCTACCTATGTTTCACGATCACTTTATATTACTCGAAAAAACATGGATTTTTATGGTCTCAACAATTTGACAATTACAAATTCATTCAATATTTATACTGGCGCCTCTGATCACACAATTTGCTCTAAATTATTGCCAAAGTTAAAATTAAATATTTCTTGTCTTTTTTTAAGTTTTCAAAACTTAACTTTATCTGAATTTCAAATTCTTTCAAAGCAAAAATTAAAAATTTGTAATTTATTTAATATTGAAGTCAAGCGAGATGATGGCATACTATTAGATGTCGCTGATATAATTAATATGGTACCTTTTGTTAATCGTTTTGTGTAAGTTTTTTTGCGTAAGAAGTCGATAGTACTAAATTTTGACGAAACTTCTTTTTTTTACTTTAACATTTAATTTTCTAATAATTGTTATTTAATACCTTTATGTTTTAGATTTAGACCCAGAGGAGAGTTTCAAACATTAGAAATTTCAGAAAAACTTTCAAAACTTCAAAGAAGCGTGAAATTTAGAAGATTTTTAATTCAAAAAATTAACCAATTTTTTGATTGTATCCATTTTATTAAATTTATAAAGGTAAGACGACACACTTAAATATTTATTTACATATTACTTTTTATTTTAGAACAATGCTATAAAGAATGCTGTAGTAGTAACATATTTTTCTCCAGATTATCCAAGACAACAACGAATTGAATTTAAAAACAATTTTAAGTCAGTTTTACCTGATATATATTATTATTGTAATAGTTAAAATATTATATTATTTATTTATTTTTGCGTTGCATTTTAAAATAAAATTATATTTTTTCAAACTAAAGAAAAACAATGTTTCTTTATATTCTAAAGATTATTTCCAAAGTTTCATGTTATAGGGATGTCGGTAATTTTACCATAATTTACCGGTGGATAATGCAATGCAATCCTTGTTGATATGAAAGTTAGTTTTCGATTTTTTGATTCAATTAATTAAATCGAAATTGTTTAATTTCGATGCGATGTTAAATTCATGGAAGTTGTTGTTGTTGCAGTAATTGTCACAAAATTTTCATTTTTTTTGAAATAACGAAGGATGAAGTTTAACTTATAAAATGACAAATATGATGCGCGAAAACTGGATCTAAAAAAATTTAAAATTATATAAAGCCAAAGAAAACCCGATTCCACAAACGATAATATAAAAAGTACAAAGATTCCAATAAAATGATACCCAATCCATCCCAGTTCTGCAATGGATCCATATAATATAGCTTTTGGAGGGTCTGCGTAACTAAAAATGGAATTGGTAAATCCAAGACTAATTTAAAATTGTAAAACAACAACAACTTACACAGTGAGGGTAAAAAAACGAAAAAATATGCTTTCAAAAATAAATGCGAATGATACGGTAGCCGATTGAATCATAAAAACAACTTCAATTTTTTTAACCATAATTTTATTATTTTTTGATTGCTTAAATAGTTTTTGTAATACAGTAATGGCGCCTAAAATTCCTGAAGCGGCTGCTAAACTACACATGTGTATCGAAGCAAAGGTGTTAACTCCATACAAATATTCGGGACATTGAATTAAATATAATCGACATTCGAGACGGATCCAACTATAACCATTAACGATGAAAGGATACAAAAATAATAAAATTATTATAAAAATCATATGTTTTTTATTCCACAAATATTTGTATTGCATGTAAAAGATTACAGCTGTAAATCGATTAAAAGCTAAGATGAAATTTGCAAATGGTGAAAAGATTCGAATGTACCTAAAAACCGAATGTCAAATACCCGAAATCTATAAAAAGTATAAAAACTAACCACCAAATAAATTCATTTAATATTTCAAAAAAATAAATACCAGGAAAAATAAATTTCATTAAAATGAAAGCGGATACGGTTGAAACAGGTTCCATACAAGTAATTGCATAAATGGCAAAATATGGAGATTTATTTTTAGAATTTTTCTTTAAAAACTCTGAAATTAGAAATATCACAAAAGTAAATGAAGTCGCTGCAAGAGTATAGCCGGCTCCGATGCTTATGGATTGCATAATTGAGATAATTTTGTCTTCCATGGTAATTTTCTCGGAAGTTGTTGTCGTCGATTCTGTAGAGTTGGACATGACGACAACTTGGAAGAATTCAGTAAAAATGGAAATGAAAAATTTTGTTTACGGAAAGAAATATTTATTTTATCATATATTTTCATGTTTTTCTTATTTCATTTTATATTTAATTTGCATCTAAAAATAAATGTTTAGTTGTTGCCAACCTTCTTGCTCCACACCTTAGAAAATTATTTGGTTTTTAAATTTAATTTAATAAGCAAGCCGCCCAACAAAAAAGGAATCAAACTAAACGTAAAATTTCAATACGTGAAAAATTTGAAAATGGTAAAATTAAAAAGGCAGCAATTTTAAATTTTTGCTTTGTGAATTTTGTTGAAGTAAAAAAAATTTGTGTATTGCATGCTCTCGACAATGGAAAAGTGAGTGGGAATGAGAGGAGTCAAGAACACTGCTCCCGTTACCGTGACCACATTTTCTGACATTCAAAGAATAACTAAAAATTTTGCTCAATAAAATAAAATTAGTTCTCATTTTTTATGATCTAAAAAAAGGAAATTTTGTACAGTTTTTCCATAAATTAGATTTACATCGAAAAAAGAATTTTATTAACTATTGGCTTCTTTTTTCAAACGGGTACTTTTTTTTATCCTGTTTATTTTTTGTTTTGTTTATTCATCATCATCTTTTTTTTTATAAATGTCAACACTTTTCATTCACCACACATAAACAATGTTTAATTTGAGATTTTATACACGAATTTTGGTAGATTAAATAAAAATCCGGCATTATCAAATATTTATTATTACTTTAAACTTCAATAAAAAAAAGGAAAAAAGTGTAAAAATATTCAAAACCGAAAAAGGTGGAAAAAATAGCTAAAGTGTTTTTTTTCATTTTACAAAAAGTCACGACAAAAAAAAAAGAGGCGATAATGATTTTTGAAAAAAAGGCAGCGCTGAAAAAAATGTCTTTTCTCACAAATCCGGATTCAAAATAAAAAACATTTACATCTCTGAATTTTTGTTTTGTTTCAACAAATTTCTTTTTATTTCAACAAATGCAAAAACAGCGAAATTTAGCTTTTGTTTATTAGATTTGTTGTAACACGCCATTTCAACTTTTAGCATTACTTTTTAAAAGCTGTGCTACTGAATTGTTTATTATTAGACGCTCAACTTGAATTTTAAACTATTCGAATGATTTCAATTTATTTATAAGATTTTTAAAAACGTATTTAATTTAAAACAATAATAATCAAAGTTTGCAATAGTAGAAATTATTCTGTGGGTTCAAGATCATCATGGATTATATTTCAAATCATAATGCGGATAATCCTTGGGCCGCAAATACATATAAGCATCTTTGACTGGAAGATTTCCCCAAGCGAGATATGATCCTTGATACGGAGCAATGTCATCACCGCAAACAAAATGTAAACCATTAAGATTAGCATAACCGCATTTGTTGCTGCGACTGGCATTATTATACCACCATCCTGTATTGTAGTACATGTCACTGCAACTATTGTTATCATTCATATCAAAATTGACAAAGCTAGGGCCAAGTTGAGTACGATCCCATGTAATCCATCCTTCACTTGACAAAGTGTTAGTATTATTTTTACATGTGCTGTTGATAAAAACAGCGTATTGGCTGGTGGAATTTTTGACGCTGAAGTAATCATAAGTACAGTCTTCGTTAGCTTTATTACTTATAGGGCAGTTTTCCACGATAACGCGCAAAGAAGTAGGCGATTGCGTCATAGCATGAATGTTTTCCAAGCCTAGCCAAACCTTTTCACTTGATGGATCTCCAAAGCCATGGACATATTCTGGATAAGTCTTGCCTTCACTAATATTTCCATGCGTCATAAGAGTCCAACCACCACCAAGACTTTCCATGTCACAGTAAACGAGAGTCCATGTTAGTTGATCACTAGTAAATCCATGATTATAATCAGCACCAATGGTAACGCTGTAAGCTCCACTCTCATTTACTTGATGGAAAATTTGCAAATCGGCACAATGTCGGCTAGGTAAATATTCACTACAGTCGGAGCCAGTGTACGGTGCTAAACAAGTGCAGTTGTAAGTTCCTGGTAGGTTGTTACAGATGCCTTGATTGAGATTCACGTTGCATACAGTTGTATCGGAACATTCATTGATATCAGTGCAGTTAAAGCCATTGCCGCTGTAACCAAACGAACATTGACAAGTTGGGTTTCCACCATCAAGGATGCACTGACCGCTAGTCGAGCAGTCCACTGGCTCGGAGCTAAATTGTCCATCTAGACATTGGGAAGCTACAGTACAGTTGGGGTCAAGCCAATGGGTATTTGCTGAAATCATTACTATCTCAAAGAAATAAAGTAAATTTTAAACTCACGTTGATAGTAATTTCCGTTAACATCAACACAGCCGCATTCATCCAAAGGTCGACAAACAAAACTAAAACCTTCCAAATCGCCATTAGAATCAAAATAATATCCAGGATTACAAATACATCCTTCTTGATAAGCTTCATGACAAGTACTAGAGTTACTGTAATTAGGATCAGCGCAACTATTTTGGCATGTCGATGTCTTCATACTATATCGGGAATACGGTGGACACGTGTATGGGCAAAAAGTTGAAGTGCGCCAATTATCGATGTTCACAGAAAATAAACTGTTGATGCAAAGTTTTGCAAAGATATCCAAAGAGCCACATTGAGGTTTGTTATTGCACATATCAAAAGTACAATCGTGGAAATATTTATCAACGACGTCATGGCCCATAGCCTGGCAACCTCCAAACGGTCCAAGACCGTCGATAGCTTGTCGGATGAGATCACATTGTTGTTGGGCAAGAGTAATGTTCTAAAGCAAGTTTTCTATTAATCTTTTACTGTTTAAGGCAAACAAATGCTCGAGTAACGTTGAAAAATATTTTTTTTTTTCGCGGAATGCCATGCCTTTTGCTGCTTGTTAGTTATATAAAAAATTATACTTACACAATTTGTAATATTACCTATTACAGCACCTTCGATACAGTTATCAGTTGTACTATTGGTAACCCATGTATCTGCATAAGCCGCAACGGTGGCATTAACATAACCGAATGGAAAAGTGCAGTTTGTTGTTTGGTATATACTACCATTACTAGCTTGAATATCATTGAAGCAGTTATCATCAATACTTCCAAATATTCCGCACATAACATTTGAGCCATAGAATAAGGGAGTTAAAGGCACTTCAACGGTTAAAGCATATGGATTTTGGTTAGCGGCTTGGCTGAAGGTTATAATAGCTTGGGTTACAGTATCGTTAATAATAACTGTATCACCCGGTTTGGTAGCTATAATTTTTGGGTCTATTTGATTTGGCCAGTAATTAGGATAAGCTAAAACGACACCATCGATGTAATATTTCAAATAATTATCAACTCGGAATTCATGTCCTTGAGTCTTGAAAGTCATATCTTTGGCATAGGTTTTGCTAAAAAAATATTGTATTTACCACGATTGTGCTTTGACAATTGCTAGCTTACTATGTGGTTTCTCCAGGTAGAAGGTAGCTAGTAGATATAATACTAAAATCAAAAGAAGAATTACAAGCTTTCATGACATAATAAGGACAGGTTCCCATATAATCAAAAATGGTACCATCAAAAGTTGTATAATGTGGGTCTGTAACAAGGCTAGCTTTTTTGGTTCGAAGTGTACAAGCATCGTTGGGATTTCCGGTGTAACCTAAATATTTGTTTTTTTTTGTTTTATTGTTATACTAAAATGATCCAAAGCCATCGACAGCATGCCTGTTCAGTTTATTATATTTAATATTTACCTGGTAAGCATTGACAAAGTTTTTTGTGATGAATAACATAACATTCAGCATTTTTTCCACAAGGATTACTGTTATCGCAAGAGAGTATAGTTTCACAATGATCTCCAACAGTATTATCAGGGCAGTCACATCTGAAAAAGAAAAAAAAACAATTTGCTTTTAAATTTTGATTTGTTTGTTTGTGCTTTCTTACGTGTAATTATAGGGTGAAGTAACGATACAAGTGCCGTTATTAAAACATGGAGTGTTACCATCAATATTGCAAACCGAGCAACCAGATTGTTGAACCATTTTTTTATATTTTGAAACTTCATGCTCATATCCTTTCGTTACAAATGCTTGACGGCGTTCAGCTTGACAATCGGGAGTATGACATTGATTAACCGCATACGCAGCAAGACTAAAATATTATTATAATAATTGAAATTTTAGCCACTGAAAGTCGTTTACCTGAACAGCAGAAGGACCAATATCAGTTGAAGGTTTCGCATCCTTCTTCAATGGAAATAAAAGCAAATATAATTTTTCTATGTTTTCGATCCCCTTTTAAAGAGAATATTTTTTAAATAAAAAGGAAGGCCAAAGGTTGCTTATCACAAACGTTGTGAAGTGTATTCTCTCTCCACTTCTGAAACAGATTACCAAATAACTGCTGTGCTTTGGAACAAGGATAGTCCATCATTATCATTTTTCTTAGTTTCTATTCACTCTTATCATTTTTCCCGAGCGACGAAACACAAAATCAATTTTTTCACTTTACATTTTCTTTTACTCGGACCTCTAATTGTTAGATTAAAAAACAGCAAAAAAATAAATAAGATGCAAAAGAGTTGTTGTTTGGCTGAAAAAGTGGCAGCGAATAATTATTTTTTTCGTCGACTCTCTCTACCCGTTGGAAATAAAAATGTTTTTTTTTTTATTGATTATTACTGCACAAAATTTTATGCAAGTGACCAAAATGTTTAAAACAAAAGCTTTTACTAATCCGGTAAATCATGCTTTTTAATTCCTTTAAAATCAGACAAAATTTTATTATCACAAAAATGGTAATAATTCAAACTTTGCTAAAATCAATTCGACGACATTAATATTTTAACTAAAATATGGAGAAATCAAACATGTGTAACTTTTAGACATAAATATATGTAAATGGTTTGAGCAATTTAACGGGCTATTTTTTCTTGTTGTTATAAATGAAAGAAATAAATAATTAATATCATTGCATTAAAAATTTTTGAAGCTGGTATTTTTATTTCAAAATCTTAACTTTTTTTGTTGACATAAAAACTTGGCCGCAACAAACTTCACTCATATTTCTAAATGCTCAATAATTATTTTGGTTGTTATAACTCCATATCGTCAAACCCTAATTCGTTGGTTCAAAAGATTACTTTATTTAATGAAGCTAAGCAACAACACTGCATTAGTAGCGCCGCTTCAACCTCAAAGTTCAACATTACCCCCACAAATGGAACGAAGGCCCAGACGACCATCTCGAAGCATATCAATTATTAGTTAAACTTTTTAAAAACATCTGTTGTAAAAAATGTTTTTATTTTTTAAAAGCCATATTTTCATTCCAAAAATTTGCTTAATATTTTTTTATTACAAATAAAGAGAGAAAATTTGTTTTGGACATTTTGTTATGAAAAAAGTTTTAATGAAAGAAATTTCGAAATTGACAAAGAATTTAAAAACTTACAAAAATAATTTTAATTGTTTTTTTTCTCTAATTAATCATCGCTATTTTTTATGCGTCACACATATAAAACATAAAAACAATGTGTTGCAATCTTTGAGAAGCGCAACCATGTAAACTATAAAAATCAAAAATCTAAATGCAATTTTTCATTCATAAAAAAAAATAAAGAAAGATGTTTTTTTGTGGTAAAATTTCTAATTTAACAAAATGGTTTATTTTTTACATCACAATTTTGGGCGGAATTAGCATTGGAACCGTGGCATTTTGTAGTGAAGAAATTGGAATGTATATTTGTCGATTAATTTCTCTCATTGGTGCAATCATGTTTTTAATTGTTTCAATAAAATTATGGAAAAATTGCTTTAAATTTAATCATGGCCATTGTAAGTCAAAAAAAAAAATTGCTTTTTTTTTCGCGGAAATTTTTTTGTAAAAACTTTGGTATTTTTAGTGCCAAATGAAAAATATTCTATTTCAACCGCAATAAAATTATTTGTTTTTGTTATGTCTGTAATTTGCTTAAGTGGCTACTTTTTAAAACTTGGATTTATTTATCTTCTCAGAAAATATGATTTTGCTTCAATTTATTCTTCCACATCGTATGTTTTGTGGATCGATGTATTTTACGAAATTTGTGTTTTAATTTATGTTCCAACACAATTATTTTATTTTTGGTTTTTTATTCCCATTTTTGGAGCCTATGAAATTAATAAAAATGTAATAATTTTTTTTGATTTTACTTTTTTAGATTAATAATTTTTAGTTTTTTGGGCTTACTTTAATCACAAATTTTTGGCAAAAATGGTTATTTGAAACTTTGAGATCGAATGAAAAAATTTGTGAAGAATTAATTCAAACTAATCGATTATGTAAAGGGCATTATCATTATCATACGAATATTTCTGATATGTCTGATTCAGAATTGGCAGTTTTTCATTTAATGGCGAGTTTTAAACTTTATTTTCAAGAGTAAAATCATGGAAATTTTTTTTAGGAAATGATTGATCCATTTTCTTATAGTTGCACGATGGAATTGCTTGTGGTACTTTTTGTTGTAATTTGTTATTGTAAACCAAAGAAAAAACTAATTCCAACAAACTTTCCCAAAGATTTACTACTACCATTTTCTATTGGAAAAAAGACAACAAAAGTTTTAAAAGCAAGCATGATTTTCGTGTTATTTTCCGCCCTAATTTGTTTATTAACAAAATTTATTATTATTTTTCGTGATAAAGAACATCAAAGAAAAATTGAAGTATTTATTTATCGATGGATTCGATTAATCTCATTACTTGGAGGATTATTTATTTTTGTTGCATTTTGGATAATTTATAAGAATGTTAAACCTGATTACACATTTCAAGAGGTAGAAAACGATGAGAATGAAATGGACGAGAATCGTAAATGTTTACCAGTAAGTGTGCCTACATTTCGAATTATTTATAACCAGTGTTCTGCCTTTTGAGGTACGGTCGCCCCGCTTGCACGGAAAGTTTCCGTGCAAGCGGGGCGACCGTACCTCAAAAAGCAGAACACTGTTTATAACCAAAAATTGGCATAAATAAAATACGGTGAAATACAGAAATATCCATGCGAGACGCACATAATTTGTAATTTTATTTATTTTTCGTTTAGAAATAAAATTTAAAGTTTTGTAAAAATAATTTCTTGAAAAGAATCAATTCTTTAAATTTTTATGCAAATTTTTTTGTGTAACTGATACCATCATTTTCTTTTTGGTTACTTATCCTTTTTAAAAAAAGTGTAAGAGTTACATGCGTTGTTTTTTTTTTTTTGATAAAATATAAATTCCAGTGCTGTGAATGTTGTTTACTTTGTTGGTGGATTCCTGAAAACACAAATGAACCAGATTTACTTATCATTCAAATAACTTGGTGGATAACACTTTGTTTGACTTTGGTGAATCTTTCGCTCCAAATTTATGGTGGTTATTTATCACATTTCAATGAATTTCTTAATGAAATTATGCCTCAAATAATTTCTCTAATGTCTTTCGCATTGGCTTTAAAAGTGTTGCCCGGATTTTTATTAACCGATTCTTTAACATTTGAAAAATTAAGCCGAAATCATTTTACGACACATTGGATGGTTCCATATCAAATTATTCGAGCTTTAATTCGAGCTTCCAATCGGTTTGTTTTGATTCTCGATCCTCAAACTCCTCCTCCAGTTGAAGATGAAAATTTAGATACATGGATTGCTGTTATTAATGCGGCATATCCATTTACTCCATTGCTAAATATAACTTTGGCACTTTGTTGGGGACATGTATTGGAAAAGTTTTTTGAGCATGGAGCTTACAAATTTCATTTTAATGAAAATTGTGATAAAGAAAATCAAATGGAAAAGGCAACAACCGACAGTGAGAAGACGACGCACCACGAAAATACAAATCTATGACGGTATTCAGCGAACTAAAATTTCCAACTTCGAAATTAAAAAAAAGTTGCATTAAATTTATTTGTTTATTTTTTGTTTTTTGTTAAAAATAATTTACATAAAGTTAAAACCCCTTTATTTTATAACAGTAATTTGATTAGTATCAGAATTTTGATTTTTAACATTTTTTCTAAAAATCAATGAAAAAGCAGCTTTTCGAATTTCAGCATGCAAAGATACATATAAAATACTATCAAGAACCCCAGCTATAGTTAAACCAATAGCATAAAGAGGTCCAAAACTTTTAAAAATATCCACATTAAAAATTTCATCAAAAGTTATTAAAATGCTTGGAACAAAGAGAAACAGAAATGAGGTAATCAAAATTCCAAGTGAGAGTCGATTGGCCTAAAAAAAAATTTTATTATTTTACAATTTTTTAAAATTTGATAAGTGTGACAAAATTTAGGATTCCAAATGTGTTCACGAAGTCGTGCTTCGAGAGCAGTGTTCTTACTTTGCCTTTTGGTCGCGCCAAGCGCCGCGCCGGGCGCCAGAAAAATGAAAAACCGCGCCAGGCACCGCGCCACGTGCCAACCTTTAAAATTTTGAGCACCAGCGCCGCGCCACGCGCCAGAAAAAAATTTAAATAATGACCAAAAACATTAACTTTTTTATTTATTTAGTAAGATATACTTAAAATAACGCTATATTTGAGGTTTTACTATGATTAAATCAATTTTTTTCTGGAAAATCCAAGCATTTTAAAATTTTAAAAAAAATTTTTAATTTTTCTCGCGCCACGCGCCGCGCCGAGCATCGGATTTCTGAAAAGCTGCGCCAAGCACCGCGCCACGCGCCAGCTGGCGCGCGCCGGCGCGCGCCGGCGCGGCGCGGGTGCGGCGCGAGTAAGAACACTGTTCGAGAGAGAGAAAAGTCAGAAAGTAAATATCAAAAAAAATTGTAAAAAATTTATTAACCTTAAAACTCACAGCTGCGTTGCTAAAATTAGTTATTACAGTTATTTTTGTGGTGGATGTTGTTCCATTTCGAATTTTTTGATTTGAATGTTTCGATTTCATTAATTGAGATAATTCATAAATCATTTTAAATGTTAAAATAAATAATGTAATTTCAAGAATCTTAAAAAATGAATAATTTTAAAAACAATAGTTTCATAAAATTTTTATTAGAATTTTTGATAATTTGCATACATAATTTTTTTATGTTCAAAAAAAGTGAAAAATCTTTTACATCTTTGTAGTACGAAAAACAAAAATCTTTGATGTATGTATTTCCCAAAAAAATGACGTTCCAAAAAATAATAATGAGACATTTTAGTTTTTTATTGAAATTTTTAAAAGTGACACACACTTACTTTTTTTCCTCAAAACGCACGCAAAATTTACTTCCTAAAGAATTTCTATTGTTCCTTGATTTTTAAAAAACGGATTAAAATTGTCTCAAATCTCACCCCCAAACAAAAAAGAAGAAGAGTCTAATCCTCAAAAAAAAAATTAAATTCGTCACAGCTCAAAAATTCTTTTATTTTTATTCTTTTGTCTCAAAAAAATTGTCCTTTGAAATTCATAAACAATTTTTAAAAATTCCTTCCTTACCATATTGCTTGAAGCCCAATACGCTGTAAATATAAAATATTGATAACATCCAACTAAAGGACATTTATAAACTTCCAAAGAATAATCAATGGTAATAATTCCAATAAAGGTATCAATAATTCCAAAACCAATTCCAATAATTAATGTAAAAATAACAAATTTTTTATGATTTTTATTTCGATAAAACATTGGATACTTTATTGCCTTAAATAAAAAAAAAAATTTACACCAATTTTTTAGTTTCCTCCAGAAAATGGGTCTCAGAAGAAAAAATATTTTTTCGTGCTGAATCAAAACTTTTTTATTTTCGTTTTGAATCTTTTTCTTTTTTTTTCTTACTTACCTGAACTCTATCAATAGCAATCATGATAGTTATAATTAAATTTAATTTAAAATCAATCATAATTGGTGTATTTGCAAGAACCATTTGAGGGGAGCGAAAATTCATATTACTTGTTTTAGCCAAAATTAATAAATATATTGTAAATGGCAAAGCTATAACAAAATACATTTTTTTTTTTTTTTTTGATTTGGTAATTAATTAATTTTCTATGATTATTTTGGCTTACCTGATAACGAAAATAAAGTATTTGTGATACATAAAACAGGAACTAAATATAAACTTTTGTTTGATTTTAGCTTGCTATTTCTGAAAAAATAAATAAAAGTTTTTCAAAGAATAAAAAACCAAATTTTGTTTTACTAATTTCGAGTTTTTTATTTATTTTAGTTGCTTTTTTACTTTTTAGAACTTACGTTAAAAATACAATAATAATAAATCCATTTCCAATAATACTCATCCATTGTAAACATATAACAATAATATATAAATGAAAATAATAATTTGGAGAAAACATAACAAAAGCTTGCAAAAATCCGTCAAAAAAATAATAAAATATTTTTATCCACAAAAAAATTATCTTATCTTTTTTAATTTTAGAAGTTAGAAATCTTTGAGCTGCTTATCTGGAGTTAATAAGAAGAAGCAGTTCCCTTATTCTCTCCAGGTAAAGTTAATTTAATAATATATAAGAGTGCCAGAAATAAAAAAGCAACATAAAAAAATATGAGTGACAGGAACGCCTTTTTTTATTTTTAAGTAGTAGGTATGACTCTAACTTATAAAAAATAATGTCACTCTCTTACTTACTTTTTTTTTTCTTAGACACTATATACTTCATTGAAGTCTATAAAAATTAGAGATATGTCACAAAACTCAAATGGATAAAAGCATTAATAAGTAGTCTGTAGGCGCCAAGCCAAACTTCCAAACTTTATGGTTGTTATTAAATTTAATGAGAAGGTTGGTTTAAAAGAAAATCGACTTCGTCGGTTTTATGACCTCAGAAGATAAATAAAAGAATAACCGTATTTTGGTTTTAGAATTTGTTTTGTAAGAAAAATTCAGCAATAAAAAAATCCTTAAAATTCATCCAAAAATTTTTCTCTGTAGATTAATTAATCCCAATTTTGTTTGTTTACGATCGACAACAACCAAAATGGATAAACAATAAACAATGAAACTCATAGAGGAGTCATTCTTTTTTCCTTTTTAGTTTTGTTCCTTTATTTGCTTTTATTTACAATTAATCAAAATTTTCTTGTGTGATTTTCTAATTATTAACTTTTTTTGTTATTGGAAAAACTTTCTTGAAATCCACGCAATTCAACCAAAAATTTTTTTTGCATTTTCTCTAAATTTTTTTGAATCACTCACATTTTTGGCTTTTTGCAACCAAATAGCATAAAACAAAACATCGCTGTTTTTCATTTCAAAAAAATAGTTCTTGCGTGTGCGTCTGTTTGTTCTCTTTGACAAACATATTTTTTTGCTTCTCAAAAATCAATTTATTCTCTATCTATTTTATGGTTGTTGAACGTTCTGCATTCTATCATATTCGTAAGCAAGTAGCTATTTGGATTTATCCTACAATTGCTGGAACTATCTGCTTTCTTGATTGGAATCACACCCGTCAGTGGAAGAACGGTGAGAAAGTCTCTGTTTTAGACGAAATCCTCGGAGCTAATCGAACTATTGGTATTCCACCTTCAAAACAACAACAACAACAAAAGGTTAGTTTATTGATATTATATTATGCTTTTTATTGTTAATTTCTTTGTTTTTAGTAATCATGGGAACTTTTACTTGGTCGTATGCTATTAGAAAATCCGTTACACCACACAGATTGGCTTGGCCATTGGTTGCTTATCTTGGTAAGTTTTATATATTCCTTTTTAAAAACGTCACAAGAATAGCTCAATCAAATTCAAACTTCTTGGTACTAAAAAATGGTGAATTGTGCTCTCAAATTTTTGCTTTATTCTTTCTTTTTAAACTTGTGTTTACAACTTCCTTTTTTCAGGTTGGTGCTATGAACAAAATTGTATCTTCAAACGTGAAATGATGAAAGGACATAGTCGAATGTTTTCTGAACGAGTCAAAAGTATGCCATCGAATGTCGACGATCCTTGGAAATGGTAGCTGATGAAACACTCTTTATTCTTAGTTTATGTTTTTTTTTTGTACTTTCACAATCGTTTGTGATGTAGGATGTTAAATAAATATGTATTTTATCTTAATATTGTTATGTCTGAAACTTCAAAGATCATAGCTTTGTTTCAGAACCTCGTTTCGTTATAATACAGTATCACTTTTAGATGAGACTATTCCGTATTGCAGGTGGCACTTTAGCATAAATCACTACTGACACTCATTTATTCTATCGTGCTATGCTGATATCCATTTATTATTGCTAGCTACACATTCATCAAGTACACACGGCAGTAAACCACCATTATTACCAAACAAAGCATCAACATTAATAACAAGGCATACATAAAAGCTATGCTAAAGACATTCATACATAAAAGCAAACACCAGCAGGTAGTATCGCGGAAACATCTCTCCAGAAATCCACCAAATCCTATATAAACCATAATGAATTATCACTCGATTGTCAATGACCGTGCCACTCAAAAGCCGTAGTTAAGCGCAAACTATGGAACCTAATAGCTTCTCCTTTTACATCATAGCAACAAGAAAAAACCTTTTGTAACACACATAAGAATAATATTAAAACTTTATTAAACGCAACAGTAAAACATGATTAAAACATAGGATAACCAACAAATAAATTATTAAACATCTAGATCAGTCATATCAACGTCTTCATTATCAGAGGAGTCACTGTCGCTATCAAACATATTATTAAAATAGCTTCCATATTCATCTTCATAGCAATCAATCCAAAGGCGGCCAAAACCAAAAACAAATTGAAGTTCTAAATCAGGAGAAAGTTGAAATTTTGTAACAATTCTTTTTTTGTAATTATTGAATGCGGTGTGTTCGCTTAGACGAAGGATAAAAGCAACCTGAAAGTGAAAGTGGGATGATGATACACAAAGGTTGAGGAAAAAGCACATACAGAATTATAAACACTTTCATTTTCGATCCCAACAAATTTGATGCTTCCATGAATCTTTGAATCCGAGATCTTCTTGAAAACATCCATTTTCATTCTCTTTACACTTGAAGCAAATTGAGTAATTTGTGTATTGTAAAGAGGTAAGTAAAATGAAACGTTTAATACTTGAAGATTTGGAAAGCTTTCACATATAAAGTTCATCAAAGCTTGACGAGAGTTAGGACCAAAAGTTGCAACGTTGAAGAATCCAAAAATTTCCAACTTTCTAACAGATTTAAGAGCGACTCTAGAAAAAGAAGAATGTGATAACATTATAGCCATAAAGTATGTAAAACTAACTTTTTAGTAGTGACGAGATCAGCAAAATCAACATGGCCAAGTTTGAGTTCACGGCATGAATCAGGAATACAGCTCAAGTTCTAAAACGGAAAGAATTAGTATGATTGCAAACAAGATTATATGAAGCACGTAATCATCAACTAACAACTGTTGCAGAATCTTAAGCAACTATTAAAGCCTTTAAGAAAGAACTTTAGCAACATATAAGAACTGATCAAACAACAAAGCCAGTACAAAGAGAATAAGCAACAAGTAAACTTACAAGTTTATGTACAAACCATCCATTAAGTTCGATCTTTTCAACATTGTTACATTTCTTCAAAGCATAGATATGCTTTGCAAAGAGAACATCATGAATAGTAACCTTGTTCAATCCTAAACGATCACATGTTACATAAGTAAAAAGACAAGACTATACAAAAACTAACCTATTTGAACCAAATAATCGATGGGGTTAGCAGGGCCATCAGCATCAAGGTTAGTTGGAACTTCGGCAATAACGAGATCACTGATAGCAGGACCAATAACAGATAAGAGAGGTTTAATCAGAACAAAGTTATATGGAAGCTTATAGCTTTTAATCTGTTTGAACTAAAAAAGCAAAAGCATTAGTATGTATAACTAAAGAATAGAAAATGAAACAAACCTTTCTAACGGTAACAATCATGTGATCAGCTTTAGCTTTGACCGAAACAGATTTTGAGAAGTATTTCAAAGCCACATCAAAGTTTTCTTTACCATTGAGCATAAAATTTCCAAGAGGTTTGACGATATTCCTTTCTTTGATACTTTCGATGAAAACTTCTTCCAAAATGCTATGATTGAGAATGATCATCTTGCGAAGGATCTAAAAATGAAAAAAATAGCATACAAAAATAACAAACACTTTCGAAAAATAACGCAACAAAGTAACACGATTCGTCGACGTCAAACTTTCACATGGGAAAAAGTTGAAGAATGAATGATTGAAAAAATGAAAAAAAAAGTTTGAAAGAATGAAAAGCAGCGAATGCAAAAATACTGTCGTTGTAAGATTGAATTCATTTCGAAAAAATACGGGATTTTTAAAATTTGTTTTCGATAAATTTTTTGGCTTATAATATTTCTGTTTTTTTATGATACATATTTCATTAATAAATAGTTTATTATTTAAAAAAGGCATCATCATTATTTTTTTATATTTTTCTTTCTCACAAAAACAATGATGCTTCAGGCTTTTTTTGATGAATCGTTTTGATTTTTTTAAAACAAATACTTGATTCTTGAAAAAAGGTGTTTCTTTATTTGTGAAGCAAACAAAGAAAGTGAAGAAGCATGTTTCTTCGATTAATTTTGTTTTTGACTTTTTCACCAACTTTAATTATTGGTGGAAATAATAATTTTGAAACTTGTGGAATTTCTCCTTCACTTGATCGATACAAAGTTTATAATCCCAATCGAGTAAGTGACCATCGTATGCTATTATTAAAAATTTAACTTTTGAAATTCTTAGATTTTTGGTGGCATTGAAGCATCCGAAGGTGATTGGCCATGGATTGTTCGAGTAGTGGCCCAAAATCATTTTAGTATAATGTCATGCACTGGCAGCATAATTAGCAATAAATGGATTTTAACTGCTGCTCATTGTTTGGAAGATCGATTTTCTGTTAAAGGTGCTAAAACTTTTTTCTTTTTTTTATACCAGGATAATATCTTTTTGTTGGTTTTAGTTTATTATGGTTCAGTTAATAAAGATTTACAAAAAGCTGCAACATCGGAAAATTGGATCATTCATGAAGATTATGTTATTGAAGTAAAAAATGATGTTGCTTTGATTGAAGCAAGTTTTAGCGATTATCCATTTTTTTTCTGAGATTTTTCTTTTAGCTTTCTGAACCTTTAACCTTTTCTAAAGATGTCCAACCTATTTGTTTGAATGGAAGCATCGAACCTTTTGAAAATGAAATTTTAACTGCCGCTGGATTTGGACTTGATTTAAAATATTTGAAATGTGATGATTGTGTTATTGGTGAGTCTTCCAAAAAACGTTTTTCCTTGTACTTCTTTAATTATGAACCTTACATCCAAGTTTATTTTCTTCCAGAGATGAAAGATATGGTAACATACAGTCACCAAATTATGCAAGATACTCCATTAGCATATCAAAAACCAGAAAAATGTATTTATAATGGAAAAGTATATACCAGAGAAGATCCATTTATTTGCACGGATGGAATTAACCATTCTCCTTTGCCCGGAGATAGTGGAGGACCTTTAATGGTAATTCGAGAAAATCGATGGATTCAAATTGGAATATTTGTTGAATTTTTTCCTTCTCCCATTAAAGCTGAAAGAATTAGCATGAAATCCATTGGAATTAATCCACGTCTCAATTGCAAATGGATTGAAGAAAATACAAATGGCGAAGTTACTTGCTAATTATAAAATTTTATTTTATTAAAGAGAATAAAAGCTTTGTTAATCATCTAAAAAAATTTTTTTATAAATATACACACAACTAAAGCTTATCTCTTGGTGATAACTCCCAAAGCTAGAGACATTCGGATTTGTCGATATGCAAAAAAAAAAAGAAAGAAAAAAAGAAAGCATTGTTTTTGTTAAAAAGTCTTTCGCCATAAAATCAGTTGATTAATGTCTAAAAAACACATCATTGTTTTATTAGAAAATGAATCAACCTTTCATGTTTCAAAACGTTAAAAAAGATAGTTTTCAACGAAAATTCTGGAAGAAGCATTGCTATTTCATTTTTGAATTTAAAAAAAGGCAACAAAAAAACAATGTTTCTTAAATTAATTTTGTTTTTGACTTTTTCAACAACTTTTATTATTGGTGGAAATAATAATTTTGAAACATGTGGAATTTCTCCATCACTTGATCGATACAAAATATATAATCCAAATCGAGTGAGAGTTCATTTAACATTACTATAAAAAAAAAGATTTATTTTTAAGATTTTTGGTGGTGAAATAGCTTCCGAAGGTGATTGGCCATGGATAGTTCGCGTAGGAGCTGATTGCACTGGAAGCATAATTAGTAATAAATGGATTTTAACTGCTGCTCATTGTTATCGAGGCGTTGATTATAATACAAGTAAAAAAATACTTCCAGAAGAAAATTATTTACTTACTTTTTCTTATTTTTTAGTTTATTATGGTTCAGTAAATCAAACATTACAAAAAAGTATAGCTGCTAAAAGCTGGATTATCCATAAAGATTATGTGTTTTTAAAGAAAAATGATATGGCCTTAATTGAAGCAAGTTTTAGCCATCCAATATTTTTAATTTTGACGTTTTTTGTTTCAGCTTTCTGAACCATTAACTTTTTCCAAAGATGTTCAACCAATTTGTTTGAATGGTTCCATTGAACCTTATGAAAATGAAATTTTAACTGCCGCTGGTTTCGGAGATGATTTTAAATATTTGAAATGTGAAAGTTGTAAGATTTGTGAGTTTCGGTGCCGTTTAAACTTTTCAGATGAATTTCATGGAGAAAATTACAGATAAAGAAAAAATTGTATCATTTATCCCATTTATTTTGAAAGATACTCCATTAGCATATAAAACTCCTGAAACTTGTATTTTCCCAAGCAGTGGAGAAATGATAATCAGGGATGAACCATTTATTTGCACTGCAGGCATCAACCATAGCAATTTACCAGGAGATAGTGGTGGACCATTAATGGCAATTCGGGAAAATCGATGGGTTCAAATTGGAATTATAAGCGAAATAAAAGTATATTCAATTCCAAACGAGAAAATAAGCATGAAAGCAATCGGAATTTTCCCTCGTTTAAATTGCAAATGGATTGAAGAAAACACAAATGGCGAAGTTACTTGCTAATTACATATAAAATTTAATTTTTTTAATGAAACAATTTTTGTTTATAAAAAGCTAATGTCTTCAAGAATGCTAATTTTTTTGACAAAATTTATTTTAAATATACTATAAAATACAATAAAAACATAAATGTTTCAATGAAGCCAATAATAAGAAATATTGGGTAAAGCTTGTAAAATGTAGTTTATAAAAAAACGTCGATGTTGATTTGTAAAATTTTCAACATAATGAATTCCTATTACAGCATTGATTTTAGCGTTGTTCTGGAAAAAAATTATTAATTAGTATTGAATTTTGTTATTATTGGGAACGTCAGCAGACAAGCACGTTTATTTTTTTTTGATTATGAATTTTTTTACCTTTAAAAATTGAATAAAATGCACGCAATCAAAGAAAATATTAATATGATAAATACAAAATTTGGTAAACTTTATGCTTCTTTGAAGTTTTGAAAGTTTTTCAGAAGTTTCAAATGTTTGAAATCCTTCTCTTGGGGATATTCTGAAAATAACAGAGTCAATAAAATGATAGTAAACTAAACTATGGCTCCTAAAACCACTAAAATTACTTAGGTAAAAAAACTTACTCGAAACGCTTTACAAATGGCAGTAATTGAATTATATCTAAAAATTTAACAAAATCTGTTCCATTAATAAATTCATTTATGTTTGAAACAGCAAATCTTCGAAGTTTGAGACTTTTTTGAATTTTTGCAAGTTTTTGCGAAGTCTCAATCGATGGAAGAATATTTGCCAGCCGTATGCTATAATTTTCCATATTTTATTAAATATTCTAAAAGAGAAGAAAGGGCCGCTAAAAAAGAAGTGTTAATTTAAAATTTTAGTTTCATTAATGCATATATTTTTTTAATAATCCACGCTGGTTTGTATGGTTTTTATTTCGTTTAAAAGAGGAGGAGAAGGAACTTACTCTAAGCAATTAACAGTTGATGGAATCAATTTTATCACATCTGCAATATCCAAAATGGTTCCATCTTCTCGTCGAATTTGAACACATTTAAAATTACAATTTATTAAATTTTGTGCAGAAAGAATTTGAAATTCAGAAAATGTTAAGTTTTGATCTTTTAAATACAGACAGCTAATGTTCATATTAATTTTTGGAAGCAATCTTGAACAAATGGTTTTATCTGTTATGCTATGGATGTTCAAAGTGTTGGTAACATAAAAATTTATAAATTCATACTTATCGAGATCACCCGAAGTGATGTTGAGAGATTGAGAAACAAACGAAGGTGGCAAAAAAATATCTTCTTCTGTCACTTTTAAATTATAACAGAGAAGTGGCATATTTTGAAAAAAGAAATATTTGCCAGTTTGAATTAGTTTGAAAAAAATGAATTTTTCGCAATTATTGTAAATATAATAAACCATTGAAGATCGAAATGGAAAAGTTTGTTTAATTGGTTTTTCAACTTTGCTACGAATCAACGTTCCGTAGTTTTCGGCAACAACCAACTCATTTGTGTAAGAAAATTTAATTGGATTGATATTAGCATTAATATCAAATTTCTCTGGCAATTTTGACACTTCCAAATCAAAGTTGGGAAAATTTTTCAAGCACCATGAATAATGAATCGTAAATTGCTGTTCATTCTCAAACTTTTTTATAAACCAAAGAAAGAAAATTAAAAAACTTTGATCTTGAATGAAATTTCGATTTAGCAAATTAAAAACTTCATATAAAATTCTTCTAGCTTTATTAATATCTCCAAAATTTCTTTCAATTTCAATTAAATCTATCCGCCACTTTGAAACATTGATACTCTTTTGACTTTGTTTAACAAGCTTTTCTTTATATTCGTTTCTCATTTTTAAATCATCAATAAATAATCGACAATATCGAGAATAAAGAATCAATAATCTTTCATATTCATCATCCTCGATTGATTTGAGATATTTGAAATATCTTTTCCAAAGTTTTTTGTTACATGGTTTCCAACCAATGATCGATTCATAATTTTCAAAAACCAAAGTTCTGTCCTTGATGGTTTTTGATAAAATTTTCCAATCAGCATATTGTTTACTTGATATTAAATTAGGGTGACTTTTATAAATTTCAAGACATTTTATGTACTTTTCATGAATATTTTTGGGGAGAGGATGAGCTAAAAAACTATCATTTTTACAAATGAGACAACATTAAAAAAATTTCAGAGAACCTTCTTTACATCTTCAAAAAAAAACTCACGAGAATATTGATCGAAAAAAGCTTTAACATCCTCCAATTCATCATGAGAATAAATTAAGGCTGGATAAATCATTGATAAATTTGGAAATGATTTAAAATGACGTTCTGAATGTAATCGAAAAGTAAAAGTTTTGTCATTTAATAATCTCCATATTATAGCTCTACTAAAATTTCCTTCCTGAAAAATAAATTATTATTTACTGTAGAAAGTCAATAACTTAAGCTTACTTTAAAACTTTCAACTTTAAAATCGACGAAATTTTTATGATAAAAATGAATTTGTGCTGAACTTTTAATTTGAATTAAACGTGCATTCTTTTCTGTTGCATCATAATCAATAAATGCTGATTGTTTTTCTTTTCTAAAATTGAGGGAATTAAGTTTCACTAAATATTTTTTTATAAAAACTTACTCAATCCATATATTCCATAAACGTGGAATAACAGTATAAATTTCAGAAAAACTTTTAAAAAGTTCTCTGATTTGAGCCAAAGTTGAAGCTCCTTCAATTCACACTTATTATAATTACCTTTTTTTGGAAAGATATAATTTTTATTTTATTGATTAATTTCGTTGGCGCCAAAAATATGTTTATTTTTCTTGTCGAGGAAGAAAAAAATGATTTGGAAAAATAATTTATTTTTAAACTCAACATTCAAACAATAAAAAAATTAGCGAGAAATAAAAAAGCAAACATGAGGCAAGAATTCTATAAAAAATAGAACAGTAAATAAAAACATGAACGTATCAACCGAGAGAATAAGAAAAGCTGTTAGGTAAACCTTCCAATACGGAGTTTTTAATTACATTATTAAAAAAACAAATTTTTTTTAGCGAGGAGTAAAAAAGTTAATATCAGGTAATGCGTCCATAAAAGTTGTTTTAAAATCAAGTCTTTGATTATCAGTAAATTCGGGAACAAAAATTGTAAATACGTTTGCATTCTTTGTTGCATTAATCTAAAAAACAAATGAAGCAGGATTCTATCTTTCTTTTTTTATTACAAAAAACTCACTTTAATGAATTCAATAAAATGGTTGCAATCAAAGAAAGTATTAACTTTGAATATTTGAAACCTGGTAAGTTTAACATTTCTTTGAATTTTTGAAAGTTTTTCTGAAGTTTCTAATGTTTGAAATTCTTGCCTCGTGCTTATTCTGAAAATATTATAAAGTCGTTAATTAAAAGACATAATGAAACTTACTCTAAACGCTTTACAAATGGCAATAATTGAATTATATCTGCGACATCCAAAAAAATTCCATCATTTTCTTTGATTTCAATATTGTATAAATTACAAATTTTTAATTTTTGTTTTGACAAAATTTTAAATTCAGCCAAAGTTAATTTTTGAAAATTTAAATAAAGACAAGAAATATTTAATTTAATTTTCGGCAAAATTTTTGAAAAAATTTCTGGATAAACTCCAACATAAATATTTAATGAATTTGTAATAATCAAATTTTTGAAACTAATAAAATCTAAATTCTCTGGAGTAATATACAAAGATCGTGAAACATAAGTTGGAACATCAATTTCTTCCCCTCTTATTTTAAGGCTATGACAAAGCAAAGGTTTTTCCAAAAAAAATATGGATTTACAAGTTTGGATAAGTTTAAAAAGTAATGGAATTTTCGAGTGTTTGTAAATATAATAAATTAATGAAGATCGAAACGGAAAATTTTGTTTTATGGAACCATTCGCACGTCTTTTTGAAAGCTTCCTTGGCTGATCAGTTTTTTTAAATTCGTTTTTGTAAGTAAATTCTATGGAGTATTTAATATCAGCATTCTTAAATTTTTCAGGAATTATTTCTATTTTAAAATCAAATTTTCGAAATTTTTTGTCACACCAAGATTCAAGTTCTTTTAAATTTTTTTGTATTCCAAAATTTTTTTCGAACCAAAATGCAAATTTTAATAAACTTTGTTCCTTGGAGAAATATCGCTTCACACGATCTAAAGCTATATATAAAATTCTTCGAGCTTCTTTAATTTCTCCAAAATTTCTTTCAATTTCAATTAAATCTATCCAAAATTTTGATACATTTCTCCTTGATTGTAGAACTTCAGATTCATATTCGTTTCTCATTTCTAAATCATCAATAAAGAATCGACAATATCGAGAATAAAGAGTTAACAACTTTTCGAAACTCTCCGTTCGTTTCAAATATTTAAAATATGATTCCCACCAATATTTTAGTAATGGATAAAGTCCAATAATACTTTCATAAGTTTCCAATATTATATTTTCATTTTCATGTTTATTTGATGATGATTCAAGCTTTGATAACATTACAGTATTTTTAACCAAAATTTTTTCAATCATTATTTTATTTTTATTATAAATTGCCAAAATTTTTGGTGGAATTGGATGAGCTAAAAAATAATTATGGAATTAAAGAAATTTACAATTATAAAAAATTTAAATATTTTTAAAAGTTTAATTTTTCCACAAAAATCAGTTTAAACAAAATTTTTAAAAAACTCGCGTGAATGTTGGTCTAAAAAAGCTGTAACATCTTCCAATTCATTATGTGGAAAAGTAAGGGCCTCGTATATCGTTTGTGAATCAAATAAAGCAATCGAATGAAAGCTTGCTGGATTCATTTGAAATGAAAGAATATTTTTATTGTTTAAAATTCTCCATAAAACGGATCTTCCAAAATTTCCTTGCTATAAAAAATTATGTTTTTAAGTTTTTTTTTGTATAACCAAAGACTTACTTTAAAACTTTCCAAATCAAAATCCATAATATTCGCAAAATAAAAATGTGTTTTTGCGAAATTTTTAACGTCCATTAATTTTTGTTCTTTTTTGGATTCATCATAATCCGGAAAAGTTGATAAATTTTGTTTTCTAAAATTTAAAAAATTTGATTGTTTTTAAAATATTTTCTTGTCTCACCGAATCCATAAATCCCAAAATACTTGAGGAACAGTATAAATTTCAGCAAAATTTTTGAAAAGTTCACGAATTTCAACCAAAGTTGAAACTTTTTCAATATTTTCTAATAACTTTTTAGCTTCAATTTCATATTTTTCGCAAGGATAAATAATTGGAGCAGCGGCAGCAGCCATTTTTGAGCAAAATGAATAAACTTTTTTTGCCGCAATCTTTTCTTTGACCATGTTTATGTATTTTTTTATTGCATATTCCTGCAGAGATTTTTTCACTCTTTGTTTTTAATTATTAACGCAACCTTGAAAAACTTTCTTTTTATTGATTAAATTTTCTATTTTTCATTTTTTTCCTTGCAAAACTCACAAATGTTCAAACTTTGATGGCAATTTATAAAATAAAATATTGTATTTTAGAAAAGTCTAATCATAAAAAAATATATATATAAAATATTAAGTTTATTTTAATACAAAAAAGAAAAAATTTAAATTCTTTAAAAACTCCATAAATATCTAAAAAAAAATTTATGAATACTTTGACGAAGAAAAAAAAAAGAAATAAAAAAAGTAGCAAGCTTTTGGTAGAAAATTAAGTTAATTTTTAAACGCAATTAAAAGGAATACAAGCATGTGGTTGATTTTTACGAATTCTAACAACAGCTTCAAATTCATTTTCTAACTTTGCAGAAACTCGCTTTTTCATTGATAAACATCCAAAACAAGCAAAGGAATTAATTCCAATTTGGGTGAATTTGTAAAATAAATTTTGATTGTTTGAATCAAAAATAATTAAAGTTTGAGAAAAATCAGTAGTATTTTGGATTAAATTAAATTTTGGAGGAAACAAAACTTCATAATTTTCATCAATATCATATTCAACTGATTCGCAAAAATGTTTCATATTTGCTCGAAGACATTCCTTTCCATTTTCTGTATTTTTTACAAATCTTGCCGCAATCTGTTTCTTCCATTTATTTGCACATCGACAACAAATATATTTTTTTCCCCTGGTTTGATAATAATAATTATAGCATCGATTAGAATTATTTGGATCAAAAATAACCAATTTTGATTTTCCATTAGTTTTTGAAAAAATTTCATAATTTTGAGAATTAATTATTTCCCAATTTTTTGATCGATTCATCCTTGTCGTAGTAGTAATTTTTTGATGTTTACATACGTGTTTTGGAATCTGCAGATTTAATAAAGAAGAATCGATAAAATTTGAAATATATTTTTGTGGTTCACAAATATGTTCATTCATATTTGTTTGAATATATTCTTCACCAATATTTCCATCATTTTTGACGTATTTTGCGATTACATATTTTCTTTGATAAATTTTTCGACATCCATTGCAAGAAAAATAATTGTGACTATGTTTACAATAATAATAACATAAATTTGGATTGGTTTGAACAAAAATAATTAATTGTTGAGATCCCTTTGAGGTTGGTTGGAATTCAAAATTAGGAGAATAAATTATTTCTTTGGTGTTTGCTCTTTCACTTTTTTCAGATGAGACAGGCCTTTAAAAAGAAGAAAAGTGGATAAAAATTCATTAAAAAAGCAATCAAAAATAAAACTTACTTTTCATCATTCAAGGCAATATCATTAAACTGAGCTTGACCATTTTGTTCAGGAAACTCAGAAAAAATTGATTGATCCATAATTTTTATTTTTGTCACAGATTAAAAAAGCTTTAACACCACTTTTTTTGCAAAAATTAAAATCAATACTTTTTTTACACTTTTTAATAGCTATAAACGCAAAAAGACGAAACACATTTTCATATCAAATCGATCGGATCTTTGCAATATTTCTAAAAACATTTTTTTGACTTAGCGCTATTACAAAATGAACATAGAGCAATATTCGATCGATCGATTTTTTTTGAAGCGAAGGAATATTGCTATTTATTTATTTCATTGAAGCGTAGCTTTAAAAAAATGATTTTCGTTTGAAAAACGAAAGTTGATAAACTCCATTTTTTATACATTTTTCTAAAATAAAAAAAATGCAAAATGCAAATTAAAATGAAATAATTACTGCAAATTAATTTTGTTTTTGTTATAAATTCTGATTATAAAATTTTTTAGATAAATGAATTTCTGTAAAAGAAAAATTCGAAAATGATATAAAGCTTTCCCATTTATGTTTTGCTATGAAATGTTGGACAATGATAAATTATTTGAGCTGGAGCAGTTGTTGCAATTTTTGTGCCAAAAAAGATTGAATGAAAGCTTAGATTTTCAATGAAATGGCCTTTTCGTTGACCTTGTTTTTTTTTTCGTTTTGTTTATGGTTCCTTCCAGTAGAGGTTTTCACACCTATTATAGTTAAATGTTATTTGGGAAGATATCATTATAATTTTATTTGTTATTCATTGCATTTTTTTTTTTGCAAAGGAATGCTCTGAACAAAGTTTATTTTGTTTCATATTTTGTTTGTCTCTTGAGAAACTGATATTGTGATTTTTTGCTTTTAATAGGAATTTGTATTTTATAATTCTTGCTTATTTTTAAGGCGCTTTTATTAAATCATGAGTAACGCTGGCAACGAACCAAATGCTAAAAGACCTCGAGCAGCAACCATGGATGATCAAGAAAATGTTCCTCCAATCATTCCACAAGCAGCTTCCGATAGTCTTCTTGCTTTTTTCAAAACAGAATATGAAAAGAAATTAACGGAAGTTAGTTTTACCGGATTCGCCAATTTTACAAATTCTCATTTTTTAGACAATTCTTTTGAAACAAAAGAATGAAGAAATGGAAAAATCCCTTGAACCTCTCGTTTTGAAAAAACTTCTTAAACTCTTGGATAGCAGTTACTGGAATGGTTATACATCTATGGATGAAAATGAAAATCCAAAGAAACTTTTTTTGATCGATGAAAAACATTTATTTATCAATAATGTCATTGCTCATCCTACAAAACAACTTACCCTTGAAGGCATTCTTTCAACGTTTTGTAATGATCCTTTTGATGAACGCAATGCTGATTTTCTTGTTGTGACTTTAAAGTGGTTTCAAATTTGCTTAAAAAAGTCGATACATGCAACCTTACTAGTTTGTTCTTATCCGAACAAAATTTATCATGGTTTGAATATGAAAGGCTTACGGCTTCTGGAACAATCAAAAACATTTGCTTTTATTCAGTTTTTATCAAGGATGATAAGGATGTTTATATTCTACTCGACGACGCCATTAAAAAATTGCATAAATTAGAGAAACTCGAAATGTAAGCTTTTCCTATTGTAGATAATTTTTTTAAACAGTATTTTTTAAGCGATGAAGCTGGTTTTGAAGAAAGTTTTCTTACGAAGGAAACTTTCAAAAAGCTCAACGAATTCCCTAAATTTGAAAAACTTCAAATATTTTACTTAAACAGAGTTATTTACGAACAATTTTGCCCTGATACTTTTTCGATTTTTATGAAGGCAAGTAATATATCTTTTTTTGAGTGATATTTATTTTTCTTATTTCAGAAATATTCGCAAACCAAGTTTGCACTATCATTTTATTCAGAAACGAACGATGATGGACTTTCTGATGAAGAAAAAATCCAAGTCGTTGATAAAGAAAAAGTGCAACTAGAAGCTATCAAACAAAAGTTGCTTCCATTTTCAACAAAAGCAAATAAACTTCAAATCGATTTTCTTTAAATTTTTATTTCTTCCACTGTTTTTATTGCTGATTTTTATTTTTGAACAGGCGTTTTGTTTATTTACTCAAGTTTATGCAATTTCTTTTTATTTATGAAAACTTTTCTGTAAATATCGTTTTTGACTTATCAAATTTTCCGTGGTTCACCTTTTCCAATGAATCCTTTTCATAATAAGCACTGACTTTGTTATTCATAAATTTTTCTTTTTGTCCCACAAATGTGAAGCTAAGGAATTAGAATGTTGATATATACCCGTGAGAGGATAACATACGATCAATCAAAACATTATAAAAATTAAAAATATCTCAAATAATTTTATTTATCGATTTTTTAAAAAACAAACGAAAAATTGCTTTTTCCTCATCACTTGTGAAATTCAATTTAAAAACAATGTTCTCTATTTTAAAAATCCTCCCATTTAAAATTATTTTTAATTTCTGAGATTTTTGTCAAAAATTGAAAGAATAAAAATTACTTTAAATTTTATTTTTTCTTGAAGCCACTTTATTTTTAATGAATTTTAAAACGTTGCACAATTATTATTAATAATCATCAGATAATGATTAAACAAAAAAATAGTCATCGCTTTATTTTCCGAAGAAAAAAATACCGTTTAATAATGTTTTAATGAATCACTTTTACAAAACTTCTTCTTATAAAAAAAAAAAGAGATCATTCTCAACAAAAATTTTTGGAAGAATCGTTGCTGTTTCATTTTGAATCAAAAAAGGCAACACAAAAACAATGTTTCTTAAATTAATTTTGTTTTTGACTTTTTCAACAACTTTGATTCTTGGTGGAAATAATAATTTTGAAACTTGTGGAATTTCTCCTTCACTTGATCGGTACAAAATTTATAATCCTAATCGAGTGAGCTTGTGCATCCAAAAAAAATTCTAAAATAAAATCACAAAAAAACTTTAGATTTTTGGCGGCGAAGAAGCAGCCGAAGGTGATTGGCCTTGGATCGTTCGATTAATTCTTGTAAAAGTGAATCCTGAAAATCCTCAAGAAGGTCATTTGGAATTATGCAGTGGAAGCATCATTAGTAATAAATGGATTTTAACTGCAAGTCATTGCGTTGATAATGCTTTGGGCGTCGTTGGTAATATTATTTTTTTTAAATCCAAATTTTTTTCCTGAGAAAAAATCATTGTGTTTTTTAGTTTTTTATGGCTCTGTTAACACCAGCAAACAAGAATATGTTAAAGCTAAAAAATGGATCGTTCATGAAAATTATATTGAATTAAAACAAAATGATATCGCCTTGATTGAAGTAAGTAAATCCACTTTTTTGAGTTTAAAAAAACATAATTTTTTAAATTTTTCTATAGTTACCCGAACCTTTAAATTACACCGCAAATATTCAACCCATTTGTTTGAATGCCACCGTGGAACCATATGAAAATGAAATAATTGTTGATGCTGGGTTTGGAACCAATATGAAGCAAATCAATTGTACTGAATGTAACATGGGTAATGGATAGTTTTCACAGTTTTTTTTCGAGCAAAAAAAGGTCGATTATAAAAACAAAAAATAGTTTTTTCGATTCGATTTTTGGATTACGACAACATTTTTTGATTAAAAAAATAAGAAAATATTCAAATTTTTTTGCGAATTTTTAATTCCTCAAATTTGCCTTTTTTCACCAAAAGCTAGACCGAAAAACAGGATTTTTTATTTTATATTAGTTTCCGATTAATCTTTTCAAAAAATCTGAAAGATATTTTTTCAGCCCAGCATGCTGAATATTTTGAAACCGAAATTTTACAAGATTCTCCATTGGCATATAAAACCCTTGAAAATTGTAAACTTGGAAATGAAACAGTGGAACTTGATAATCAAACCATTTGCACTTCTGGAATTAATCATTCACCTTTGCCCGGAGATAGTGGTGGACCTTTAATGGTAATTCGAGAAAATCGATGGATTCAAGTTGGAATTGCAAATATCATTTCGATGGATGCAATAAAAGATGAAAAAATTAGCGTTAATTTCATTGGTAAATTTTATTATTATATTTTTTAAATATATTTAAACTAAATTCTTAACTTTTTTAGGTTTATTCGCAAAAATCAATTCATTTTGTGATTGGATCTTTGAAAAAACTGATGGCGCAGCTTCTTGCTAATTTCAAACAAACAAAACAATTTTTAACTATTGACAAATAAATTTTAATAAATTAATTAACTGCAAAAAATATGTATTTCCAAAAAGCTCCAGAGTTTCATTTCTTTTAATGTCACAGTGTTGAAAATTTTTTTCTGTGAATCATTATTGATAATGCTACACACATATATTTTGTAGAGAAACAACTATGACTAAGGCCAATGAAATGCAGTAAAAGAAAAAAAGCAAAAAAGCAAAAAATGGCGACACATCTAATTAAAAAGCCCAGAGTTTCGTTACCAAAAAAACATCATATTTATTTTTTTGATAAATTAACTTTTAGTTTTTTTAGTTTTTTTAGTTATTATCATTTTGCTTTTCAAGCTTTATAATGTTGAAATCGACAACTTGATAATGATTAAATTTTTACGAAAAAAAGTGTCGTCGATTTCTCTAAAATTTAGTTTGTTGTTTTGTCAATAAATTAAAAATATTTTAAAATAAAAGTTTAAAAAAAGTGCGAATCCATTCCTCATTTTTGGATTTTAGAAATATTCAATCAGCAAAAAGTTCAGTGAAAGCTCGAGCTTTAAAATTCTAAAGACCCGGAACATATATAACTTATGATACCACAAACATTCTTCGTCATGTTTAATGATTTTGGTCTTTTGTACTATGACATCATTTTTTGATAAAAAAAGATTAATTTTCCCATAGACATTAAAAAAAAGTGTAAGCAGCGGACAATTATTCTTTTTTACTCGAGACAATTTTAAAAAATTTAGCAAAAAAAGAGAGAAGGAAATGAAGAAATTCTCGTTATCAACTAAAGGGCTACATGAGACAATAAATGGGAATCTTATGAGGTAAAAAAATATGGGCGGAAATATGATTTTTTAAAACATTAATAGTTTTTCAAACTTTATATAAAAATTCAACTCGATCCACCTTTTTTTATGATTTCATTAAACTAAAGCTATGATGAATACATTATCTAATTCTGGGGAAACAATAGCACCTGTCTATCCTCTACCTCCATTATGTGCACCGAAGGATGGTTTTTCCACTTCAAGCATTCCACCATCGTATCCAACATCGGAGGCAAGTTTTGAGTTTGAACCAATTACTCCGGCTGCAGATCGTATTACGCCATTAGCAACAACGATAATCAAAGAAAAAAATTATTGTGATTCAAATATTCCAACCCACAAATTATTAATAATGAAACAACAAATAATCCTTCCTCCATAAGTAAACGACATACATGGTGGTCCTTGAGAAAAGTAAGCAGATATTTGATTACGGCTTTACCTCTTGTTTTCTCATCATCAATATTAGATTTTTCGTGGGTTAAATTTGGTGATAAATCCATGAATTGGAATGTTAAACTTTTGTCGGATTGTGACGTCCTTGAGTACATGGTTGGTATTTCTTTCTTTAAAATTTTAGTTGTATAAAAATTTTATTTTTAGCCAAATTGGTTAATAACATGCCGAAATTTAATATGTGCGGCAATAGTTTGCCAATTGCTCAACGGGATTTTTTTAATTTTATCATGTTTTAAGCGATTTAAAAATCGAAAAATTGTCATTTTTTCCATTCCAATTTTGGCATTTCTATTTATTATATTAGAACTTATTGCTGTCATAGTTACTTCAAGCAATATTGAAAAATGTAAAAAATTTGAATTAACATTTAATACTTAAATTAATATTATACTTTTTTTTATAGGGCATCCAAGACCAGCGTATGCCGGCTCAGTTACAAATATTCCCTACAATGGTGAATATGGCTCTGCGTGGTATCTAACTGTGGTTTCCTTAGCTTTGTCCAGTTTTATACTCGTTTTTTACTTTTGGGTCGTTACATACTTCGCCAAAAAGAATTCAAAACATGGCTACGAACCATAATCGATAAAGTTTATGAATTTACCAATATTTAAAAAAAGATTTAAAGGGCAAGGTTCCATTGAATTAGAGTATTTTTTTTGTAAAATTTCAAGACGTTCTTGTTAAATTATTACCATGTAAATTTATTAATACTAGGCGGGTGGCGCGCCTACGGCGCGCCAAGTAAATGTTACTGTTTCGAAAATATAATGTTTTTTGATTATAGTTTATAATACGCAGTTCTTAGTAAAATAAGGTCATACATGCTACTATATCTGTGAAATCTTTGTGCATTTTACTTTTCAAAAGTCCTTAAAACTTAATCAAAAATATCCTTAAGATTTTCAATAGCATTTTCATCAATTTTGGATTATTTCATGATATTTTCTCTTTTTTGGTCCTCGGGATAATTCATTCTACATGTTTCAAAAAAAGCTTGCTATCAGAGTTTTTTCTTTTCTTTGAAATCCTCAATCCATCCTTTCTAATAAGACCTTTAAATGTTTAAAGCGCTTCAAAATCAACAACCATCGTCATTGCTAACATTCCTTGCAATGCAAAGTCTATCTGCATTCATGTTTATGCAAATTTTATTGCACAAACTCAAGCCATTTTATGCAAATTTTTTATTTCGTTTATTTTGTTTTTTTGGTCATTGAAATCTTCGAATGATATTGGGTCCTTGGATCCTCGAAATTAGGTCCTTGGATCCCTCCCTTGATAATAGCTCTACTGATATTATTTCATTGGACCCTTTCTCTGAAATTAGGTCTCTACAATTCGGATCTTGTGCCCTATCTCGATCCCATGCTTTCTCTGAATCCTATAATCTTTTTTTTAGTTAACCGATCCTTCACTTGATTTTGGTCCTTGGATCCTTCCCCAGCTATTATCTCTACGGATCCTTGCCTTGATATCAGGTCCCTAATGCTTCTTCAAAAGAAAACAGCCACTCATCACCATTTCATTTCCATGAAATGAGAATGAAAAATCCTATTTTGTGCTTTCATTCATGTTTATGCAAATTTTTAGAAATGTCTCCTTCCTTTAGTTTTCATTCTCTTGTAACTTTCCCATGAATCGTTTCCAGTTACGGAATCACAACCTGTTTTAGAAGAAGGGAAAAATGAAACAATTTTTTAACCAATGCTTATTTTACAATTATGAAAAATAAAACCGGGGCAAGATAAAATATGAGAAAGTAAATAATCGCTTTTGTTTAATCTTTCAAATGGAATAACACAATAATTTCCTTCAATATCTATCGCAAAATAATATCCAACATCCGCGGATTTTTTGACTGGATCGGGATAATCAGGGATAATTTTATAAAAACTAAAAAATGCTCCACCTCGGTTATATTGTTGCAAAACCGAAGCTTGTTTGATATCTTCGAGAATGCCATCAATATTTGGAATTTTACCCCACATTTCTTTTCCATTTATGTCAGTCAAAATAACTAAAAAAATAAATCTCGAAATTTAATTCTTGTCAAGAAAAAGTTTGTAAGTTTTTACCTTTGAATTTATTTGCACTTTTTAGAATTTCTATATATTTCTCGACGGTAAAATGAAAGCTTTTTTCAGCTAAAAATTATTAAGTTGGATATTTAATGCTAACGATAAATATTTTTATTCCTACCAACAAAGTCATCAATAAATTTTTGTTCCATTTCTTCAAAATGTATGTGAGGCAAAATTCCATCTAATTCGGCTTTCATTGCTTTTTTAAATATTTCTTCGCTGGTTTTAGTTTCCTCCAAATTTTTTATTCGGCGTTCAGCCCATTCATAAACCTAAAAACATTTTAAACTAAAATTTTAATTATTGTATATTTTTTTTTTGCAAACTAAAACCTTTTTAAAGAGTAACTCTTCGGCAAAAAATAAACGCTTATTAGAGACAATAAATTTAAGTGTAGCAGGATCAGCATCCAAAAATTCTTCTGATTCCAACCCGGTTTCATACCATTTAGAAATAACTTGACGAAATTTAGCTTTAAATTTCTCCAAAGAATATATATGTAAGCGTTCATAAAGATGGAAGAATTCTTCCGTTTCGCATTTTACGTAAGCTAAGTATCCATCACATTTGGCAACGAGATCAGGGACATTATAGAAATTGCCTAATTCCACCATGGAACAAACGTTTTCTAAATTCAAGGTGCACATTCCAGAATATAAAAAACTTATAAAAGTAAAGAAAACGTCGAAGGAATATTCTGTGACTTCGACATCTTCATTTTTTATATTCCATCGTTGAGAAAATTGAACATTAAATGTTTCAGAAGCTGCAGCTAAAATACATTTATTTGCATGAAGTTTCTGAAAGTAATTCAAAAAGTTTAAACAGCGAAGATAATTAAATTGAAGCCATTACTTTTCCTTCGATGCTAAAAACAACATCAAAATGCCCCCTGTCGTGGTCTTGGGATTTAAAAGCTTCAATTAATCTTCGTTGGAGGGAATTAGCATAATGTTCATTCATCTCATAAATAATAATTCTGCAATTTAGAAGTCATAAATAAACTAAATCTATAAAAGGAGTTTTAAGTATAAAAAAAAGAAAAAGTTTTTAATTTTTTGGCAAAATGCCAGCGGTCAATATGTCTCCTGATGTTCAATTCTATCTTGCCCTTGATAAGGAAGGAAAATATTATGTTATTCCATCGTACATTTTCAATAAAACTTATTATTTACTTGCTCATATGAAATGTCGCCTGGGTTTTAGCTTATATGGTTGTCAAATAAGTGTAGTTAAAATTGTTTAATTTGTTGTCAATTTTTTATTCTTTAATTCAGTAAAGCATTATTTGAAAATGACGGCTTTTACGATGTCAAAATTTAAATAAAAAAACAAATAATCATGGGTAAGAAAACGACATATTACCTTTTTTTGAGTTATGTAATTAGTTAATTAAGAAATTTAATTAACAATAAAAAATCTATCCCGAGAATTTCAATCAAAACACTGTTTGTTTTTTCTTTCATTTTTTCCCTCTAATTTTTGCGATGACAATGAAATTGAAAACTTTTTTTTCATAAACTTTGATTTAAAAAAAACAAGAAAGTATTAATTTCTTTATTTTTAACTAAATTTTCTTCAATGAGAAAAAAAAATAGTAAACATAACAAAAATTTTGAAAGTTTAGTTAATTTTTTTTTCTTGTATCAAAAACAACCAACAACAAAGGGATAAAGAAGAGAAAACTTACAAAATAAAAAAAATTTATAAGTGGCGGTATTTGTGTTTTTATTTTTTATTTTTTTCTTCCACGCATCAAAGTAATAACAAAAAACTAACGACTTCTACTACGAGGTTTCCTAGGACACCAGCCGCAGTCGAGCAATTTATTTTCAACAACAATAGGAGGAAAAAAAGAAAAAAAACAAAATACATAAATAAAACACCAGAAATCTCTTCTTCGCTTCATAAAGTTGTTATGTTTTTTTAAATTTCTTTTTTGGTTGAACATGAATAATAATGTTTTCACACTTCTAAAGTTACAAAAACACAATTAAATTTTTTTAATATTTGTATTTTTATTTTTCTATTTTTTTTTTGTTAGCTAAAAGATTAATTTTGAGGAGTCAAAGGTTTTTTTTTTTCTCTCGAATCATTTTCTATTTGTCGAATCAGCGGCTTTCAATTTTATTTATCAACTTTTTTCCTTTCTTTTCCAAATTTTTATTTTCCATGAGCATTTTTTTTTTCGTTTTGAGAAAGTTTTTTCGCGGGTTTTTTCTCTTTGAATATTTTTTTGACTCGCTCGATTTTTTTTATTTGTTAGTTTGAAGGAATTCAAAGAGAAAAATTGCGTTTCTTTTTTTCCATTAAAGGTTGAAAAAATAAATATCTTTCTTTCATCTCTGCGGAATGTCATAAATCCCCATTCCCCATCTTTTTTTTTACGATTCTTTATTGATTTCTTCGACGTCTCTATTTCGATTTGACACTGGTTTGCTGCTTTCTATTTGTCAAAATCAAAAAATTGAGGATGAGGCAACAAACAAACCTTGGTTTAGGATATATGAAATTAAATTTTAAATGTAAACAACATTCTTCTTCGGATGAATAAAAAAAAAGTCTGTGAATTGAAATGAAGCTTGTTTCCATTGTTTTTTTTAATTCACAATTTTCAATTATGAATTCATGCCTCCGCTTTTTTTTCATTTGGAAAACTAGAAAAATGGAAAAATGACTCAATTGTTTACCTTTTTTTTCTTCATTGAAGCAGCAGCTTTTTTAGATTCAAAATTCAATAAAAGCTAAAGCTCCTCCACATATTTATTTTATTTGTTTATTCTATCTATCATTAATTTTTCATATATTTTTTTTATGTGCGTTGTTGGATATTTGTGTTTTATTTTTCTTTTCTATTTTGCTTTTTTCATGAAAAGCAATCTACGTTTCTGCGTTTTTTTGCGTTTGTTGCTTGATTTATGCCCCTAAAAAAGCTGCTTCTTTGATTAATTATTTTACATTATTTTTTCGATCTGTTTTTCTAAATTCTTTATTTGCAGAATCGCTAAATGTATTGTATTTTATTTTTTAGACTAATAATAATTATCGACGACGAACGATAATATGCAAAAATGGTTTCACGCGATCCCTTCGACGATTTAGAACTTTATGATTATCTTTTACAAACTGTAAGATTTTTTAATGATAATTTTTTTAGTTAAATTTTGAGCTTTCTTGTTAGCATCTCAGGTTTATAAATTAATATATGAATATTTATAAGTCTTGTACTCTAACATATATCAAAAAAAGCAACAACAAAAAATAATTTATTCTTAAATTAATTTTTTTTTGCTGTCGTTTACGGTACTTACAAACGTAATTGTTAAGTTTGTAAGTGTTTATGCGACAAACATTCTTTAGTTTTTAATTTCCTTTTTTTCTTAACTAAAAAATAAGCATTATTAAACTGAATATTTTTTTAGATAACGAATCATAAATCCAAATTGCTGCCATCTGAATTCAGCAAAATTACATGTCGACCAACTTTTTCAGTTGATTTTCTTACTGAATTTTGGTTTGCTCTTGTAAAGTAAGCTTTTCCCTATTTTTTAAAAACATTTTTATTACTTTTTTGTGTTTTAGAAAAGCGAACATTTCGATTCCCCCAAAAGAGATTGGACATGATTTTGATATGCTTTTACGTTCAGTTTATCAAACTTGCGAATCGCTTCTTGATATTCGACTCACATGTTCTCGAATACTTTATATAACTGGCAAAGATTTAGGTTAGTGAATTTTATTTTACTCCTAAAATTATTTATTTGTTTTATTGCCGGTTTTCAGATAATGATTTGGATATCGCTTCAAAAGTTAAATTTATGATTATTTTAATTTATGCTTCTCAATGGGCTGCAAAACTTAAAAATTGTCCTTCATTAATTCTCAAAGAAGATATATTTGGTTTACATCTTAAAGTAAAGCAAAGTATTCTTTTATTATTGGAGCCAATTTATGAAAATAGCAGCAAAATTCCTCTCGAAGTCATTTGTGGCTTAATGGAAGATGAAGAACAAAAGGTAAAAAATTTTAAAACTTTAACTATAAAAGATAAATATTTAAAATATAAATCTTTAGGAAAATTTTGATAGCCCTGACAGAATAAGATATGATTGGGTTCATCAATTAATAATTTCATCAATAAATTCAGAAAAAGATAAAGAGAAAATTTTGGAGTTGGAGGAAGCTGTTAATTTATTAAAAGAAAATGAAGCAAAACAGAATGAATATTTAGAAAAGCTTCAAAAAGATCTTGACGATAAAGATAACCAACTTTTTGAAGCAGTTGCTACCCAAAATTCTAATGCAAAAAATCATATTTATTCGTTCATAGAAGAAAAGAAAGCCGCTGAAGCTCAACTTCAAGGCCTTAAAACTCAACTTGAAAATGTTTCTGAAGATGGCAGTAAAGAAACTATAACACTTTCTTCGCCTATGAAAAATGAGAAGCTTGAGGAGTTGGAAAAAAACATTGCTGATTTGCAAGAATCAAAAAGGCGATTAGAGGAAAGGGAAATAAATCAGAATGAACGTTTGGAACAACTACAATTTGAACTTGGTAATAAGGAAAGGCAATTACACGAAGCCCTAGCTTCTGTTACTGAAGCTCAAACTTGTATTCAAGCGCTTTCAGAAGAAAATCAATTTTTTAAAGATCAGCTCGAAAAAGCATCTTTGAGTGAAGAAACAACCTACGAGACTATTTTGAAATTGGAAGCAACAAAAGTTGAATTTGAAAATGAAGCTTCTGATTTCAAAAAATATATAAACCGATTAGAAAGAAATGAGGAAAGGCTGAACGAAACTTTAAAAAGGCTTGAAATAAAAGTGGATGATAAAAATAAAAATGCTGATCATCAAATTCAAGCCCTCTATGAAGAAAATAAATCTCTCGAAGAAAGATCCCAAAAAACTTTGAATGAGAAAGATGCAGCCTTGGAAAAAGTATCCATTTTGGAAATAGAAAAAGGTGTTCTTGCAAATCAACTCGAAAATATTTCCTTGGAAATCGTAAACGCTAATAAAATTATTTCATCAATGAAAACAGAAAAAAATGAACTCGAAGAAAAGCTTTTTGAAATGCAACAATCTGTCAATCTATTGGAACAAAACGAAAAAAATTTGAATGAAACTCTAAAGAAGCTTCAAATGGAAATGGCAGATAAGGAAAAACAATTTCAAGAAGCTGGAATGATAGCTCAAAATCGTATTCAGATACTTTCTGAAGAAAAATCTGAGCTTACTAATCAACTTGAAAATGCTTCTTTGGATCTTACCAATGCGAACAAAATTATTTTATCATTAAAAACAGAAAAAGCTGATCTTGAAGATAAATTGTTAGATCTTCAAGAATCCGTTGAAGGTATAAAACAAGATGAAAAAAAGTTGGATAAAACATTGGAAAAGCTTCATGAAGACTTTCATGGTAAAAATGATCAGCTTGCTGAAGCTTTAGCTAATCTCTCTGAAGTTCAAAATTCCAATCAAGTGATTTCGGAAGAAAAGCAATGCCTTGAAAATCAACTTGAAAAATCCATGGTAGAAAACGAAACTTGCAATCAAATTATTTTAAAATTGGAAGCAGCGAAGGTTGAACTTGAAGATGAGACCTCAGAATTACAAAAGCATATAAACCGATTTGAAAGAAACGAAGAAAAATTAAATGAAACTTTAGCGAAGCTCGAAATGGAGCTTGAAAACAAAAATGAAGAACTTTGTGCTTCAAATAATTTAGTTACTTCTATTTCTAATAAAATGACGACTATTATGGAAGAATTAAAATTTGTTAATGAAACAAAAATAGAGCTCGAAAACCAATTTTTCGAAGTTAAAAACTTATTTGCTGACTTTTTTAATGATTTAAGCGAAAAAGTAAGCTTTAAAAATACAATTTTTGATTTGTATGTTTAATTTTAATATAATTTTTTTAGTGGGAAAAATTCAAACTCATTTCCCTTGACGAACTTATGAATGAAAAAGATAGGTGTCTATCTTTGCTAGAAACCATCGATACTCTTCAAATGGAACTTCGAGAACGAAGTCGAACTCCTTCACTTCACGAGGAAGGAATTCATAGCCATGATTCCCGTCAAGGCATTCATCTTCCATTGGTTTCACTGGATGATGAAGAAGATTTAATTAAATCGTCTGAAGTATTTGAAAATGAAAATGATTCAGGTTTGGGAAGTGCCGGACAAACTCCCGAAAATACTCCTCGAGAAAATGCTCCATCTGTTGTTTTACCTCTTCAAAATCGCACAAATTTTAACGTTTGTGAAACTATTCAAACAATTTTTTCTTTGATTGGATTTTTGATGTTTTGCTTTTCCATTTATATTTATTTCCATGCCATTTATGTTCCAAGCTCCTTTTATATTAAAGTCCGGTATGACAGTCCTCCACCAACATAGAATTTTCATATATGTTTTTTTTTGTTAATTTTTTGCATTAAATTTTTTTTTCTGTATTTACTTCGAAACAAAGTTTTTTAATTTTAGATATTAAGATATGCATTTAAAATTAATTTCATTTATTAAAATTTTCGGGTTAATTTAATATTATGGCATTTTTGTATTTTGTTGATCTCATTTGATATTTGATTGGGCATTTTGTTTTTAGTTTTATTTGTATGTAGCTTTATATTTTTTTCTCGGGTTTTTTGTTGTTATTTTAGACCTCATTTTTTAAATTTAATGCAACAGTGATTTAGTAAATATAATAAAAACTTGTTTAAAAAGACTTTTTCGAGTTGAAATACAATCATCTTTTGACATTATTCAATAAACACAAAATAATTGATAATTAAAAAAGAGTTTTTTTAAATCACAAAAGTTTGTTATTTGAATGATGATTTTTTTGTTTAAACTTTTGCTCTCTAAAAACTTTGAAATTTTTTCTGATTCATGATCGACATTTTCTTTTGATTTAAAAGCAAACTTTTTTTTAAAACAAACGTTTCATTGTTTCTCCAACCAGACGATGATTATGCTTCGTCTGGTGCTCTTTATTTTTGCTGTTTGTTTTATGGTAGCAAACGCAGTTGAAGAAAAATTATGTGGAATTTCTCCATCGCTTGATAGATTTGCTATTTACAATCCAAATCGGGTAAAGGCTAAAAATTAAAATATCCTTCGCAAACTTTTTTCTTTTTCCAGATTGTTGGTGGCGAAGATGCAATTGAAGGTGATTGGCCTTGGTTCGTTTATATCGATTCTTGTTCAGCAACTTTAATCAGTGATCAATGGATTTTAACTGCAGCTCATTGCGTTAATGGGTCATCTGAAACTAAAGGTTGTCTCGAATATAAATAAAAAAACCTTTGATTAAATATATTTATATTTTTTAGTTCGATATGGTTCAGTTAATTGGGATTTAGTTAATACAACCGAAGCTAATACAATTGTTGTTCATCCTGAATATAATACCAATAATGAAAATGATATTGCTTTAGTTAAGGTTAGCTAGCTTTTACATACAATATTTATTTATTTAGAAAATTTGGAAATTGAAAAAATATTTTCAGCTCGCCGAACCTTTGGAATTATCCGATCGAATTCAACCTATTTGTTTGGATCGAACAGTCGAACCAGATCCAGAAGAAATTTTAACCATCGTTGGTTGGGGCGGAGATTTAAAACTTTTTAATTGTACTCATTGTAATTCGAGTAAGTCAAATAAAAAAAATTTAGAAAAATGGTGTAATTTACTTTTTAAAGCAAAAACCGAAGTTACAATTTCTCATAACATTTTACAAGTTGGTGTTATTTCTCTTTGGTCCGAACAAGATAATTCAAAATTAATTCATTCATGGGGCCACAATCATGCTGTATGGCCAGGTGATAGTGGTGGACCATTATTGGTTGCTCGAAATAATCGATGGGTTCAAATTGGTGTTTGTTCAGGTCTTACAGTAGATATGATTGAAAATGAAAGAATTTCCATGCTTGATCATTGTTCGTTTTCAAGCCATCTTTTTGCGTATTTTTTTTAAACTTAAACCATTTTTTAGCCTGGCATACAAAAGTTTCATATTATTGTGATTGGATCGAAGAAACCACAAATCATGAAGTCACGTGTTAATTTTTTTTTCATCTACGAATTGATAAAGTTTGACTAATAAATATCTTGCAATTATTTTATCACTTTGTATTTTCCAACTAACTTTTTTTTGCAAAACACAAGCATTTATAGCCGTAGCACTACTTTTACATATAAAAAAAACAAAAACAAAAATCAATAAAGTTATTTCTAGCAAGGGCAAGCGGAGGAAATTGTTCCAAAAGTGGCATAATTAAGGCAAAAAATGGACAAACTCACACCTTCTGTCAATCATATTTTGCAATGTTTATAATTGGTAGCGCAAAGTTATTCGAAAAAACAATACGCCAAAAATGGCCCAAGAACAGTTTGAAAGGAAAAAACTAAAAAGTCAATTACAAAAAAACTCATGCAAACTGAAAAAAGTGAATGGTTTTTAAGAATTTTCGCGCGTCCTTCCATCTTTCCTTTCCTCATCGTCTCTGTGGTTTTTTTTGTATCAAGATGGAACCGAAAGATGTAAGCTAATTAATTAAAAGTTTTGTTACAAAATTCGGAAAATTGGTAATACAAATCAAGAATGGCTGATTTAGAATGATGCAAGCGTTGTTTTATCAAGAAAGAAAATTCGCTTCTCCATTTCGTAAAAAATATTTTTTATCATAAAAAATCTGATAGAATTTAGCCTTCACATATCATTCGACTAAATTGTTTTTAAGCTATGCTTTGCAACCATTTATTTATTTTTATAAATTCTTTTTTATATTTATTTGGGAATTATCTAATTTTCATCGCTTTCAAGTGTTTAAAACATATGTTAAAAATGAAAGTCTTTCTGGGCCTTATTTTATCTGGGATTTTTTTCATAGACAATAATAAAAAAAATGTTACAAACAAGTTTAAAAATTTTTGAAAAATAATATTTGCAAAATTAACATAATGGAAAGATGTATGTATGAAGAAAGCATCCGTGCTGTTGTTTCCCTAAATCTAAATGTTGGTGGTATTTGTTGCGAATTTTTGTAATTAACTACTTACTGTTAATTCAAATTATTTTTGATTTAGATATGGAAGGTGCAATTATCCAAAATTATTTTAAATTGTTTTAGCCGATTATAAAATTTTCCAACACTAATCCATTTTTAAAGCATTAAAAGGGTTTTCAATAAAAACTATCTAAAAAAAATAGAGAATAATGCCTTCATTCATATTTAAAATACAAGTTAAGCTTACCATTTTTTAAATGCAAAAGCCAACAGTTTTTTCATGTCTTTGAGATAAAAAAAACATGTTTATAAAAATATTCACTTGAGGACCTAAAAAATGGGTATTGGAAGCGTTGATTTTACAATATTGTAACAAAACTTGCCAATTGTTTGCAGAAGTGAACAAGCGATGCCTGCAAGATTTCAAATATATTATTGATGTTTCGCTAACAGAATAACTTTTGCTGTCAGTACCATTCTAAGTAGCACAATATTGTTAAAAATTGAGGGAAAAAGTGAATCATATGTGTCTGCAAGCTTTTCTCGGGTATTATTTATTTTTTAAAAAAAGCGAGACTTACTGCACCATGTCATTTATAAAATATACATAAAATACTTCGCTATGGTTTTTGAAAAAGTTGGAATAATATTTGACATTGTAATATTTTTTGATATTATTTTTTTAAATATTTTGATGTTTTCTTTTTTAATAACAATTAATTTATCTTTGATTCCAATTACATTGTTTTTTAATTTTTGTTTGATTTAAGTTTTAATTTTACAAATTTACGATTCTTATAAATTATTTATTATATTTGCAAAGTCATATGAGACAAAGACAAGCAGTTAATTAAGACATTTACCAAAAAGTTTTAGATGTATGTATATTATATGTAAAGACTATTTTACAAATGTATATAAATATTTTGGAACATGTGCGTAGGTACGTATTATATTTTAGTTAAATTTTATATTTTGTGTAGATTAAATATGTTTTTAAAGCAAAGTTGGATATGAAAAGTAAAGTTGAAGAAACAAGGATAGTGGAGAAAAATAATTATGGGAAAAATGAGAAATTTTAGATTAGGAAACATTGGAAAAAAGAAAGATGGAAAAGGGGAAGTTACATCAACCGAAACATACAGCATGTTGGAAGAAAAAATAAGAGTTTAACCTGGTTAAATAAATTAGACAATAAAAATTAAAAAATACATTGAAAAGTAAAAACATTTTAGAAGAGAGAAAAAATAATAATGAAAGAATTAATTGATATATTAGATAAAACAATAAAGAATGTCTCTTCTTTTAGTTTATTATTTTTATTTTATGAGTTTTTTTTTAAATTATTTTTTTAATTTTGAAATATGTATGTATAGTAAAGTTATAAAAGATATATGGTAGTAAATCGAAGCAAAAAAATGTTAAATACAATTTCGAGTAAAAAAATAATCACAAAGGAAAGATACATACATATACATTCAAAAAATATATTTAAAACAATACTTTTTTAATATTCCTTTTTATTATATTTTGGTTTTTTTATGTTTTTTATATTTTTTGGTAGTTTCAAATAATAATACAATTATCGAAGAACGAATGGTATATAAAAAGAAAGAAATCATTTTTTAAGGTTTCGCTCGTTGTGAAATGGGCATATTGTCTCGCCAATTATTAGGGTAAAAAGTAAGATTATTATTCTTACCTTTATCTATTTCCATTTCTTGTTTATTTCCATTTTTTGAATAAAATTCCATTATTGTAAAGTAATTTTTGTTAAAGGTATCTAAACGCATGCCAACTTTATCCTTATATTGTTCATACAAATCTTGAATAGAATAGTATCGTAGCGTTGCACGGTCATTCCCATCATGAAAGCCTATAATGAGAGCATCAATCTCACCTAGCTTACATTTAAAGACTGTATCGACAATAAAACTTTCTCTTAATTCATAATTACCTTTATACTCGACAACTTTAAGTTCAACAGATTTTCCTTCATCAGAAGTATCAGTTTCCTTTGAAAAACAAATTTCATTTTTAAAAAAAGCGCGGAAAACCGTATAATCTTTTGGCCCTCCGTTTAAAGTTGTTTCAAACCCCATAGCCCGCTCATACGTTTTACAGTATTTATTTGGTTCTTCTTCTCTTACATTACAGTGAAGCACTTGAATTTCTTTCTTCTTACCATTGATTATTTTTTCGTCTGTAAAGATTTTAAACTCTCCAGTAAAGTTATTTCCCAATGCCGCAATGGTATGGATATTTGTAACTACGCCGTTGTCAGAAACCTTACTAGTAATTTTATCAATAGCAGGCCATCGCTTGTAAACGACTGGAATGGGATCATAATAAGACTTACAATTTTCGTCAATTTGTATTCGAATGGTTGGACCATGAATCATATGCTCTGTTATTACCTTTACAATAGTTTCCTGAGAAATATTTGCCATCTTATCCTTTTGACAATATGTGAATGTAAACTGATAAGCATAGTTTACTGCGTCCATTTTATTTGGATATTTTTTATTCCAGACTTTATTACCCTTTTCAAGATCCATATATTTAACAAAGCATGCTAGCTCTTCTATTTCAGCTTTGTTTAAAAAATAGTTAATACACTCGCCATCTTTCTGTAATAATCGAACATATTCACAAAAAGATGGTCGAGGCTCATTTAAATCCGGTTTTTCCAGAGCTATATCTTGTAGAGTTTCTAATTTTAATTTATTCATAAACTTACTAAAAATAATCTCGTCGCCTTTGATACAAAAAATATTCTTTTCCATATTTTAGAACAAACACGTTAAATAAGTATTTCTTCAATCTATTATTATTTTCAACTTCAAGCCAAAGAAAAAGAATTAACTGATGATTATTTTATTTTTGCCTGTCGACCAACCGTTTTAGAGTCTTTCACACCTTTTTACGATAAGTTGTAAATTCTCTTCCGTGCTTGGTGAGGAAACACGCTTTTACAAAAATATCATTCATTGACTATAAAGGCGTGTTTGATCTTAATCACCATTTTCTTTTCCATTATCATTTCACAAATTCGTTTCTCTAAAAAAAGCTTGTTCTACAAACTAACAACGCATGACATCTTGCTAAAAAACAATAACTCAAATTAATTCGAAGATAAATTTGCATAGCTTGATTTTTTTAGTGAATTAAATTGACTCAACTATAACTGCTAATCATATAAGTTTTTATTATCAGAACTTCTCAGCAAGCCAACCATTTGGTGGCTATTCCGATCGAGTTCAACCTATTTACTTGGATCTAAATGTTGATCCCTTGGTTGGAAAAGTTTTAACTCAAGTTGAATGAGGTTCAGAATTTAAAGTTTTTAATTTCGCCATTGCGAAAATTGTAATATTACATGCGTATTTTGTAAATAGAATTTTGCAAGAGAGGGTTTTCACTTAATGTGAAGCCCACTCATCTGTCTATTTTGAAATTTTGGTTTTTTAGATGGGACCTATGTATTTTCATTCATACTTTTTTCCATGTATTTTTCTTACAACTTTGTCAATATAAAACAAGCAAAGGAGCAAAAAAATGTTTTTTACAATCAAAGAATATTTTTTCTTATGAAATGCTTTTCTCACAGGTATGGATCGATGAGTCATATTGAGTCATTTATCAAAAAGCTATCCAAAACTTTATTGGCATTGCATTTTAAGAAATGGATAGAAAAATCGGTAAAAAAAGAAGTTCGGTAGCTGCAAAACCTTATGATCTCTCCTCTCCGCCTTCATGTTATTGCAAAAACAACTGCTCCTTTTCCTATTCTTTGCGCTTTATCGAATTTCTTTTTCACAAACAAAAAAAATATGCGCATCTTTTTTTGCCAAAAGTAAAAAGTTTTTCTATCGCGCAAATTTTTTTAACCATTATTCTTTTTTCCGAATATTTTTTTTACGCGAGATCCATCATTTTATCAAAATTTAAGCTAAAATACAATATGTTGCACCAAAATGACTTGCATGGTCAAGATGCAACAACAATGCAACCACAAAATTAGTTTTTTTTTAAAAGTTTTTTGACGAAATAAAAATAAAAATTTAATTCCGTAGTTTAATTTTATTTTTATGTTTGTTCAAATTTAACTTTTAAAATATTGTTGTTCGATTATGTTTCTTACTTTTTTATATAAAATTTTATATCAACGCAACTTTTTTTTATTTCATAATTAACAAAACTTAGAGAATAAATTCATAAAAAGTTTTGTTTTATGGTTCAAATTCATCATGATAAATCAAATAATGCCCATTGGAATCACGTTTGAAAACTTGTTGATAAGCATTGAATTTGTTAGGTTCAAATTCCAATCGGCCTTTTTGATGAGCCATTTCTCCGTGTTCGGTGGCAATGGTTGTATCTTGATGTAATGTAAACTTAGGTGGGCCATCTTTGAAAAATTCTTCTTTGAATTTTTTGAGAATGTCTGAAACATACAAATTTTCTTTGTAAAACAAAAAAATTATTTATAATTTTTCTGACAAGACTCAAAAGGTGTTTTTTTTGTTATGGAATCAAAATAAAAAATGGTAAAAAACTTACTATCATGTCCATAAACAGCCCATTGACCTTTTGCAACTAAAACTGCATCTGGATGATAAAGGGTTAAAAGCTTTTCTAAATCATTAGCATGCCAATGTTTAAGAAAATTTTTTTGGACCTCTCCAACAGCATTAATTGCTTCTAAAAACCATATGCAAATTTTAATAAACTCAAAGAAAATGAATAAAGAAAAAAATAAAAATCAACAAACCTTGTGAAGAAGACATATTTGATTCAAAATGAAAAGCAAGGAAAGAAAAATAAAAAGTCAATCAAATAGCTAGGCTTTAAAATTTTTTTTGGTTGTCCTCGTCTAATGAACTGACTTTTATTTTAAACAACAACAGTTGGTTGTTGTTGTCCTTATTTTTTTATAGCTTCAATTCGATAAAATAAGTTGAGAGAAATAAAAATGAAGGTTAAATGCTTTTTTTGATTTTTTGATGTTTGTACTTGCTTTTTTTTTATTGTTTCTTTGTTGATTGACTGATAAAAAAGCATATATTTTTTTCTTCTTCTTGTTTGTAGTTAGTAGTTTTTCAATGAACTCTCTCTCTAACTTATATGAAAGATCAATCACAAAGGCCCATGCAAAATTGACCAGCAGAGAAGCAAGCATATAATAAAATTTGACAAAAAGTGGGAAAAACAGTAAAAAAAATAAGACTTTTAAGCATTTATTCAGTCAAACATAAATTACAATAAAAACAACAACCAAAGAATAAAACTATCTTAAAAGATTTAATATATGCCTAAAACAATTTCATAATAATTATATGGACCAAGGAAAATTAAAATAAAGCAAACAAAAAATTTATATATTTTTTATTAAAATAAGATTTTTCTTCTTCAAAGGAAAATATACTTTCGTCATCCTAAATTTTTTTTGATGATTATTCAAATTTATAGGTTGAAAGGAGTTAACTTACATACATACATGCATCGGTTCATAAGGATCGATAGTTATATTGCTTGTTTTTAATTTCCTAATTTTGCTCATTCTTTTGATGAAACAATCATCGGAATCATTGCAAGAAAGTATGGAAGAACTTTTGCCATCAGTTAATCATTGTTAATATATTCTTTGATTGAAGCTTGAGGAGGACATAATCTTTCAAAATCTTCGCGACAACCAGAACTATGTTTAACACATTTATAATTAGTGGAGCACAAGCACCACAATAAGAACATTCTAAAGCTTGACCAAATATCTTTTCAAATTATGCATGGTTTTTTTTAAATTGGAACTTTGAAACTTTTATTTAAAAATTTGTTTTGGAAAAAATGAGTAAACTTTCAAAAAAAGCAATCATCGCCATCGAGATTTTTTCTTATAGCGAACATTGGTTCCACAATCATAGAATGATTTTCTTCAAATTATTTCTTTTTTTTTCTAACAACCATTTTTTTAAAAGATGTTATTATTGGCTTTAAATGGCTTCGTCTCCTTCGATTAATCCAACAAAAGCACAGCTTGATCCAACTCAAAATTTAGTTGAAATAGAGTTAGAGAAAGAAGAAAAATTTGGTTTCTTTTTTTTTAACACATAGCTTTTAATTTTTTTACATATCAAATTTCAGGATTTGGTTTTAACATTATTGGTGGAGTTGATGACCCACATATACCTGGACATACAGGAATTTTCATTTCACATATAAGACTTGGAGGACCTGCTTTTAGAGACGGAAGACTTCAACCTGGTGATTTAATTGTTGCGGTTTGCTCGATCGATTTTTTAAGCATTTTTTTCTTAACTCTTTTGTTTTTGAGGTTGACGATATATTATTGAGGTCAAAAACACACAAAGAAGCTGTGGAAGTTTTTCGTCAAGCACAAGGAAAAGTTCGTTTATTGATTGAACAAGACGCTGAGACTGTTATTTTATCTGTAAGTTTACTCACGTCTTTCTTTGTTTATTTTTAACCAGTTTTTTGAGGGTTTAGCTATGTCATTGAGTTTTATAAAGTTACGCTTAAACTTTTTCTTAATTTTCCTCATTGGATTGCATCATTGCTTTTTTTTAAACTTATTTCATAGCTATCTTATTTCACAAGGGTTTACTCAACAGTTGTTATTTTTTTTTCTTCCTTTTTCTTGGTTTGATAATCTTTAGTTACAAACCTTTTTCAAAAATTTTATGACATTTTAACGCTTTTTCCAACATTTTTCTTTACCTTTTGCTTTATATATCTCAATTTATTCATATGACTTTTTCAGCGTCCAATTCCCTTAATTGATTCACCGGTCCAAGAATCACTTCGACCATCGATTTTGAAAAAAACGGTTAGTCCCGCAACAAGTCCATCTTCATTAATAAAAACTACAGCAAATTCTTTAACAACTGCCCCTGAAACTTTAAAACCAGTACCTTCAGAAGCTAAAATGACCGCATCAGTAGGTGCACCTTTTACAGGTAAGCTATTCGGCAACTTTGTAAAAAAAAAATACTCATTTTTATATTTTAGTTAATAGTAATTCATTTATTTCTGATAAACCGGAGACAGAATCCGAAGTATCTTCAACCAATGAACAACATGGGCCATTAGCTTCACGAGCAAGGCAACAATCTTCTCGTGAGACTTTTATATCTCCACCATCAGATATCAACGGATCTGTTTCATCTCATGGACAAAATTGTAATATTCCAACATTAGCTTATTCCCATTTTCCATCAAATATGGAAGAGGAAGACGATCGAATTTCAACAATAAGTGCCGCGCCCTCAACTTTCAGTGTCACCGATGATGTACCTAGAACCCCTAAAAAAACTGTCTCTTTGTTGGATCCTACAAGGTTAGTTAAATTTAAAATGTTTGGTGTAAGCTTCCAATCTTGCTTCTCTTATTTTATTCTTTTTCACTTACATTTTTTAATTTCTTACACCTTTTTCAGCCCGTCATTAGTAGCAGAAGCAATTTTCATTTCAATTGGAGCCATTACTCTTGGAATTGGTATAGTTTTTGCTTATCGTTATTTTAAACGACGATAATATGTTTTTATACTTTGCATTTACGAGTTTCTTTTTATGAAATAAAAATTATTTTTATTGACTATCGTTTTTATAAAAAAAAAATTTCTTTGCACATTTGTTTATTATTTTTTATTCTTCAATTTGCTTTCTATTTTTATTTAATAAAAGAAAAAAGATTTACAAAAGTGTTTATTGAATCAAACAAAAATAACATAAAAAAACAACAATCAAAAAAAAACAGAACTATCAAAAAAAATTTAATAGCCTAAAACAATTTCATAATAAACATATGGACCAAAGAAAATTACAATAAAACAAACAAAAAATGCGATAAATTTTTTGTTAAAATAAGATTCTTCTTCTTCCAAAAATTCTTCAAAAAATATTTCTCCAGAAGCTAAAACCATTTCTTCATCTTCATCCTAAAAAATATTTAACATTAGTTAAGTTTACATAAAGTGTGAAATGCGTGAACTTACATAAATACATTTTTCATCAGCAGATTGATCGATAGTTGTATTGCTCGTTGTTACATTTTTCGAAACACTTTTTTCTTCTGCTTTTACACTTTTTGATGCTTTCCTTGTTTTCTTAATCATACAATCAACGGAATCGTCGCAATAACAAATGAGAAAATCTTTGCCAAAAATAACATTTTTAGTGTCATTTTCTCGGTTTAAAGCATGTGGACATAATCTTTCAACATCTTCTGGACAACCATAGCCGTGTTTAAGATATCTATTACCATCAGTACCATTGAAGAAACAAAGAAAATAAACACATGATTCTTTGCAATTCTTATAAGTAGTTAATTTTGGAGCTACAAAATGTAAAAAATTAAGTAAATCGAAAAGTTATGATTGGTTAAAACAAGCAAACATAATAATAAAGGTTATTAAAGCCAAAAGCCGTCGCACGTATATGTAGTCTAATAATAACAACTTACGCTCAGTATTCCATTTGCTCAAAAGTTCACAAGTACCACCATAAGAACATTTCAAAGCTTGAACAATTGATGGAAGGAAAACCAAGAGAAACGCAAACGACAAAGTTCGACCAATCATGATACTTCGGAATAAAAGAGATCGCTAAAAATTAAACGAATAATTTTCCAATTGTTGAATGCAGCGATGAAGAAAGAAATTTTGAAATTGAAAAAAAGGTTTTGAAGATTTTGTTGTTGCAAATAAGCGAAACTTTTCGTTCTAAGAAAGTTTCTTGGACAAACACAAACATTTTTTAAAATTTTGTTGATTGATTTTCATATCTTTGGTTGCTTTTTCTTGTATTCTTTTATCAATCCTTTCTGCATCTTCCATTTTACAAAGCAAATATTTTTTCTTTCGTTTACTTAATTGGTTGTATGTAAAACTTTAGTTTACATATTTTTGACTTTGTTCACTTGAAGCATGCTAATACTTCCAAGATTCGATTATTCTTTTCTTCGCCTTTAATTATTATCATTGTTATTACTTATTTCGCCAAAAAACGAGTGAATTATTTTTTTACGGTAATTTTTGATTTTTTGATTTATCAATGAACGGTAAAACTTTTAATTTTTTTATCTTTCAGTTTTACCATATTTTTGTATGCTAATTTTACATTTTTGGAAGAAATCAAATTTATTTACTTCATGGGTGAATTTAGCCGAATTTTTGAAGTTAATGCATGATTTAAACTTCGATATAAAAGATTAGCATATCCTGCTCACTTTTTGAAAAAAAGCTTGCAGCCAATAATTTTTTTATATCCTAATTAACAGTTTTGGACCAAAAAATAAAAATAAAAAATTTCTTTGTTCCGCCTTCTTCTAAAATGTGTAAAAAATCTGGTAGACTCTGTCTTAATTGATATTTACTTTTCATTAACAGAGTTTCCGAATTGTTGAAAGCACCAATTCCTACAAATATAAAAGCACTTTCCTTTGCACCTTAAAAGCTCACTGTTTTTAGATCACTTTTTTCATTCAGAAGAGTTAAAAAACTTCATAATAGTAATGTACTCATTTTAGGTTTGTTTTAAAAAATGTTTATGAAAAGTCGAGAAAACAGTAAGAAATAAGATTTATATGCATTTATTTTGTGGTATATAAATTACATAAAACGACAATCAAAAATAGAAAGAACTATCTTAAAAGTTTTACTAGCCAATAACAAACTCATAATAAACATATGGACCAAAGAAAATTACAATAAAACAAACAAAAAAAGCTATATATGTTTTGTAATAAGATTCATTTTCATAAAATTCTTCAAAAAATATTTCTCCAGAAGCCAATATACTTTCTTCATCTTCATCCTAAAAAAAATATTTCTAATTAGTCCAGTTATTTAAAATCTATAATAGACAACTTACATAAATACATTTTTCAGTTGTATTGCTAGCTGGTTCGTGTGAAATCCTTCTTGCTATTTTCATGGCACAATAATTGGAATCATTGCATGCATAGATAGAAAAATCTTCACGTCTAGTAAACTTATTCATGTTATATTCTTTGATAGAAGCATGAGGACATAGTCTTTCAAAATCTTCAGGACATCCATACCCATATTTAATATATTTAAGACCGATGAAACAATAAAAAAACACACAAGATTCTTTGCATTTTTTATAAGTGTTCAATTTTGGAGCTAAAAAATGTTTATATTAAACAGACAAGGTAGACAATAGTTTGTATAAGTTAAAATCTTCTAATTAAAACATAAAATTAACTTACGAGAAGTCGAAAGATGGCCCGAAATTTGACAAGTACCACCATAAGAACATTTCAAAGTTTGAACAATTGATGGAAGAAAAACCAAGAGAAACACAAACGAAAAAGTTCGACCATTCATTGTTTTGAGAAATGAAGAAATCACTGAAAAATGTTGTAAAAGCTTTTTTCTTCAAATATTTGTTGCAGCGTTGAAGAAGAAAAAATATGCAAACACGCGAAATGACTGCAACAGAACTTTTCATTATAAGAACTGAATTTTGAGAAACGCGGTGGTGGTGTGCGATTTGCATATTTATTACTTTTTCTTGATTTTGCTCACTTTTTCTTGTACCAATACTTTTCTTTATCTTCGATTTTACATAAATTCATGAAATTGTAAAAGCAATGTTTGATTTTTTTTTATTGAAGCACAAACATATATATAATTTAGTCGTGTTCTTTAGTTATTATTTAATATTCTTTATCGATTACTTTTAAACTATAGCAATTAGTAATAATAATAATGGAAAATGAATATAAAAATTTTGAACATTGCTTAGTAAACTTAAATTTAAAAGCAATATTAAAAAATATAAACACCATAAGGAATTTGGCCCCAATGCTCGTTTATTGTTTTAGAAAAAAAAATTATTTTTTGTTTTTTATTATTGACTTTCATTCAAATTCTTTGAATTATGCCCCCAAATATTTTTTGACTAAATCATTGGCCTCAAAATCATATATATTTGTTTTTAAAGAGACAAAGTTGCAAATGAGTGAGATTTAATTAAAGCAGAAACTATAGCAAATTTTTATTTTTAGAGATTTTATACCTCTGCTGCGCTTAAATTATTTTTGTTATTTATATTATTTTTATTCCTTTCCCATCCCGTCTTTCATAATGCTTATTCGAATCCGTTTAATTTTTTATTTGTATTTCTAAACGTGAATTATTTCTTGAAGAAGCAATTATTAAAATTTTTTTTAATTTTAGTTTATTCAACAATGGCTGGTGAAAAACGAGGTGCTCCGTCCCATTCAGAAGGAGAGGCAACTAAAAAAGCAAAAGTTGTTGAAGAGGCAATTAATGAAGGATTTTTTCATCAAAACTTTTCTCTTCCATCAAATATCGTTTATTATATGGCAAAGAATCCATCAAATTCCTTCGTTTATGAAAAATTAGTTCTAAGTTGCAAATATTTTTTCTTTCAAAATCCAATCGTCGTGACTAATGGAATTATTTATAAAGAAAATGAATTTTGGATTACTAATACAATTAATTCAAATCCTTTACCCGGAAATCGATATGAACTTGATAATGGCATTGAGCTTATTGAAGAGGATGATGGTATTTATATTGTTGGTGAAGATAACCCTCCACCATTGAGGTTAAGCGACATCAAAGTCAAAGACATTCCACATAAATTATGGCTTGATGGAGATTTAGAAATGTCAGGATGCAACAAAGAAGAAATAGCTTATTTAATAGGAAAAGTAGCTCGATGGGATCTTTACGAATTAATGTTAATCGAAGTGGATTTAAATCATGATGATTATCAAATAATGGTTTCAAAAGGAAATCTCAAAACTTTGTATATTGAAAGTTCATCTATCAATGATTTAAATGGTGAAACCGTTCCATTGAATAAATTAATCGAAGGATTAAAAAATTTATCGAATCTTGAAATTAACGTGTAAGTTTCAAAAAAGCTAACTAGAATATTAAATTTCCATTCAATTAATCTCATTTTAGTGACCGATCATTCTTCTCTTCTGAAACTATTGAAAAACTTTCAAAGTTACCGTGCTTTAAAAACTTAGATACTTTTAACATCGCTTTTCTTCCTGAAACATTTGATATTGAAACTTTTGCTAAATTTGCTAAAGTAAGTTCTTGAATAATTAAAAAACTTTAGCTAAATTAATATCGATTTTAGAAACATAGAAATTCCAAATTTGGGTTGAACTTTGTTGAAAATATTTCCGCCGTAGCAAAAACACGTATTGAAAATGTTACAAAAAGTTTGACAAAGATTTTGAAAAAAGAGCATTTTCATGTCAACTTTTAATTTGCATAAAATTTTTTTAAATTACAATTATTTATTTGAATTTTTTTATGTTTTTGTTTTTGTTCAATTTCGTTTTCGCTTTAGAAATTAGCTTATTATTTTTTTATGCAAATTCAATTTTTCGATATAAATATATCTTTGAAAAGTTGAATACTTTGTATTACTGTTTTTTCGGATTACTTTTATTTCTTCTATTATAAAGTTTCCTTTAAAAACTTTACAATTACATTGTTTTAATTTTTAGGGTTGCATGTAAAAAATAGTAATAGACAAAACAAAAAAGGTTTATAAGCATTTATTGAGTCAAACATAAATTACAGTAAAAACAACCAAAAAAAAGAACTATCTTAAAAAAATTTTTACTAGCTAATAATAAACTCATAATAAACATATGGACCAAAGAAAATTACAATAAAACAAACAAAAAAAGCTATATTTATTTTGTTAATTAAAGATTCTTCTTCTTCCAAAAATATATCTCCAGAAGCTAATAAACTTTCTTCATCTTCATCCTAAAAATTTTTTTTACCACATTAGTCAAGTTTTTCAAAAATGCATATAAACAACTTACATAAACACAATTTTCATTTGCAAATGAATTAATTTCACGCAGGATTGGTAGTGTTATCTTTGTATCAACTTTCCCTTTTATGGCACAATCATCGGTATCATTGCATGAAATGTGGAAAAAATTTTCGCCAACAACCAATTGATTATTTACAATTAAAACATCAGAAGCATGAGGACATAATCTTTCAAAATCTTCTGGACAACCATAACCATGTTTATGATATTTATCACCATCGATAGCACATTCAAAATAAGTACATGATTCTTTGCAATTCTTATAAGTATTTAATTTTGAAGCTGAAAAATGTATGTACATATAAGTTATGGAAATCGGAAAAATATTTTGACAAGTTAAAGCAAGCAAACTTAATAATAAATCAATTAAAAAATTTCGACCGAATAATCAAATAATTATTATATGAATAAAACAACTTACGATGATGAGTAAAGTTGCTTCTAGGTTCACAAATACCACCATAAGAACATTTCAAAGTTTGAACGATTGATGGAAGAAAAACCAAGAGAAACGCAAACGACAAAGTTCGACCAATCATTGTTTTGAGAAATGAAGAAATATATAAAAATTCAGTACTTGTTTGTGTCTAAAATTTTTTTTTTGTAAAGTACGAAATATAAATCAAAGCGATTCGGCTTAAATAACAACAATGAATGGCAAAGCCATAAAAGCGTGCCTATGAATGAATAAACACTTATAAAATATTAGAGAAATAGATTTGAGATAGCGGTAAATAGGCAAAGATGCTGAAGGAAATTTTTTTTAGTCCCGATGCGTAATCACAAAGATCACATTACAAGCAACAACGGTAATATTTAAAAAGATAAAGTGAAATCTTAATAATTGTTTATTTACAATTTCTAACACAATTAAATTTAAACTAAGGAAAACCCAATAATAAAAAAAGCATCGAATGAATATTTTTTTCAAACCGTTGTTTCAAGCAAAGCGATCGATTGATATCTCGTTCAGACGATGAGTTGTTTTTTCTTTTTTGAATCAAAAATCAAAAAAAAAATTTACGAAATGCAAAACAAATTTTTTTTGTATTGATCACTTCGACACCGCGAATGAATGTCAAAACTGAAGCATCCAGATTATAATGTTGTAATGTTTGGATCTTTCATATTTCTTTATCTTAAATACTTTTGTCGTCCATTTTTTGCTTATTTTTTACACATTGTATCTGAAGGATTTAAAGGTTAGGAAAGCAACCTTTAACGATGGCGAAGAGCATTAGTCATTTACCTGGCACACGCTTCCATTTCCCACGAAAAATAAAAGCGTTATCCTTTGCGCCTCAAAAGATCTCTATTTTGAGGATTACTTTTATTCATTTTACCATTTAGTTTTTGAAGATTTACAAAACTTTGCATTCTTTTCATTTTTAGATTTTTCAGGAAAATATTGATGAAAAGCTAGCTAACAATAAAAAAGGTTTATAAGCATTTATTGAGTCAAACATAAATTAAAATAAAAGCAACCAAAAAATAGAACTATCTTAAAAGTTTTAATAGCCAAAAATCGTACCAAAATAAACAAATGGACAAAAGAAAATTACAATGAAACAAACAATTAAGGCTAAATTTATTTTGTTAAGATAAGATTCTTCTTCTTCAAAAAATATTTCTCCAGAAATTAATGTACTTTCTTCATTTTCATCCTAAAAAATATTTAACATTAGCAAAGTTTACAATAAGTGAAAAATTTTCTGAACTTACATAAATACATTTTTCAGCATATGGATCGACCGTTCGGTTTAAAGCTTTTACATTCTTATGCAATTCTCTTGCGAATTTAATGGCACAATCATTGGAATCATTGCAAGAAAAGATATCAAAATTTTCTCCATGAGTAAATCCATTCATGTTATATTCTTTAATTGAAGCATGAGGACACAATCTTTCAAAATCTTCTCGGCATCCATAACCATGCTTAACATATTTATTACCATCAGTACCATCGATAAAACATTGAAAGTATACACAGGATTCTTTGCAATTCTTATAAGCATTCAATTTTGGAGCTAAAAAATCTAAAGAATTAAGCAAACACGAAAGTTTTTTTTGTTAAATAAATAAATTAGGCCATAGTTTGCTTAAACTAGAAACCTCGAATAATAACATAAAAATAACTTACGATCAGAATAATAATTGCTCGTGGAATCACAAGTACCACCATAAGAACATTTCAAAGCTTGACCAATTGATGGAAGAAAAACCAAGAGAAACACAAACGACAAAGTTTGACGACCAATCATTGTTTTGAGAAATCAAGAAACCACTGAAAATGAACACTTTCAAATGTTAGTTGCAAAGGTTGAAAATGAAAAATATGCAAAAACACGAACTGGCTTTACAACGAAACTTTTCGCTACAAAAACTAAATTTTGTAAAGCGAAAGAAAATATTTTTGAAAATAATGATTTGCATTTTTTTGCTTTCTTTTATTTTAAAACTTTTATCATTATCTTTCTGTTTTTTTTCTTTTTCTTCATTTGCATAAATTTTTGCGACTAAACGAAATTTTTCTTTGCTTTTTTAACTTTATAAAAACCAAAATTGAAAATCTTGTCAGGTTTTTAATTGTAAGTTAATACCCTTTATTTATTGATTCCTTTTAACGATAACAATTAGTAGAAGAAGTGATAAAATTGGATAAAATGGATATGAAACGTGTGTGTATAGGTACAAAATTTTAAACATAACATTGCTTAGAAAAAGTTAATTTCAAATAAAAAAATTTTTAGGCGGCATTTGTAACCGAGATAAAAACCCATTCATGTTCCAAACTTTTTTCGATAAGTGATTTATCAATTTTTCTTTCTTCAGCATATTTATTAATGGCTTCAATAACTTCTTTAGTGACATTTGAAACTTCTTCAATTTGATATCCAACATTTTCTAATCGTTTTAAAAGATTTTGAGTAGCTGGAATATTTTTGATTGGTTCTAAAAGTGAAATGGATGCTCCAGAAATGAGAATATCTTTAAGGGATTTTAAATCATTTTCAGTTGCGGTTGACATAAATTCTGTTGCAACGAATGAAGTGAATTCAGCTTTATTGTTTAAGAGATAATCAAAGGCTTCGGGAAGGTCGTTATTCCATCCAAATCGAACTCGATGATCTTTAGTTTCGGTGGCTTTGGTTAAGGAAGTTCGATAATAATAAGGATTGGTTTCAATTGTCCATAATTTTGCATCATAAGTCTAAAAATTTTTAAAAAATTCTTTAAATTCATAATTTTATGAAGTCTCAAAATTTTTTGAAAACTTTGTTTTTTCTGACAAAAATCGCTTGTCTTGAAACAAGATATTTTTGTTTTAGTTCAAAATTGTTTGAAAAATGCTTCTCAAAAATTAAATTTTACTGTCCGTACTTACCTTAGCAATAGCAAATGAATCAACATGAACAAAAGGATCCAATTTTCTTGGATTATATGCAAGTATGGTAGCATCTTCAGGGTGTTTTACCCGGTTGCCCATTATCTAAGTAACTATATAGATTGAAAAAAACGCCGAATAGAAATTATTTTATAACTAAAAGCTTACGCTATTACTCCATGTTTCACTTTCGCCATCAAGAATGGAATCAATGGATTTTTGTTCATTTAACCATTCAATGGAAAATGCATGAACAAGTTCATCAAAAGTCATATGATTTTCATTTGAATCAGCTGGAATTTTTTTAGCTAACCAATGAACTTGACGCCAATTTGATAAGCGCTATAAAAAAAATAAAATAAACATGTGATTATTTTTTGGGGGAAAAAGATTAAAGAATAAATTTAAAATAAATTTTACTTTAATGTAAGTTGGAACGGAAGCAGACCATTTAACATCAAATTTCCACCATTTTCCTTCAGCATCTTGAATTTGAACATTTCTAAGAAGTTGAATGTAAAGGGAGCTGTACCGATAATGGGTAGGATTGGAATCAGCGGTATGAAGGGTTGAAGCCTTTTTTCGACCTAAAAATTGCAAAATTAGGCCTCTGCCAAATCTTTTTTTTTGTTTTGGAAAAAATCTTACCAGTGGAAGGCTCGCTGCAGCTTTCACGAAGCTTCAAATATCCATCAGGTCGAAGCCATTTCAAAGCTCCAGTAACAAATTCAACCACTTCCGAATCAGCCATATACATCATTAACCAATTAGTGAACACGAGGTCTACGGAGGAAGCGGGTAAATGAAGATTAGCTGCATCAGAAACAACATATTTAATATTTTTAGCTGCGGCATTTCGTTCTTTATTTTTAAGAATGAAAGATTCAATAAAATCCGTGGATGTTACATGTCGAGCGGTTTGGGAGAAAATTGTTGTGAAGCGACTAAAAAATATTGTATTTAGTTTAAACTTTAAAGAAAGTTTTCATGTTAAAATCCTGTTTTTCGTGTTAGGATTAACTCAAATTATAATTTTTCGCGCTAAGTGAATAAAAAAAATATTTACCCAATTCCAGCTCCAATATCAACAACATCTTTGTCAGTAAAATCGGGTAATGAACCAAGAATATCAGCTCGATCATATTCTTCAAGATCATCAGCATTTTTATTTAATAACATTGCTTCATTGCTGGGTTTATCGGAATACCGATCCCAGAAAACTTTGTAAGTATTTCGTTGAGCAGTTTTAGCAGCAGCCATTATTTTTATTGAGGATGAAATTTTTTAGAATTTTTTTTTAAAAACTCGTAGTATAAAAATTATTTTAAATATACACTGAAAAGGTGACATTTTTTGTGAAAATAAATATGAAAAGATTAAAATCTTGCAAAATCGAAAAAAGGAAAATGAAAAAGATATGATCAGTTTCACGTGAAAGAAAAAGAAGTGGGCAACATAAAGAAAAGAAAAAATACTGATTTTGTTTATCAGATGAGAATGAATGAATTTTGAAAAAGATATGAAAGATAAAAATTTACATAAAAAGCTGCAAATTCTAAAAACGATTTTTTTTACTAAACATTCCGGCTTTAGAAGCTTTTGTTGTTATTACAAACAAAAAATGACTACTCCAAAAACTGCTGGAGGCAATTTTTATTTATAAAGTAAAGTTTTTTTTAAGAAAACCAGACTTTTTGGAAACGCCCGTTCAAAAACGAAAAAGTCTATGAAAAAAAACAATTTGTCCAAGCCCCTTTTAGAGATAGAAAACAGGGAACTTTCCCGAATGGTTGATTTCTGTAAAGAAAAAAAAATAAAGAAAAGAAAAAAGTCATTTAAAAGATTAAATTTTCCTTTTCTTTTTTCTGTGTATGTATTTTTATTGCTGCCGTTTTTACTTTATTTTTATTGTCCAATGATAAGATGAAAAAAAGGAAAAAGGATCAAAGATTCATTTAATTTTTATTAACGGAAAAAATATATTCGATTAGAAAAAAAAGATTGACTGACAAATAAACCATCAAAAAAGGCAGTTATATTTTTAATTGATCTATGCATTTTATAGAAATGAGAAAATGGAAGGAAAGAAAGTTATGACATTGGACCTTTTTTGAACATGGAATTTTATTTTATAGACGTGATTGAATTTTTTTTTAAAAGATGGGTAAAAAAATAAATGATAGATTGATATTAAAATTCTTCTAATGTCAATGACTAAAGTTCACGCAACAAAAAAAAGATGGGTTTGGTGATGAGAAAGAAAATGTTATTGATAGGTGGTTACAATTTGGTCTTGGGAATTAAATATAAAAAAAGAAGAGTTTCTTTATTGAACATAAAAAAATATTACACGGATTCTTAATACAAAAAATAAAAAACACTCAAAAAGCTATTTTTTGTTAATTAAGAAACTCTTCGTTTAAATTGTTATTAGCGCGAAATCTCAAATTTTATTGGAACGAAATCTTTTGCCTTTTTTTCTCACAAAAGCAGTTAATAGCCATCCATATTTTTATTTTTTTGCCAGCGAAGTGTCTTTTTATACGAAGTTTAAACAAAGAGAGCATCAACATCATATGTTCTTTGTTGTTTGTTTTGTTTTCCCACATAATATTTCCAAAGCCAAGGCAACACTCGCAATGGTCAACATAGCAGCTATAAACCCAAAAAGAAAACACATAAACAACAATCTTTCTTTCTTCCTTATTCGTTTTTCCCAAAGTCTTTCAACATTTGCATAAAAACACAAAGCAAAGGAAAGTAAAGGACAAAAAAGTTCCAAAGCTCATACTTTTTGTGTTTACGATGAATGACTTCAAAAAATTGCATCAAAAAGAGTTCCTTTTTTATAACCCTTTTTTTGTTTTCAAACCAAAACTCTAAGGAAAAATATTTTGATGACTGATGACTAAAAGTGCGAATGCGAACGAACCTCAAATGCACAAAATATTTTAAACAGCTTTAAAAACAAAAAATGAAAAAAAAGTTAATCATGGGATTTAACGAATACAGAAAAAAAACTCCGAAGAAAGCAAGTCTAAACCCATAAATAATGTGTGAAGAAGCAGAAAAAAAAAATGAAAAGCAAATGACAAAAGAATGATGAAAGGTAACTAACTGACTGACTGACTTCTGACGACAATAAAGGAATGGAATAATCATACGATTTATGGTTGTGGTTGGGTGGTTGTAAAATTTTTTTCATTAAATATTAGAAAAAATTTGTTTTTGAACAAATGTCAGATGGCGAATGGTGAGTTTTTTGGGTGAATACTTGGACTATCAGAAAATTTGTTTAAAAAACTCCTGTTTAACACAAAAAAAGAAGAGAAAATCAAAAATCTTACAACGATAACCCGTTTCCAAATAGAACAAAATAAAAAAATAAATGGATTAAATATTGTTCGTAGAAAAAATAGCCATAATTAATTACAAAAAAAAGGTATTATTTTATGCATAAACTAGTTAGTTAATCAGACAAAAAACCCAAAAATTTATAAAGTCTTTTTTTTTTGAGACGATCAAAAAAGTGACAAAAAGTTTTTGTTGTGGTCTGTAAAAACGGGAAATTTCCTTCATGGTCGAGGTTGTTGCATTCGCTATAATTTTGTTTTTTCGGTTTTTTTTATGTTTGCAGTGTCTGGGAAATATGCTGATGAATGACAATTTTTATCAGCTCAATAAAAATAAACATAATAAAATATTAAAAATGAAGAGTAATAAAAATTTTAAAGAAGAAAAAAAAATTGATTTTGTAGCAAATCAAAGGTTAGTGTTTAAAGGTGATGAAAATTAGAAGCAAAATTAGGTCATAGGAACCAAATTTTTAAACAAACACAGTTTTTGCAAATTTTTGCTTATCCCAAAAATCTGTGGTTCGGAATTACATAAGTTAAGAACTATTTTTTTTAAGGAAAAAGTTTTAAAAAATTTAGAGTATTTTTAAAAGTGTAACAATGGCATGAGTTAAAACAAAAAAACAGTGAAAAAATGAGACGAAGAAAATCGTATTTTGTCTCGGAAAAAAGAAACATTACATTAAAAAACCTTAAAAAATTAAATGTTTCAATGAAATATTAAAATCTGATCGTTGACTCCTTTCTTCAAAGGTCAATTTATTTAGTCAGGGCAGCTTTTAAGGAATTTATTGGAAAAGAAATTTTATCAATATGAAGAAAAAAAGTTATCCAGTCTCATTTTCATTCAAACGTCGGCCCCTTTTTTTCAATTTCCACTCAAGTTCTTGAATATCATGTCTGGCTGGCTCAAACCGAGTTGCCGGAAGTAAAAAAGAAAAGAAGCAAATTTCAAAATGTATTTTTTTTTAAATTCAAAAGCTTAGAATAAAATAGAAATTATTTTTTTAATTATATTTTTAAATAATAATTTTTCTATAAACCGTTTCACAAAGTAATAGTAAAGTTAATAACTAAAGAAAAAATGCTTTAAAATAAAATTAAAAAATAATAGTTAAAAGCAACTATAAAAAATTAACCATAAAAAGAGAGTGAGTCAAAAAAAAGACACAAGAAAATAAGAGAAAAATGCACAAAAAACCTACGGGCTTTCATCCACATTTAATATATGTAATAAAAAAAATGGAGAGAAATGAGGGAGGAGGAAAATAAATTTTTTGAAAAAAACAACACAAAAAAAAACACGTCGAAAGCAAACAAGTGCGTCAGTGTTTTTTTTTGAAGCTTTTTCAATCAAAAGAAAAATTAAAGAACAAAAACAAAAACATATTTTATTTTTTTAAAAGGCAAAAACATAAGAAGAAAAACAACGAAATGTACTTAAAAATCAAAAACCATTATTTTTTTAAATGAATAATCAAAGGAAATAAAAAAAAACAATAAAAAATATAGGAAATAATTAAAATTAATATGTATTTAATTTTTTTTATACGGATAATCCTGTTGCAGCTTCAAGAGCTTGATCAAGATCAGCAATTAAATCTTTTTTATCTTCACATCCAACAGAAAGTCTAATAAGATTATCAGTTATTCCAAGAATAGCTCGATCGGCTTCAGAAACTGAAGCATGGGTCATCACAGATGGTAATTCAGCAAGGGATTCATAACCTCCAAGGGATTCAGCAAGGATGAAAACCTGAAAAAATAAAAAATAAATAAGTTTTAGAAATGAAATTTAAGTTATTTAAGTGTTTAGAAATAAAAAATAATTCCTCCAGGAAAAGTTTATATAATTTCTTTTAGATTATTGTTTGCTTTTAAATAAGTCAAAAAAAATTATAAAAATATCAAATTTTCCTCTAAAGATCTCTCGAAAATCAAATTTGCATTTTTGTGTCCTAATACGAATTTTTTTATATTTTCTTTTCAAGACTCCAAAATTCTTTAAAAAATCTTACCTTTAATGAACTTAAAAATGTCCTCGATTCTTTTAATCCACCTTTAAGATAAAATGAAAGCATTCCAGACATGCCTGAAGTTTGTTTTTTATGAATTTCATGTTGTGGATGAGATTCTAATGCGGGATATAAAACTCTTTCAATTCTTGAATCCTTTTCCAACCATTGTGATACAGCTAAAGCATTTTCCATGTGACATTTCATTCTCAAATGTAAAGTTTTTATTCCTCGATTAACTAAATAACAATCGAATGGTGAAGGAACGGCTCCAACTGCGAGTTGCATGAAATAAAGATGTTCATCGATTGCTGGATTATTAGTGATTGCACAACCCATAACTACATCAGAATGGCCATTAATGTATTTGGTGATGGAATGAACTACAACATCAGCGCCAAGATTTAATGGATTCTGAAAAAAATATGGGAAAATTAGTTAAAGTTCAAAAAAGAGTGAAGGGCTTCTAAAATTTAAAAGCAGACGAGAAATTTTTTTGGTAGCTATGAACCAGTGACACGGGATCCACGTATATTAATATAGGCACATAGATAAAGGAAATTGAGCACTTCATTTTGATACCAAACATGTATAGTAAAAGAATGAAAGGGGCGCTTCGCGCCCCTTGAAGTGACGAATTTGTTCCATCAACCCAAAGATCCATCAACCCAAAGATCCATCAACCCAAAGATCCATCAACCCAAAGATCCATCAACCCAAAGATCCATCAACCCAAAGATCCATCAACCCAAAGATCCATCAACCCAAAGATCCATCAACCCAAAGATCCATCAACCCAAAGATCCATCAACCCAAAGATCCATCAACCCAAAGATCCATCAACCCAAAGATCCATCAACCCAAAGATCCATCAACCCAAAGATCCATCAACCCGAAGATCCATCAACCCAAAGATCCATCAACCCAAAGATCCATCCACTTAAGGATCCCGAGAAATACACCCAAAACAGTAAAGAGATCCATAAAAATCCACCTAAAGATACATCCACCCTAAGATCGATCAACCAAAAGACAGATCAACCTTAGTCAAATATCCACCCGAAGCTCTCCTAATATCCACCAAAATATCCACGAAAATCCACCGAAAACAGTTAAAAGATCCATTAAAATCCACCCTAGGATCCATAAAAATCCACCCGAAGATAATTCAAAATCGAACAAAAATTTTTAATAATCCATGGAAATCTATCTTAACATATTTATAAAGAGATGGGAGCAAAGACGAATTACAATTAGGGTTGCACGACTTTAATTAGCCGGCTAATTTACCGGCTAATTTATCGGCTAATTAGCCGGCTATTAGCCGGAGGCCAAATTAGCCGGCTAATTATAAAAAGTTGTATAACAGGGGGGAGCCTTTGCTACCATTTTCCAAAAAATGTATCCTCTTTTTGTAATATTTCATATATTTTCGTAACATTTCGTAAATATTTGTAGGTTTTCGTAGTAGCGGCTAATTAGCCTGCCTACCGGCTAATTAGCCGGTTAATTAGCCGGCTAATTAGCCGTATTTTAATTAGCCGGCTAATCGTGCAACCCTAATTACAATCCTTAAAATGCTGTCAAAAGATTTTTGCTTGTAAAATTTTTGTGTGCGTGCTTCTTTTTATTGTGGTGCGCAAAAAAGGATCAATGGCAAATAAACTAAAGAAAGAAAAAAAGCGATAAAAAAACAACATCTGTTTTTTCAAAAATTTGTTTCTTCTTTAAAATGTTTTATAAAAAAAATTGAAAGCGTTTAAAGAAAAAAAATTCGATCAATAAAAGCAGCGCTAATTTTTCAAAGTATATTCGTTTTGTTCTAAAAAAGATGAAAAAAGTCTGACGTCTGCTTTTTATTTGAATATTTGAATAATAATTTTTTGTGTAGTTTTTTAATTATTTTTATTAAAAAAAGCTTATAATTACCTAAAAAATATAATATCAAACAAAAAGATGGAAAAAGCACTCATTAAAAAAAAGAAGAATTTGTAATTTATTACTTTTAGTTCCATTAATGGAAAACCTATAATTGAAAATATGGCTGAACAAACGTTAAAAGAAAATCCAAGTTTTGTCATTTATGGTTAAAAAAAAAGATTATTTTTTTTGCTTCTACGCGCCCTTATAATAAACCACCCAAAGATTTATCCTAATGTACACTTATGTTAACTTGTCAGTTAATTTGCATAAAAAAATATCAAAAAATTATTTAAAAACCTTTTAAAAAATAATTCCGCAATAATTTATAATTAATTTGGGTAAAAAATATTAAAAATATGTTAACTTTTTAAGTTTGTCGCTTTTTTAATATTCTATTTGAGTCAAAAAATTAGAATAAATTATTTAAATAATATTCCCCTTCATTTTATAGTTAAAGATAATCAAAATAATTATTTACATCTCAGGGGTTTCGAACTTCCATTTTTTTTCAAAGTCAAGCGCCTTCCACCACTGAGCAAATTTGACAAAGGAAGAGAAAATGCATGTTGCAAAAAATTTTCATTGATTTTTTGAAAAAAAAAATTGGACCTTAAAATAATTTTGTGCAGAAGATTTTGAAATACCCAGAGGCTTTATTGGAAAAACGGCAAGGAAAATCAAATTCCATATATATTTTTACATGTCGTTACAAAAGTTCATAGTTAAACCATTGGATGGAAAAAAAGTTTTAGTCAAAAAACTACGATTTTTATGAAAAACATTAAATTATGCTAATTAATTGTTAAAAAGCCAAGATATTATGATAAATAGCATTAAATAATGATATATTATTACTTTTGAGATATTTACTAACCACTTTAATAGGATGGGAACCTCCCATTAATTTTTCTGTGTTTAGAGGAACCAGTGACACGGGATCCACGTATATTAATATAGGCACATAGATAAAGGAGAATGAGCACTTCATTTTGATACCAAACATCTATAGTAAAAGAATGAAAGGGGCGCTTCGCGCCCCTTGAAGTGACGAATTTGTTCCATCAACCCAAAGATCCATCAACCCCAAGATCCATCAACCCAAAGATCCATCAACCCAAAGATCCATCAACCCAAAGATCCATCAACCCAAAGATCCATCAACCCAAAGATCCATCAACCCAAAGATCCATCAACCCAAAGATCCATCAACCCAAAAATCCATCAACCCAAAGATCCATCAACCCAAAGATCCATCAACCCAAAGATCCATCAACCCAAAGATCCATCAACCCAAAGATCCATCAACCCAAAGATCCATCAACCCAAAGATCCATCAACCCAAAGATCCATCAACCCAAAGATCCATCAACCCAAAGATCCATCAACCCAAAGATCCATCAACCCAAAGATCCATCAACCCAAAGATCCATCAACCCAAAGATCCATCAACCCAAAGATCCATCAACCCAAAGATCCATCCACTTAAGGATCCATCCATTTAAGGATCCCGAGAAATACACCCAAAACAGTAAAGAGATCCATAAAAATCCACCTAAAGATACATCCACCCTAAGATCGATCAACCAAAAGATCGATCAACCTTTGTCAAATATCCACCCGAAGCTCTCCTAATATCCACCAAAATATCCACGAAAATCCACCGAAAACAGTTGAAAGATCCATGGAAATTCACTCAAGGATCATTCAAATTCCGCGGAAGGATCTATCATAACCCACCCGAAGATCCATAAAAATCAACCCGTGGATCATTCAAAATCAATCCAAGAATTTTTCTAAATCCACTCAAAGAACGGTAAAAATCCATAAAAATCCACTCACAGATCCATAAACCCAAAATCCATAAACACAAAAACCATCGAAAATCCACCAAAAGTTCCATCCACCCAAAGATCGATCAACCAAAGATACATTACCCCAAAGATCGATCAACCAAAAGATCCAAGATTCTCCACCCGTGGACCCTGAAGCTCTTCAAATGTCCATTAAAATCCACCAAATACAATAAAAAGATCTATTAAAGTCCACCCAAACCATTGAAATCCATCCAAAAATCTTTTAAAATCCACTCAAAGATCGATAAAAATCCACCCAAAAATCCATAAAAAATCCACCCGAGGATCCATCATAATCCACCAAAAGGTATATAAAGATCCATCCAAACATCCATCCAAACATCCATTTCCCAAAAGATCAATAAAACAAAAGATCGATCAACCTTTGTCAAATATCCACCCGTAGCTCTTCTAATATCCACCAAAAGATCCATAAAAATAGACCAAAAACAGTTAAAAGATCCATTAAAAATTCACCAAAACATGAGAGATAATCCACACAAACTTTCTCAAATATCCACCTAAACTCCTCTAATATCAACCTTAATTCACTTGAATATCCAAATTTATCCACCATTTTATAAGTAAAACAAAAATAATTATGCAAAATTTTCGATATTTTGCATAAATAAATATGCAAAAATTTATTTAAAACCCTTTTAAAAATAATTTCCATTGTTTTATAATTGTTTGGGGTCAAAAATATAAAAAATATGCTAATTTTCCATAATTATCCTTATATTTATTAACCAAATATACCCAAAAATTATTTTTATAATTAATTATAATATTCCCCTCCATTTTATAGTTAAAGAAATTCAAAAAAATTATTTACATCGCAGAGGTTTCGAACTTTCATCCATTCGCAAGTTCACCGCCTTCCACCACTGAGCAAATGCGACAAAGGAAGAGAAAATGCATGTTGCAAAAAATTTTCATTGATTTTTTGAAAAAAAAAATTGGACCTTAAAATAATTTTGTGCAGAAGATTTTGAAATACCCAGAGGCTTTATTGGAAAAACGGCAAGGAAAATCAAATTCCATATATATTTTTACATGTCGTTACAAAAGTTCATAGTTAAACCATTGGATGGAAAAAAAGTTTTAGTCAAAAAACTGAGATTTTCGCGAAAAACTTTAAATTATGCTAATTAATTGTTAAAAAGCCAAGATATTATGATAAATAGCATTAAATAATGATATATAATTAGTTTTGAAATAGTTACTAACCACTTTAATAGGATGGGAACCTCCCATAAATTTTTCTGTGTTTAGAGGAACCAGTGGATCCACAAATTAAAAGGGGGCTAATAAATAATTAATTATATTAAAATAAAGAAAATTTTCTTTATTTTGATACCAAACATATCCTATCGTATTTGAAAAAAAGGGGCGATACGCGCCCCTTGTGGCGGAAAGATCCACGTTGTTATCATTGAAAAAGATAAATAATTTATGCAATTTGTTTCGAAAATTTGCATGTTTTAATTAATTATCCACCTTGTACAACAATTCGCTAAATATCCACCGAAACTTTCACAAATATCCACATTTATTCTTCCAAAATGTCTTCAAAAATTAGCATAAATTATTTTAAAAATATCCACCTTAATTTTTTATTTCAAAACCCTAATTTTCACTTTTTTACATCACCGATTATTCGAACTTTCTTACTTTCCTTCTTTTGCCAGTCCTGGGCTTCACCATTGCGCCAAAGTGACAAAGGGAAAAGCGCAGGTTGCAAATTTTTTTTGAAAATTTGGAAAAAAATGGCAGCTAAAAAAAGTATTTTCTGGATTTTTTGAAATTCCTGGAAGCTTTTGTTAACATTTCATTAGGAAAATCAAATTCCTCATATATCGAACTGGTTCGAGTTCGAGATTTAGCCATTTTGAAAAGATTCTTGAAATAGTTTTAGTCAAAAAACATGTTTTTTTGGTGAAAAAAAATTTGCATATTTTTAGAAAATTGTTGACTGGAGAATGATCCCTATAGGCTACGGATTCAGAATCTGTAAAAAAAATTGAGATATATGAAGTGGGAAAAATCAGGATGGAGAAACCTAGCTTATTTTGTTGTGTAAAGAGAACCAGTGGATCCACGGGTCAATTTACATTAGATAGGTATACCATAACAATAAAAGAAAATTCCATTTAATTTGATACCAAACACGACATAAGAAAAATTTAAAAAAAAGGGGCGCTTCGCGCCCCTTGATGTGGTATTGGTGATCCTACTATCATTCTTAATGATCCAAGGATCCCTGATAATCCACCAATAGATCCATTAAATGGTAACAGGGCAGATTTTGAAAATGGTTATTAAAGTAAAACCGATTACGTATTTTCCTCTCAAAGATCCGCCACCTTATTGTTCTTAATTTATCATCCCAAAACTATACGAAAATCTTCCAAAAAGGAGAGAAAATCCACTAATATCCATAAATAACATCCTTCTAAACTTTAAAAAGGATACACAAATATTTTTTAATTGATCCACTTAAAAAATTTCATAAGCTTCATGGCTTTACCGGGTTTTGTACAACTTTGAAGGTATTTGTAAAACTTTTTAAATACAAACAAATTCTTTCAAGAGAATTGATAATTCAAAAATTCGGGTAAATATTTGTTTAAAAAATATTTGGTTTAATCTCAAAAAAATGATTTCAAAAAAATATGGGATAAATGTTTTATTTAAAAAGGAGACGATAATTCGTATAAAAAAATGCTAATAAATTTTTGAAATTGATGCTAAACATTTTCAAAAGTTTTCTAGTAAAATACGACTGAAAAGAAAAATGATTCAAAATTGTATGGCAGAGGATGAGAGAAATTTGCTTCCCTTTCCTTTGAAAAAAATTTGCAGGTTGCGAAAAAAATTTTCATCAAAAGTTTGAACACAATTTTTACACTTCAAAAAAAGCTTTGCTGGAAAATCCTGAAATTCCCGGATCTTTTAATTGACAAATCAAAAGGAAAATCAAATACTACATAGGCTAAACCTCTCAATGACGGAGTTTCATAGTTAAAGCATTAGTTGGAAAAAAAGTTTTAGTCAAAATACAGTGAAAAATCATGAAAAATGAGTTATTATCTAATTAAAAGGTTGAAAGCTCGGAAATAATGATTTTAAGCACTTAATAATGGTGCTAGAACATATAAATATGTTAGGCATTCATCTGGAAAGGGAAGGGAGGCACCCCTGTTTTTTCTTGTGTACTATAGAACCAGTGGATCCACGGGTCAATTACATTAAAATAGGTATGCCATAACAATAAATAAAGTTCAATGATTTGATACCAAACGCGACAAAAAAAAATTTAAAAAAAAGGGGCGCTTCGCAACCCCTGATATGCCATAAGTGATCCTACTCACTTTCTTAATGATCCAAGGATCCATGATAATTCACCAAAAGGTTCCATTAAATGGTAACAGGGGAGATCCAACAAACTAATGCTATGATAATGGTTTCAAAAATAAAACGATAACTTATTTGCCTCTCAATGATCCATCTTTATGTTCATAATTTATCACACGAAAACTATACAAAATTTTTCTAAAGGAAATAAAATCCACCCAAGCTTTCACAAAAATCCACCAATAATAATCCTTAAATAGCTTCCTTCTGAACCCTCAAAAAGATACACCATTGATTTTTAAATGATCCACTTAAAAATTTTTGCAAGCTTCATGGCTTTATCGGGATTTGTAGAACTTTGAAGATATGCGCAAAACTTTTAAAAAACAAACAAATTCTTTCAAGAGAATTGCTAATTCAAAATTTGGGTAAATATTTGGTAAAAAAAAAATTTGGTTTGATTAAAAAAAAGGATCTCAAAAAAATTGGGGAAAAATGCTTTATTTAAAAAATGAGTCGATAATTTGTATAAAAAATAAGCTAATAAAATTTGGAAATTAATGGTAAACATTTTCAAAGTTTTTATAGAGAAAAATTAAGGAAGTAAAAAATGATTCAAAATTGTATGGCAGAGGATGAGAGAAATTTGCTTCCTTTCCTTTGAAAAAAATTTGCAGGTTGCGAAAATTTTTTTTGCTGAAAGTTTTGAAAAAATTTTTACCATCAAAAAAAACGAACTGCCGGACGGTTTGCTCTATTTATAGCTTACTTATTAACAAATCGCAAGGAAAATCCTATTCGATAAATATTGAAATTCGTCGAGTTCGAATCTCATAGTTAAACCTTTAGCTGGAAAAAAAGTTTTAGTCAAAATACAGCGAAAAATCATGAAAAATCGACTATTAACTAATTAGTATATAAAAAGCCCAATAATAATGATTTTTAATGCTTAATAATGATGTCAAATTACATAAAAACATATAAGAGTTGAAAAAAGTAGGAAGGGAGGCATGGCTCTTTTTTTTTGTGTACTGGGGAACTAGGGGGATCCACATTAGATTAGGGGAGATAAAATATGCATATGACATAAAAATAGACATAATTCTCTTTATTTTGATACTAAACATTCCCCTTAAAGCAAAGAATAAAGGGGCTCTACGCGCCCCTGGAAGTGGTTTTAGTGATCCAAAACTCTTTCTAAAGGATCCAAGGATCCATAATAATTCACAAAAAGATCCATTAAATGGTGGTAACACGGGAGATCCAACATACAAATTCTTTGAAAATGGTTATGGTTATTAAAATACACTGATAACACATTTGCTACTCAATGATCCACCTTACTGTTCATATCTTATCAACCCAAAACTCTATCAAAAGTAAAAGAATTACCCTTAAAATTAATTAATTAAATCTCAACTTTGGCCAGCGTGAGCGCTTCGCGCTCACGCTGGCCCCAAATCAAACTTTACGATAAAATTGCATAATTAAACATCCCAAAAATTATTAATTCCCCGTTTAAAATGATTCAAAAAAGATTCATAATTAATTGCATTCAAAAAACGCATAAAACCTTATTTTATTAAAATTTCTCGATAAAAATGCTTTTTTAAAATTTACAAAAAATTTGCATAAATTATTTTAATAATAATCCCTTCCATTTTATAAATAAACATATTCAAAATTTTTTTAAAATCATCTCAAAGGATTCGAACTTTAATCCATGCGCAAAACCAACGCCTTTCACCATTGCATCACACATGCAAAGGAAGGAGGAAAAAATGCAGGTTGCGAAAAAATTTTTCATCGAAACTTTGAACACAATTTTTACATCAAAAAAAAGGAGTTCCGGTTAGTCCTGAAATTCCCGGATCCTTAAATGAACAATCTAAAAGGAAAATCTTATTCGATATATATTGAAATAGGGGAAGTTCAAGTTTCATAGTTAAACGTTTAGTTGGAAAAAAAGTTTTAGTCAAAAAACATGTAAAAATCGACTATTAACATGTTAATAGGTTAAAAGCCAGGAAATAATGATTTTTAACCTTTAATAATGGTGCTAGAACATATAAATATGTTAGGCATTCATCTGGAAAGGGAAGGGAGGCACCCCCTAATTTTTCTGTGTATTGGGAATGGGATTGATTTGGCTTATTTTTTCTATCATAGATTTCTGGAGTTCGAAAAAAGATAAAAATTTACAATAGCAGAAAAAAATTTCTTTGATTTAAAATGGTCACAAATTTTATTTTGTTTTCAGAATCTCGCTCGTGCCGCAATAATTTGTTGCGGTTTTGCTTTTAGAAAATCGAAGAAAACTTATTCTTTCCTTTGTTTTTTTTTTGAAAAAAAGTTATGAATTTTCAAAGTTCAAAAACTTCAAAATACGAATTTCAAAAATTTTATTATGGTTGCTTTACTCAAACTATTTTTAGATCAGAAAAATTCCATCGAAATATAGCTCGATTTTCCTTTTGCACATTTCTCTATTTTTACAAATTCATTCTCAAAAAAATAATAAAACTAAAAAGTTACTTACTTGAAAATATGGAGACATGAAAGTATTATCAACAACAATAATAATATCTTTATTAAAACTTTTAGCAACTTCAACCACTTCAGTGATATCCACAACTTTTAATAATGGATTTGATGGACTTTCAATCCAAACCAATCTAGTTTCAGGTTTGAGAACGAGTTTAAACTTTTCAATATCTGTTAAATCAGCGAAATCCAATTTAAGTCCATGTTGAGGAACCGAAACTCGGCGGAAATATCTTTGAGTTCCTGAAAAAATTTAAATAAATATTTGTAATTTGGTTTTTTGGATCAAAATTAAATTTTTGGGATTTGTTTGCTTTGCTTTTTTTTTTTGTTTTGTTTCTCTAATTTTTTTATTTTTGAAATTTAGTCATTTTTAAGTGAAAAGAAAAAAATTGTGAAAAATGAAATACGTCAGTCAATAAAATAAATATGTATGCTTTTTGATTGAGAAACACCACGTGGAACGACAAAAACCACGCTTTTTTTTCTTCATTTTTATTTTTATTTTTTTGTTTGATTGCTTTTAATATTATTTCTTTCTTTGTTTAATAGCGGCGGAAGCAATATCTCAAAAAATAAAATAATTTTAGACTAAAAATCAATGAAATCAGGCCTTCTTTCTTTTTTATGATCATTTTTTGCTATTAATTTCTTTTTTTCCATTCTTTCATATTTTATGGAATAGAACGAAGAAGAAAACATTAAAAACTAAAAAAGAGAGATATTTCATCTCTATTTTTTTCTTAACAGTTTCAATGAAATTTTGCTTTTTTTGGTTGCAGCGATGAAGAAAAAAATAGTATTTCAAGAACACAAAAATCAAATTCGCAATGATTATTTTTTTGTTTGCAAAAGGAAAAAAAAGAAAGATAAATCTTGTTGCAAAAAAGTTTTTACTAATTCTAAAGAAAAATATTTTCTTTCAGATCCAAGGAAATTTAATTTTGAATTATAATAACTAGGATTCTCAAAGCGAAAAATAAATAGATATTTTTTAATGCTTTTCCAGTTATTATTTTAATACCAAAGCATCAAAACAATAATTCTCTGATCCCTTATTTTTGGCTGAACTTTTTCTTATCTTTTTTTCCCACTGATTTCCCGCATTAAAGGAAACTAATAAAAAACTTTTCTTTTTTTATGGGATCATCTTTCAACTTTTCTTTCCTCTTATCTCCTTCTCTTTTTTTTATTGACGCTTGAAACCCGCTTTTTTTTTTGCCTACATCAACGACGCCTAAGAACCACATGTTCAACAGCACATTTTTCCCTTTAGTCGTGATAAAAAAAATTTAAAAGCTATTTGATGATGCAATCAAGCAAACAAATGGTGTTATTTCTTCTAGCACCTTACTGCTTTTTTTTCTTAATCGCATGAAACAAAGGAAAGAAAGAAAAAAATCAATCATTTTGGCAAATACCCAAACTATAGTTTTTTATTTGTCAAAGAGTCATTTGTTAAGAAGCAAGCATTTGCTTTGCCTTTAGCCTAAAATCAAAAATCATAAATGGATTTAAGCTTTCTTTTTTTTAGTTTGCACTTTCAAAATTGTTAAAATCGCAAAAAAAAATGTGTGTAAAAATGTCAATGAAACGGATTCTTTTTTGGTTTTTGTTGATTTGAACAAAAAAAGATCAAATCACTTCGCCTAATAGCGATGAAAAAAAAAATTAAAAAATCTAAACAAAAAATGAGCGAACGCTTTTTTCTATCGGTCGTAATCATGGATAAAAAAGCAAAAGTTTGAGCGAGAAAAAAAATCTTAGGTAAAACAAGTAGCAAAGAAAGTAAGTAACAAATTTTTACGAAATTGTTACTATCAAAATTTTGTCTATTTTAAAATTTTGGAATTTTTGGCTATTTTGAATTTCATTTTTAGATAAATTTTCAAAAATTTACAAACCTCCATAAACATCATCCGAGCAAACAATATGATCTCCAGTTTTAAGAATATTTGCTAATGACATACTAGCTGCGAGACCGCTAGAAAATACTCGGCCTAAAAATCTTCCATCAAAATCTGTCTAATTTTTTTACCTAAAAAAATTAAAAACTTACAAAATTGTCCATTTTCTAATACCGCAATATTTTCTTGTAATACATCTCTCGTGGGATTTCCAGCTCGAGAATAATCATGTCCTTTAGGCTCTCCTGGTCGTTCTTGTTTATAAGTGGTTGAAAGGGAAATGCATGGAACCACTTGATTCATATCCCATCTTTCTGGTTCTTGACCAACGTGAATGGCTTTAGTTCCAAATCCATCAGTATCAAAAGTTGAATCTTGTTGAGGAGCCATTTTTCTTAATAATTTTAAATTTCGAAGTTTAAATAAAAATTTAATCTAAAAATGTTGATTTAAATTTGGAGGAAAAAAAATCTGAAGCGAGACATGGTTAAAAGCACACGATCAAGAAGAAAAAAATAGAGAAATTTATAAGAAATTTTTTTTGATTGTAAGAATGCTTTTTTAACAGATATGTTCTTCTCAAAATCAAGCTTCCTATTTAACCCTAAATATCTATCGTTTAAAAAAATTTTTAGGCCACGCCTGTCTTTTTTCTCACTTTTTTTCTTCTTCTTAATATACACAAACTATTTTATTTTAGTGATGTTTTTAGGGAAGGAAAAAATCATCATCATCAGTATTATCAAAGGCGGGAGCTTCCTTCAAATAAAAAACGTTTTTTTTTTGTGCGTCTTCGCTTTCTTGCGGTCAGCCACAACCCAAGCAGGCAAGAAAGGCAGTCAGTGAGCATGTGCAGCAATAAACACTCACACACCAAAGAAAAGAAATTTGTGCTGAGAAAAAAAAGTGAGAATGATGATTTTGGTGTGAAACGCTTTTTTTTTTGTTGTGTTTGAAAATGTTTTTTGTCTAGGCAAAATTTTTTAGGCTAACAGACAAAAAAAGAAGAAAAAAATGATTGCAAAAAATTGAAATAAATGTCTGCATTCGATCGAAGCTTTCTAAAGTTGAGGCGAGGCGACAGAGAAAAAATTATTTCGATGTAAAAAATTTTTTTCTCCAAAACTATAAATTCAAAAAAAGTTTCGATCAAAAGAAACAATAAATAAATAATCTAACCTTTGGCCAAATAAGCAAAAAAATCTGATAAGAAACGACAAAAAAAAGAAATGAAAAAAGGTGTAAAAGTTTGTTTCAAGGAAAGCATTAAAAAAAACCAAATAAAGAAACACATGGATCGATGATTGAGTAGAAAAAAAGAATGCAACAGAAATCAAAAAGTAATAAAAAAAATTCTACAGTTAATAATAAAAAAATCTAGCAATTCCTCTAACATCTGTTCAGAAAGAGTACCACATTTAAACCGGAAACTATTAATTTTCTTTTTTTTCCAAAAAAAGATTCAAGTTTTTTATTATTTTAGTTTTCTTAAAGATCAAGACCGCCACCATTTTTTTTCTCTCTCTTCTTTTAAATCGCTTTCGGGAGTCACGGATCGATTAACAAAAATTAATTCCATTTAAAAGAAAAATCTTATCTTTAAAAACTTTACTTAATTTTCAAACTTCTAAATAAAATATAAGTTTTTATGGAAGCTTTTTATATGAAACGAAAAAGGTGACATTTTTTTTCTTTTGATTTTGTTGTGAAAGTAACTTTGATGATAAAAACACGCTTTTGTTGTGTGCTGTTTTTGGCTGCTACATTTTTTTTTTGAAATTTGACGTAATTTCATTTTTTTAGTCTGTTTTTTATTTTGGTTGTCATTATTTCTTCTTAGCAATGAAGAAAATTAGAAGGGAAATGAGAGAAAGAAGAGAGTCACAAAATACACAAAATATAAACTAGAAACTAATGCATATTTTTCACATCGGGAAATAGTGACTTAAAAAACAGTTGTTTTTGTTTACTCTAAAAAATGGTTTGTAGTTTATTTATTTTTATTAAATATTTTGAACTTTAAATGAAATAATTAATGAAATATTTTCGAAATAAAATTCTCAAAATTATAACCTAAAATCTCGCACGAAAAAAGTAAAAAAAATTGCTGGGGAAAATGTGCTCCAATTTTGTGCAACTTTTATTTTATATATATAAATATGGGAAACTTTGGATAATTTCTTTTAGAAGTTTTCGACTCCATTAATTAAAAATGTCACAAAATTAGACTTATAAAATAAAGCAAGCAAAGATAAAAGTATTTCGGTAACAAGAGAAAAATTTCTAAAAACAAACAAAAAAATAGCCATAAAAAATTATTCATTTTTACACTTAAATTTATTTACTCAAATTCGTTAACTAAAAATAAATATTAAAAAAAGAAACGAATGATGCAATGATTAAACAAAATTTTCTCATCGAAATTTTTTTTTGTTTAAAATAAATATTAGCCAACGTTCATCGAAAAATCAAAGAAAAAATCAAAGAACTCGTTTAAAAAAAATATTTTAAAATCAATGAAATCAAAAAAGCTAAAAACAAAGCAGACCAAAGACAGAAAAAAGAAGCTTTGTTGTCGAAAAGGGATTATTTTTATTTTTCTTTGAAAAAAAAGTGAAAATTAAATAAATACATAAATGAGCGCGACAAAGAAAATGAAAGAGAAAAATTTTTGACCAAAGAAATGAAACGCGAGTATTTAAAATTAAAATAAGCGGATCTCTTTTTTCGTTTTATTTTATTTTTGCGCGGCGTCAGTGAATTTTCTTGTTTTTCTAAATTGATTATTGGTTTGTAATTAGCGTGAAAAAGAAAAAAGGATAAAAAATTAGATTGATTGATTAAAAATTAATGTTGCAAATTAGAAAATGAATTTTCGGGGAAAGAAAAAGATAGACTTTTTTGTTTGATCAATGGCAACAAAAAAATAGAGAGATATTTCAATGATGCAATTTAAAGGTAAAATTGCGCAAATGGAAAAAATTAAGTTAATAAATATTAAAAATTTCTAGCAATTGACTCATCCGAGGAATTCATTATTGCCGTAAAAATCTATGACTTGACAACCTTTTTAAAGTTTTTACCTAGAAAAATAAATACATGCCACATTCTCAAATTAAGTATCAAGAAGCAATAGTTAAACCACGAAAAAGGCAAGGTTTTATTTTTTAAATAAAGTATTTAAAAAAAGCCACAGCATTTTTCAAAAAATCAATAAACAAAACAAAACAAATGAGTAAGCTTTTAAGCTTTACAAAAAAAAAGTTAAATTTATAATTAGTATTTAAAAAAAGGAGGAAAAAAACAGAAACAATCTTACATTAGTTATAAGTAAATTCATTTTGGTGCTTAATTTCAAACAATAAACAAGGAAATTTTTCAATGTCCAGTAGCGTCCACGCGAAAGAGAGAAAAAAAGTAATAAAAAAAACTATTGATTGTTTTTTCTTTAAAAAGTCTGCCGCAGCTAAAAAAGTATTTAAAAAATGAATGCAAAAGCAACTCTAAAGAGAAAGGAGAATGGCAAGGCAGACAGACAGCTGGCATTTCTTTCTTCCTCTTTTTTTTTTGCAATGGAAAAATAAAAAAACAAGTGGTCACTTTTTTTTCTTTCAACCATAAATATTCGAATGTAAATTAAATTTAAAAAAAAGGTCGAATAAAAATGGTTAAATAATTTTTGAAAGAAAAAAATCGGTTTTTAAATCACTTTTGTTTTTATGTTTTTTTTGGAAAACTTTTATTACAATAAAAAAACATAAACAAATACAAAAATATAATTAAAAGAAAAAAACAGTATTTTTTGTTGAATAATTAAATATTCATTCTTCCCAAATTAACAACTAAAACCCATCCAAATCTGGGCATGGCTACTTTGCGGCGCGGCTGGATACTTTGCGACGCGGCGGGCTATTTTGCGGCGCGGCGGGCTACTTTGCGGCGCGGCGGTTAAATTTTTTAAATTTTAGGGATTTAATTCACATAATTTGCCTTTTCATTTTTTCTCATATTTTAAAAAACCAAAAGCCATTAACGACTTCACAACCAAAATTTATATATAAGCCATTTTTTCTAAAAATCGAACTTCGTTGGAATTTATCGAAAATATTTAAATTCGCAAATTGACTTTTCTTTGACAAATGGGTCAAAAGTCCATTTTAATGAAAAATTCAACGTTTCGCTTGGGAAAACTCGAAATCTGCGAGCCTTAGTAGTATGAGGGAGGTGAATACGCCATTGTGGGCGTGGCCTAATTTGCAGTTCGGTCTTTTTTTGTGCAAAAAAAGGGGCGGAGCTTTCAATCCACCAATAAGAGAAGGGGGAAAAGGGGGCGTGGCTTAATTTGCAGTTCGATTACTGTATTTGCAGTTCGATTACTGTATTTGCAGTTCGGACTTTTTTTTATGCAAAATCAAATCTATTGTTATGCATAAAAGTTATGCAAAAAGTTGTGTAATAATGTTATGCAAAAAATAAAAAAGTTGTGTAAGAATAAATATGTTTATGATCAATCAATTGCATGTATAAAAAAAGAAGCACAAGCAAATCAATAAAAAGAAGAGTTCAATCAATAAATTTAAAAGTAAAGCAGAAATTAAAAAAGCTTAGCAGAGTAATTTTTTTTTTGATGGATGGAAAAGAAAGAAAAGCTTTTTGCAAGCAAATGAAACAAAAAAAAGAAAGTTTTGGAAGGAGAGAAAATAAATTAAAAAGACTTATGCTTGCGTTGTTGCTGTTGGAGGTGTTGTTGAATGTCATGCAGCAATGAGGTTTTCGGATACTTGTTCTCCATATTGGATGAGCAAGATTCTTGATAAACGGGTGAAACTTGATCATAGCATTCATCATCAGGGAATTCATCATCAACAACAACAAATCTTCTTTTCTTGTTAGGGGCATTAGTGATGGTAGGAGGATATGCAGCACGTTTATTGTTTGGTGTTGATGTTGCCATTGGCGGAGGCATTCGAAGTGATTGATCATCGCTCGTGGAAGTGTATTTATTGAAAGTTTTCTTGGCTGAATTGAAACCATATGGGGTTTTTCCAGTCAATGGAATTCTCGTATCTAGAAAAAAGCAAACATAATTTAGTAAAGTTCTATATATTCCTAAATTTAAAAACTGACCGAGGGCATAAGCAGCTTTCATATTTCTCTCTTTGCAATCTTTACAAAGATGAAGGGAAATATCCACACCTCCATCATTTGCGTCAACGATGGTTTCATCTTTGGTTTGGAACGCTAATTCCCTGCAGCATTGGCACAGCGAATATGAAATAACATATTTCGAGGCAATTAATTTCCAGTTTGAAGCCATTTTTTCAGCAGCAATTAATTAAAAGCGATCAGCAACAAAAAATCAAAAAGTCAAGAATGATGACTTTCATTTTTTTTAAGTTCGAGAGTCGATATTGACTCCGTAAAATACTGTAACACGTCTGTTGCGCAAGAAAAACATCAATAAAGTTTGCGCCTTCATTATATGTTCGAACTTTGCACCTCTGTTGTTCATAAAAAAGACAAAGAAGTTGCCGACGGATTAAGAAAAACATAAACACCTCTGTTGTTCGCGAGGACAATAAAAGTCAAAGAAGTTTCCGACATAATATTTATATTTTTTAAATCTTAATCCTTTTTTATCTCACCGCTTTTTCGATTACGTAATATGGAAAGAAAGAGATACATTTGTTGCAAAAATATTGTTGTAGCAATAAAAAATTGGTGATGATTTTTTGACCTCCTGTTGAGAAAGAGAGGGAGAGGTAGAGTGAAGATGAAGTATTTTCTAAAAAGGTGAAATGTTGAGTGTCAAACGAGGATAAGAAAAAATGAGAAGAGAGTCATTCATTCTATCTTTTTTATGCTACGAAAAAATATTTGAATAAAAAAGAAATTAAATTTTGATTATTTTCAGGAATTTTATTTTCTCAACTTTGCCACTGAATCTTTATTGATTTACTTTTGCTTATCGCTTTCTGATTTGAAAATGGATCGTGAAATCAAAATCCCCCGACGGACCATTCACCAATACAAGAAGGCTAAATATCCTGAGCTTACCGTTCTTGTTAACGGCTATCGCTCCTTTTTCCACCAACGGACTAATGGTGATCAATGCCATAAGGCAAGGGATATTAAATCTGAGGTAATATTTTTAATTTTGATTTTTTTACATAAAAGTTATTTAATTATCTTTTTTGTAGAATAAGATGATCAAGGAACTTTATGCATTGTTTACTGGAACCCCGATTCAAAATTTACCGTCTTCCGTTCAACCCCATTTCATCACTGATCTTACTGATATGATCACCAAAATTGATGACACTCTTCTTGAACCCGAAGAGCAACTGGTAATGTTGTGTGAGCAACTTGAAAAGCATGAAGGGAAGAAAGTCGTTGCCCGTCTTTATCGTCAAAACGACCCTCATCCTGTTTTTACATCAAGCATTGAAGAAGGAGCTTTCAACCTAATCGTCATTTATTTCAATGATGATACCTATGGGACTTCATCAAGGCAAAACGTGTATTGTGCTAAAGATCGGATGTATTGTCATTTTTGCCGAAAAAGTTATGGCAACAGGTCATCTCATACGAGCAGATGTTTGGGGAGATGCCGTGACTGTTTTGGTATGGGTGAAGGCTACCCTTGTGTTCAAGAGTTCGCCAGTGGTCAATGGCGTAAATGTCACACATGCAATCTTGATTTCCGAAGCGATTCTTGCTATCTCCATCATTTGGCTCATGCATGTCATCAACGAAAGAAATGTGGGATTTGTGGTGGTGCTTACAAAACCTCTGATGGCGAGCATATTTGTGGCACTCAACTATGTCGTTCTTGCCATCAACGACATCCCAAGAACGAAAAGCGGAAAGGATTGAATTATTGTTATATCCAGCAGGCAAAGATTGATAAGCAGAAGGATTATCGCCCCAAAATCTACGTCGTCTTCGACGTTGAAACCAAGCAAAAACTTTTGAAACTTTTTTCAAGAAAAAGTAAGTTTTGCATAACTTTTTACATAACTCTTAAATACATATCCCCCTTTTTCTTAGGAAACCTTGTTGAAGATGAACAATCTGATCCTCGTGATGGCATAACTTATGTCACAAACCTGCATCACAATCCTGATGACTTGAGTAAGTTTTGCACAACTTTTGCACAATATTCTTTGCATAATATTTATGCACAATATTTTTTAGTTGAACATGTTCCTACTGTTCATTTGCCCACTCATCATCCTGCCACTGATGAAGATGGGATTTTGGACGCCTCAGATGATGAAGATGTCGCTGAACTTATGAATCAGTTGGTTATCGATATGAGCGGTCCTATGAAAAAGAAGGACTACATTCACGTCGCAAATTTACTTTGCGCAATGATATGCTGCTCTCATTGTATCGATGATATTGATGCAACAGAATGCTCTCATTGTCCCCGTGGAATTAAAAGCTGGTCTTCAATCCTTCAAGGCTCATCAAAAATGGAATATGCGCAAGATGTTATGCCTGCCTTCCGTGAATATTTGAAGAAACTTTCACGAATGCAGGGCTTTTCTGGAGTTGTTTGCTATTCACACAATGGCGCTCGCTTTGATACTCATTTAATTTTGAAAAGTTTTACTGACGCCGGCTATGTGACGGATACTCTCATCATGAAAGGCAACTCCATCATCGAAGCCTCAATTTCTACTGGTGGTGAAATTGAAAGTCGCATTTCTTTCAAGGATACTTACAGGATCATCCCCGTTGCTTTGAAAGCATTCCAGAAAACATTCGGACTTCCTGAAAGCGTACACAAATTCGAGTAAGTTTCTTATGCATAAATATTTTATTCTTAACTAAAGAAATATCTTATAGCTTTCCTCATTTCTTCAACCAAGAGCGATTCTATGATGATGTCCTTGATAGTTTGCCTGATCGTGATTTTTATGGATATTATTCCATGCCAAGAAAAGCAAGGGCTGCATTCGATGTCAAATATAATGCTGAATGTGAAAGAATGAAGGAACAAGGCCTCAAGTTCAGACTTCCTGATGAACTTTTAAAATATTGTCAGCAGGATGTTTTTGTATTATACAGTGGTTTTGTTCATTTTCGACGCATGCTGAATGAACTGGTGACAGAAAAAGTGGATGAAGCTGCTGCAGATCCAAGCAAGCTTCCAAAAGGTGCAAGAAGGGAATATTATGATATTCTTCAACATGGAACAACCATTGCCAGTTTATGCCTTTATGTTTTCCGCTTGATGTTCATGAAGGAAAAGCAAATCGCTTTGATTCCGGAGACCGGGTACCAGGATCAAACCAATCAATCAAAAATAGCTATCGGGTATATGGAATGGTTAAAGCACATGGGTGAATACAAATATATTCAGCATCGTGATAATATTGGTGAACATATTATTGGCAAGCAACTGCGAGTTGATGGGTTTGATTGTAAAACTCATGATGTTTTTGAAATCGATGGTTGTTTATAGTAAGTTTGAATGCTTTTGTACTGGAAAATAAAACTTTTCTGTTTATAGTCACGGTTGTCCTGATTGTTATCAAAATCGAGAGCAGATCCTTCTTGATAATAAGTCAGCAAAAGATTTATATAAAGACACTTGCGATAAACATAGACGTATTCGTGAATTAATGGAACTTGTACCAGAGCATTATAATAATCTCAAAGTAATACGCGAATGCCAGATTCGGAAGCAGATGCAGAATGATAAAAAAATGCATGAATTTATCACCAATTACCCCGACACTTCTCCTATAAACCTGCGCAAAGTAAGTATTATGAATAAAAAGTTATGCATAAAAGTTGTGCAAAAAGTTATGCAAAATATTGTGTTTAAAAACTTATTCATTTTTTTAGACTTTAACTGGTGGTCGAACTGGTCCTCTTCATTTCGAGGAATATCATGTTGAAAATGAAAAGGAAATAAAATACTTCGACATATGCTCGTGAGTTCTTTTCTGTTATCTTTCTTAACAGTGAAATGATTATCTTTTTATCCTAGATTATACCCTTACATAAACTTCGTAACTCGCTATCCTGTCAAGCATCCAAAGATCGTAACAAAGGTTAAAGCATGGGAAAGACCTGAAGATGTCCCCGATCTTGCCGTCATTAAATGCAAAATATTACCTCCTGTAAATTTGGATATGCCCATCATACCTATGAAATCCAACAATCAGCTCATCTTCCCTTTGTGCGGAAAATGCCCTCAGAAACATTACAAGAAAAATGAAGGCAAAATCTCTTGCGTTCATAGCGCGGGTGAAAGAGCCTTCGTAACTTCTTGCACCTCAAAAGAAATTTCATATGCTATGCATAATGGATACAAAGTTCTTGAAGTTTATCATGTTCTTGAATACGAAGAAGGTTGTGATCATATCTTTAAAGATTATGTAAGAATGTTCTTAAAAATCAAGGCAAGCTTTTTGCATAATTTTTGCACAATATTCTTTGCACAATTTCTTTGTATAATACTTTTACACAACTTTTCTATAGGTTGAAGCTTCCCATCCTCCTGAAAACTATGAAAATGATACCGAAGTTCGTGAAAACTTCCAAAATCTTTATCGCGATATCTATGGAATTTCCTTGGGTGAATGTATTTTTAATCCAGGAAAAAGATTCATCGCAAAATTATTTTTGAATTCTTTGTGGGGTCGTTTCTCGATGGCAGTTCATGAAGAAAAGAAAATCGTGAAATCCGATGAACTCTTCAAACTTGCTCGAGATCCCACAATCATGGATCTTTCTTCTTATCACCTCAATTCCAATGGCACAAGAATGGTGAGGTATCGACGTGATGAAAACTTCACCTCTGCGAAAAATGTCAACATAGTTTTAAGTATATGGACCACGGCCGAGGCAAAAATACATTTGTATAAATTTATGAAATATGTCAATTCAAGCCCTGGATCAAAATTGCTTTACACAGATACTGGTGAGCATTGCACAACTTATCTTTTGCACAACTTTTACACAATACTTTTACATAACATTTTTTAGACAGCATAATTTATTCTCATCCTTGGGGAAAGAATCCTTTAACTCCCGGTGAGCTGCTTGGAGAGATGACTGACGAGTTCCCCCAGCACGCAATTTTACGATATACAAGTGCTGGGGCGAAGCAATATATTCTCACTTTGAGAGATAAAGATGGCAACCTCTCAACAAAGCTCTGCAATCGAGGCATCACCACCACCTTTGAAGTTGAAGAAAATGTTACTCATGAAGCAATGCAATTCGATACTTCTAAAGCCAATCTTAATCTTGAAGTTTTTAAAATTGCTCCTCAACCTGATATGACTCTCCTCAGTCGAATTACAACAAAAATATATCGCACGATTTGTAAGAAGGGTATTATCCATGAGAACTCCATATTCCCCTACGGCTGGAAATTCTCAAAACCTTCTTTGAGCATTCCTATTATTCCATGGGTAGATGACTTCCGTGTTCGAAAAACTCCACCCTTCCGTGAACTCCAATATCTTTGTATGGCGTATATCTTCTTCCAGAAATTTTATGTGGATATCGTTATCCGTTATCTTTTATATGGTCCACGGAAAACATCACCCCAAGCTCTTTTAGATTCCCAAAGAAAAGCACGTGTCTTCAACTTTATCTTAAAAAATGAAATATCACCTCGTATCAGAGCTTGTGTAAAGTTTTAATGATTTATGTTGTGCTATTTTTATTTGAATAAATGTAATTAATTTTAAAATATTGTGCAAACAATAAAATTGTGCAAAGCATAAGAAATACATAACAGAAAAAAAAATCTTTGCATAAATATTTTTACATAAGAAAAGCATAATTATTTTTTGTATAAGAGTAGCATAATTATTTTTGGATTAAAAAAGTGCACGAAAAATAGCCATAAATGAACCGAAGGCTCAAAGATGTTTACCGATCCAGTTCATAAAGGAAATTAAAGCGAAAATAAAAAGGGAGAGGGCAATTACGTGAAAAAGAATTTGATTTCGGAGAGTGAAATGAACCATAACGGTGGAAGGAAAAGCTGGAGCATTAGCAACGGGTAAAATCAAACCTTGATCAGCTGGTTGTCCATTTAATGGAATTTCATAAAATGGTGCCTCATCATAAATAGGAGGTTCTGCTTGTGGTGGTGGCGGAGGAAGAGGAGCATCAGCGTTAGAATGAACAACAATGGCTGCAGGAATGGAAGATGTTGGTGGAGCTACAGGAGCTTCATTTAAAGTGACAAGAGGAATGGGAGCCGAAATAAGTGGAGGAGTTGGAAAAGATTTCAATGGAGGTGCGGGTGGATGGCGAATGTTTGGGTATTTTGATGTCTAAAAAATAAATTAATTTGGTACATATAAAAAAGGGGTAAAAATAAAAATAAAAAAAAAAAACTTGCTTCAAAAAGTTTAAAAGGAATAGGCATCATCGGCATTTTTCAGCAACGAAAAAAAGAAACAATGAATAAAAATTAGATTGGTGACGATCCAATCATTTTTTTATAAATTCAATCTCACAATGACCCGTTGCTTTTTCAAAAAGTATCGGGTTACCATAAATATCTTTCATGTCCAATTTTATTCTGTCAAAAGATGTAACTTCAAGTTTTAGATAAGACGGCTGCGGCACAGCAAAAAAAAGTGGTTTATTTTTATTGGCGTCAAGGATAGGAATAATACCAAGCATTCTTTCCTTTGATGGACCACACCATATCGGACATATGATGTTTCTTAAATATAAACAAATGCGCGAAAAGTATGGTTCAGTTGTGCTTTTATTCGCTGCAATTGTTCCAGTTCTAGTGATCCAAGGATCTGAAGAAAATCCATAAGCTTTTGCTAAACCATGCGAGAGATGTATTGCTCTAACGAAAGCATTATTGAATAAAATTCCATAAAAACCTTTCTCATTGAGAAAAAAGTCAATTGAAGCAAAACCAGTTGCAGTAAAATCATTCGCGTTTATGGGTAATTCTGGAGATAAAATAAATGCATCTTTAAGTGATTTGTGAATCACATATTCTTTAACACCCATTTTTCCATCAGCATCATCGGGTGCCGTAATAACTATTTCTTTTTTTGGATCATAAGTTATTTTTTTATCCACCTTTACTTTTTTTGGTGAAGGCTCCATTGGAAAAAGTGAGGGTGGAGGAGTAACTCGCCTTTCACCTGAATTCCCTCCTTGCGCTGTTTTTTTAGGAACTTTCTTTGGTGGTGACATTGGAACAAGTGATGGTGGAGGAGTAAGTTCATCATCCGAAGATATATTAGTTATTTCATCAAAAAGATCATCGTTTCTTTTTGTACGTGCTTTAAAAAATATATTCTCCAAAACTTTTTCAAGGTCATCAGAAACTGTGTAATTTGCTAAAGGCAGAGTTGATTTTACACCATTGGTGTAAATGATTGTAATCTTTTCATTCATCAGCGACCAATTTTGATCGATGGCAAATGTTTTTAAAGCGCAATGCCAATTTTCACCAACAAAATTTAAACTTGAATCAAGCTGTAGAGTTATTGTATTTGATTTATCAATAGTAAAAGGAAACATAACATGTTCAGTTTTAAGTGAAAGCATAATCTAAAATTGCTACATTTTAGAAAAACCTATTTTTTGCCAACTGTTAGAGAAAAATCGCGAACTATTTTTTTGTGCAAAAAAAGACCAGGAAGATTTCTTATGCAAAGAAAGAAAAAAAGAGTTGTGCAAAAGTTATGTAAGAAGATGAATTGTGTTGTGTAAAAATATTATGCATAAAATCAAGACACAGTTATGTAAAAAAAAAGAATTTATTGGTCTCTTAACAAAGTTAAGGCAGTTTTTTAAAAAAAAAAACAAGAAAACATTACAAGACAGGGTTAGTTTTAATTCCCGCAAAAATACGGTAAAACATATAAGATAGCCAACAAAGCCATCCAGAAACAAAGATTATGATTTCAGTGATAGTGGCATTGGGACCGATGAAAGTTGCTGGAGGCTGATCCATCTTGCAGATAGGAGAGGTTTGCTCAAGATGACTGGAAGGAGGAATGGAAGAAGAAGAAGAAGAAGGGACATTAGCGTGGATCATTTGAAGAGAGAGAAATAGGAGAGCAAAAAGAAAAATCGACTGCATCCTGGCTATGCAAAACTATCAAAGTGCCATGGCTGTCGTGATCGTGCGGCTTTTATCTATCGCTAGGATCGAATTGAATTCGCCGTATACGATAAGCTGTAATCCATTCGTTTGAACAGGTGAGCTGAAGTTTAAAGTGATCGCAGTGGCGCCAATTTGCTGCATCTCAATAAATTTTTCACTATGTTGAGATTGGAGGTCAAATCCATAAATGCAAGAATGTTTGAGGTATTTTTGCATGGAAATGCCACATTTTCCATCCACAGATTTAACCATATCATTGAAAGCACGGCCATAAATTTTTGATTGCCAGTTTAGCTTATAGGGATATGCAGGAGTATGGATGCCATTGGTAATTAAGCGAATGGATTCAAGATTGAATGTACCAAATTCAAATGGTGACATCCCAATATGCCCATAAAAAGCCTTTGCATCGACCAATACCGCAAAAAGTCTTTTGGGGAGATAGTCAGAGAACAAAGTTGTTGAGAAATCATAGCGACCTGGAGAAATGAAGAAATTCTTCATCAAACTTCTATCAAAACCATATTTAGCAACGGTGTTTGCATTAAGTTTCTGTTGAATGGCGTAGTCAAGTTGCGGTATCAATAAATGCTGCTTTGCGTACAGCTTACAATCAAGCAGATGATACTGATACTCATTTTGGGTGTTGTTCAAAAGGGCAAAGAAATTATTATGTGGAGTCAGCTCTATGTCCACTACCATCTCGTTGAGGAGTATCTTATCTATAAAAATATTGTGTAAAAATATTGTGCAAAAAATATTGTGTAAAAATATTGTGTAAAAATATTGTGCAAAGAAAAAAAAAAATTGTGTAAAAAAAGTAACCCTTACTTTGTCGAAAAAAATCGGCATCTAAGCTACAGATTGCTTGGAAAGTTGAATCACCTTCAAACAATGCTCGTCTTGCTTCGAATCCTGCACCACCCATTTGACTCATTCCATCTTCAAAAAAGCCAGCAACTTCGAGCTCCTCTTCTTTTCGATTTACTCCAATGCATAAACGACGACGTAAATATGCGTTGTATGAGTAGAGGTCATTTGAGTTATAAACTTGACGTCCATTAAAGGAAATTTTCATATTTTTAATGAAAGTAGCTCCAAAGCCATTGATAAAGCTGACATTATCAGTGGGTGCTATTTTAACTTGTGTTTCACCAGTTTTCTTTGTGATTTTAAAGGTTGTTGCCAAATGACATTTTGAGAGATCAATGTATGCTTGACCTGAATTGATTCGAAAATGAATTGGCCACGTACCAATGGGTGTGAGTGGAATATATTCAACTGAAGATGAATGTTGAAAAGCCACTAACGTTGGGTCAGTATTGAAGAAATCAATGGAAACTGGAAGCTTTTCAGCACTTGTGGGATCTAATTTTTGCATGATTAGGTGAAAATATCTTTATATTTTCTTTTAATTGGACGAATAACAATTGGATCAGTGGTAGCTGATTCAGGAGTTGTTGTGAGAGGTGCAGCTGAGGCGGGAATAATGAGACTTGGGTCTTTATTTTTTAATTCCAACTCAGGTTTTGCTGGTTCACAATCTACTTCACAAGGATCAGCTTTTTCTGGAGCTTTTGAAGTATTGCCTTGAAAGAGATTGCTCCAATTAATTTTTTCGAAATCAATGGAAACAAGAAACATTAAAGATATGCAGAGCAAAGGAAAAACACGACTGTACTTGACCCTTAAAAAAGTAACAACTGAAGGGTTTGTGAAAAAACTAGACTTAAAAGACATGTGATGTGACCTCGGTTAAAAAGAACAAAGTTTTTTATTCGAGAAAAAAATTAGAGAAGAAAAAAATGTACAATATTTTTGCATAACATTCTTGCATAATATTTTTTGCATAATATTTTTGCATAAAGTCAATTAATTATATCTGCTTCTGAAATCCATACATCATCATCAGAATGTCCAATAAAATGCACAAAGTATTCAGTTTTTCCTCTTCTTTTTCTTGTTTTTAAAATATCAATGCGATACCCGGCTTCAGGATTTTCTGCATCAAAGTAACCCATTTCCTCATTATAATAATTTCCATCTAAGATTTCATTTTTCTTATCGCCTTTTAGTTTATAAGCTGTGGGTTTTGTGGGTAAGGGTTTATCAATAGTGTAAATTTTATCACTCCAAGCAATATCGTAACCACGTTGAAAAGTTTCTTTTCTTTGTCTCACTCTAACAGTATCACCTGCATTATACTTTGGCTTTATTTTTGGACCCTCAAGAATATCAGGAACATAAAGCTTTTTCACAAGTTCAAAGGCATTTTCTTCGTTGACATCCATTGGCTTCATTTTAGTTACTCGACAAACAGTATTGTTGATTCCATCGACAATTGAGTGCAAAACGTTTATATATCTTTTACTGCCTTTTTCAGTAAAATAGCGATAAATTCGTGCACGCAATGTTCGAATCATTCTTTCAGCTACAGCTGCCTTGGTCTCGGTATAGGATGAAGCAAACTTTTTGATTTTAAGCTTTTCAAAGAACTTTACCATAGCATTTGATTCAAACTCATTTCCTTGATCAGTGAATATCATTTGTGGAAGTTTAGGAGCTCGTTTAAAAATGGCCATGAAGGCTCTCTGCATTTCTAGCGTTCCTTTATTCTTTACTACTTCGACATATAGCTGACGAGAAAGGATTTCAACAAAAACGAGGATGTACTTGTATCCATTGTTATCCTTAGAAAGTTTTTGCATATCGGCTAAATCAGCTTGGCATGTATCCCAGTAACCATAGCTAATAGTTTTTAAGCGTTTGAATCGATGTCTGATGGGGCGATGAAGAGTATAGGTCATGGATTTATTTAAAAAATTAACAACATCTTTTTTCGTAACATCAGGGTTATGTTTTTTAGCTTCCTTTAACAAAATATTAACACCTCCATAAGCAGCTGTGGAGAATTCTGGATCAGTGTAAATTTTTTTCAATAAAGTATCCATCTCTGAAAATTATGTTTTCTGCATAATGTTGTCTTAAAGTTGAACGCGCATAAAAAATTATGCAAAGACTTGTGTAAAGAAAAGAGAAAAAAAGTGCGCAAAAAATTCCCGAAAAACAACAGTTAAGTATGCAACAGCTGCAAAAAAGTTGTGCAAAAAAGTGTCTCACTTTTGCGCAAAAAATGTTCTTTCTCCCGATAATTTTCCGATAAATTCCCGAAATACAACGCTTAAGCATACAAACTAGTGCAACTCAAAGAGAAAATGAACAATTTTTTGTAAATCAGCAAGAGGATGCGCGCATGCGCGCGTGTGTGGAGAAAGGATAGACGCGACTCCCCATCAGGTTCTGTCCGTCATAGTCTATGAGAGTGACCTATTGTGGCACACATATCCATGAAGAAGAAAAAAAAAATCTTGTTTTTAAAAAATACATTACCTCTCAGGGGTAAATGACATTCATCAAAAACAAACAAACTTAAAAAAATAACAGGAAAATCATGCAATGAGTTTCATTCATTCTTTAAATTTTTTGTTTCTCATCTCCCTTTTTTGAATATTTTATCTTTATCTTATTTTATTTTTGTTTTACTTTTTTTGAAATTGCGGCCATGAGCGCATTTATGGAAATAGAAAAATTTGCATCTTCTCATTAGTTTCTAATCGTCGCAAGCATAAGTGCATCATGACGTTTTTTCTTTCATTCCAAAAAATTGTTGCAGAATACTATTCAAAAATGCTTTTAGCGCAAGATAAAGAAAGGGTTATTAAAGTACAAATACGCATAAATAATAAAATTGAAGTAAAAAGGTAGCGAACATGAATAATAGAAAAAAAGAAAGATGCGCATTCGTCTGAAGCAACTAGAAAGAAGTTAAAAAAAGAAAAATTTTATTTTATCGTTTTTAAACATAAAAAAGAAAAAGCATCCAAGCATTGGAAGAAGTCAAAATTATAAATGAAATTATAAATGAAATTTAGCAAAAAAAAAAATTAAAGTTTCCATTTTTTTGTGATTGGTACTGTAAAAACGGGCCGAGCTGCTGCAACAACTGCTTTTTTGGCGGGAGTTTTTCTAACTATTTTCTTAGCTACTTTATATGCAGCTTTCTTGACTTGTGGTTTTCTTTCATATACGCGTTTGGTTGGTCGACTGTATAGTGGGGTTTTATTATATGTTCGATTAGGAAATCCAATTGAAGGAGGAGGTAATGAGGTGATGGCGGTTTGACGAAGGCGACGATCGTGTGTTTCAGGAATTTGTTCATTGGCAACATCAAAATGACGTTGACGTTGAAGATATTCTTGATTTTCAAGATTTTTAACCGTGGCATTGATTGTTTCATTGAGACCTGATTTTGATTTTTCTTTCTCAACTAGGTTGTTATATCGCGAGACGGGTATAGCTATCAGCTTTTGCATGATCTAAAAAAGCTACTTTTATAGCAAAAAATAATGGGAGTTCCATTGATCGATCACATTCTCGAACGCGGTGGACATCGACTTCCTTATACAAAATTAAATTGGCATCTATGGGATGCTAAAATAAATGTTCGCGCAATGAAGAAATTAAAGGCACGAGAACTTCCACGTGGCTCATTCACTCAAACAAGTGCTAGATCAACTCATGCTCTTGGAGGCTTCTTGAATGTCACCATCCAACAATACTTCTTCGTCAAGTATCGAATCATTCTTAAATATCCACATTTGCCCCTCTATCGAGTTTTGCTTGAAAATGGTCAGCAAGAATACTATCCTATTGAAGTCCTTGAAATTGAACTTTAAAAGTATTTTATCGTTTTAACGACTTTTCAATTATGTTGCAATAAAAAAAGTTTATATTTATTTCATAAAGGTTTTACACAACAAAAAAAGTATTACACAATATTTTTGCATAAGAATTACATATTTTTCTGCACAAAAATAAAAAAAGTTTTACATAATAAAAAAAGCACAATTAATTTTTAAAGCTTTTAATGGCCCATCGAGACACACTTTGAAACACTTTAAGAGGAACTTCTTTAGCTATTTTTCGAGCAGCTTTTTCAGTTCGAGCTCTACCGAATTTCTTGATGATGGGAGCACAAGTTTTTTGACGATTACAATAAAAGGATTGGACAGGTTTTTTAGCAGTAAAAAAGTATAAAAAGATTTGAGAAAGGAACATAAGCTCCTCGGAATTTAATTTCATAATCTTGGTGATAGATTTTGATTTTTCAATGCTTCTGAGAAGTTTGGCTTGATCGAAACTCATATTTTGTATATGATTGTGTCTTCGTCGGGGAGAATATTGGTAGTAAGACGTAAAGTATTACACGATTTGGTGTGGACGTTTACCATTAAGTAGCCGTATTTGTGCGAAGTTGAGTCGTCGTATGCTTTCATAAACTCGTTCACTTTTCCTGCAAAAATTTGTACGCCGAAATTACGAAGCTGATTTCTGAAGGCGGGTGATCGGAGAAACACGAAATAATGAGAATTTATCCTAGGCGTTCGAAGTTTAGGCAAGAATAAAATTTGTGTGAGAAGCAGAACGCAAATTTGCTGATGATGGCTTTTCTTGGTGAATAAAATGTCAAGAAATTCTGAATCCATCTCATTGACGAGATCATCAAGTATTAGCAATAAAGGTTTAGGCATAGAATCCAAAAGCTCATCAGATGGAACTCCATAATGCGTTTGTATTTTTAGTTGTTTTAGCTCATCAACATATTCATGATATTCCCCAAAGCAATATAAAACAGTTGCAGGCGCTGGCTCAAATAAACCCTCTCTTTGCTTGATGAAAGATTTTAGCAATGTTGTTTTTCCGCTGCTACTGGGGCCAGAAAAAATACAGCAACTGGGGATGTGTATTTAAAATCACTCCCCGAAAAAACAAAATCCGACTGTTCGTCAACCATAATACTTATAGCAACTAAAAAATTTACAGATTCTTCTTTTTTCTTACATAGCTTTTTTTTCTGATCAGGGAAATATCCCTATGTGACCTTTGAGTTGACATAATTTTTGTTATGCATAAAAAATTATGCAAAGACTTGTGCAACAAAAGAGGAAAAAAGTGCGCAAAAAATTCCCGAAAAACAACAGTTAAGTATGCAACAGCTGTAAAAAAGTTGTGCAAAAAAAGTGTCTCACTTTTGCGCAAAAATGTTCCTTCTCCTGATAATTTTCCGATAAATTCCCGAAATACAACGCTTAAGCATACAAACTAGTGCAACTCAAGAGAAAATGAACAATTTTTTGTAAATCAGCAAGAGGATGCGCGCATGCGCGCGTGTGTGGAGAAAGGATGGACGCGACTCCCCATCAGGTTCTGTCCGTCGACGCAATGAAAATACACACAATGGTTTGAGAAAAAAATATGTTTGCTGAATCAACACCTTTGATCTCACTTACATAAATTTTTATTACGGTAACAAAAAAAAGCATCGTTAGAATGGAAAAGCATTGAGCAAAAGAAAAGAAAAAATGTTAAAAAGTTTAGGAGATGCAACAAGGGATTTATATCAGAGGTATGTTGAATATGCTGTTAAAGGCCGACTGGTTGGAACGATGAGATCTCCATGGTGCCAGGTTTTACACAATTTACATTCAAATTCGTTCGATTCATTGAACACTAACTCGTAATGACATTCTTTTCATGAACATGATCGCAGGGGAAAATAACGTGGGGTTTTTTGGAGTGCCCATATGCTTCTTCAAATTCATCAATGAAGTTATTAGTTTTTGGTTGCATTGTATTGTAGCTGAAAAAAAGAATGTCAAAAGAGAGTTAATAAAAAAGCGTAAAAGCTTACCCATGATGGGGCATAACCAATTCATAAGAATGGAATGTATGACATTTGATGCATTCAAATTCATAATTTGCATTTAATTGTTGACCCCAAAGGCTGTGAAACGAAGTGATGTGATTACACGGAAAGATAATCGCACTTTTTTTCGAGCATCCATATTGCTTTTCAAATTGGATCAAAAAATCAACAGTTTTTTTCTGATATGGGGGATATCTATAAAAAATAAGAAAGAGGGTAAAAAAAGAAGAAGGGAAAAGCTTACCCATAAAACGCTGCAGGATCAATGTTTTGAGCTTCTTCGAGTTCAAGTTTTTCGAAGAGAGCTTCCATCTGATTATCAGGAAATGGCTCGCTTGTTTTTGGTGGTGATGGAATAAACCAATCGAATAAGTCACCAGGATCCTCAAGGGGTGCAAACAAATCCTCGCTTCTTCTTGTTGAGGATCGGGTTTGACAAAGTTGGAATCCATTGCAAAACTGTAAAATAAAAAAGTTTTTAAATTAAAAAAGAGCAACAAAAAAGTCACGATCAAAATGTAAAGAAAAAAGAAAAGAATGGAGTTGATGCTGTAAGTTTGCGATAAATAAATCCACATCTCTGAGATACCATAAAAAAGGTCAAAGGAGATCGCTTTCAAAAAAAGTCAACAAAAAAGGTGCCGAAAAAAGGGTCAAAAAAAGAGTATTGCATAAGTGGCGACAAAAGAGATTGACTGAACTTAAAAATGTAAAACAGAGATTATCGATGTATTGTTTTAGCTACAAGGAGAAAAAAAGCAGTTGCCGTGTTCGAGACTCTCGATAAAGAAGAATAATAATGAAGCCCCCCTCTTGACTTTCATTGTTATTTCGAGTGTCACCTTTTTATTTTCTTTAAGGACAAAAAATGTCTCGAACACGGTAAGTTAAAAATGCCCTTAAAAATTAATTTATCAGTTGATTTTATTTAGTGCGGCTGTTGGCAAACTTGTTATTGTAGAAGAAAATACAGATGGAAGTTTATTGCGGACTTTACCTATCATTTTTAGTGATTATGAAGCTAAAGATGACGAATTCACCCTTCTTATTCATCGTACATTGAAAAAAGCAATGAATAAAATAAATAAAGGGCTTAATCCAAATGGCTACTTTCGGTAAATCGTTTTTTCTTTCATTTTTTCTTCATATTTTTAAAAACTTTTTTATCGTTACAACATTTGGAGTGAACATCTTGGATCAGAATCTTTCCCCATGCAAAATCCACTTCTTATTCCAATGACAGGCGAGGATGTTTTGCGCGAATATTGAACCTATTACAGTCCGAAACTCATCATGAAATTTTTCGTGACCGCCTTTTAATTGATCTAATTTATGTTCGTCCTCTCGAGAATGAAAATAACGAACTTGACGATGACTTAGAATAATTTTGATTTTATGTTAAAAAAACTTTTTATTTGCGGGTACATGCTTTGATTAAAATAAAAAAAATACATATAAACTAACTGATTTTTTTGTGAAAAAAAGAAGCTTACACATTTAAAAAAAAAAAGAAAGAAAGTGATTTTGCATAATATGAATTAGGGGAAACTACATAAAAAAAGCATAGTAAATTAGACACGCATAACATAAAAAGAAAAAGTTATGCAGGAAAAGTTATGCAAGAAATATTGTGCAGAAAAAGGGAAAGAAGGGGTTATACAAAAAATAAAAATAAAAGATGTTAAAAAAGTAAGATTTATGTTTCACTGCAATTGATTGGGAAATTAAGCTTTGATGCTAGCATGTGAAGCTCATATACTGCTTCCATTTTTTGTTGACGGCTGGCACGGTGTAAAAAACTAACTTGTACACGAGTAGGAAATGACATAATTCTCTATAAAAGAATTAGTTTTACATAAATATTTTATAAAAAAGAAGCCTTTTCTTTTATTATAAAAAAATGCATACTTTTAAGGTTCTGACAAAGGGTGTCACACCCTTGATAGGAATTTCAGTAAGTGAAAGTTCACGTAAAAATTTATGTCTGCCAAGATGTTTCCCGATATAGTGATAATAAAGAGGGCCGTAATAGAAACCTGGAGAATTGAGCCTAAAAAAACCATTTACCCTCAAAAAAAAAAGAAAGAGAAAAATAAACTAACTTAAAAACTCTTACGCTTTGGCAACTTTCGAGGATGCTTTCAAAACATGCACTGATGACACATTTTTTAAATTCGATTTTTTTCTGACAGTTTACACGAACTTTTTGAATAACTTTAGGTGTTACATCACACTTATCGAAGATTATTTCTTCATAAAAAAGATGATCTGTAAGCATTTTTTCCAAACCTTCAAGAAGTACTTCTTCAGGCAGCGTATGAACTTTAAACAGGATGGGAGAATTATTTGATGAGTTTCCAATACTTTTTTATCATCTTTGAAAAATAACCCAAAATGAGCATTCTGAAAATGAAATAGAAAAAATCATAAAAAATTTTATGAATATTAAGATTTTCTAAAAACCTACTTTCTCATCGATCATCTTCCAGCCATATCGGGTGTTGTCAAAAAAAATAAAGCGCATTCGTTTAGACGAATGAGAAAGTGCAACCGCATTTTCTAATGAGGGAATATGAGCATGAATATTAAAAAGTACTTCGTTGGGTAAATCAAAAATATTTGGTGCTGGTTGAGTAGATTCATATAATTTAAGAAAGTGTTGTTCTTCCATCTCTTTCTCACGGATATATAAATTTGCAAAATGCTGGTCAAAACCACATTGAAATTTTTGAATGTTTCGCTCCATAGCAAAAAATAATAAAGCAACAGCAACCGATGATGATGAATGCTTGGTATCAAAAATGATTCTTCATTGAGCGGATAAGCATCACCAGAGAAAAAAAAAGTTGTTTTTAATGACGCAAAGTTTTTGCGGCAAAAGAAAGACAAAAGAAATAAATCTGCATATTTGTTTATTTTTAAAAACATGGATAATCGCAACAAAAACTTTTTTTGTCACTATCTGTTGCATTCCTTTTGAATGCCGAAACAACCAGATGTGACCTCATAAGTGTG